>OU426993.1:11341643-11460206 GCA_911387935.1 Dolichovespula saxonica | reverse complement strand
GAGAGACGATTTGTATTATATGACGCGGTACAACATGACGCAATTAGAAATAAATTTTCCCTTTAAAACGATATTCGCTTACGATCGATTAATCGCACGACGTTACCAACGATATAGATACATATGTGTGTACGTAGTGGAGCAACAAAACTATTCTTTCATCCGGTTTCATTTGCGTTGATGCAATTAGCGAAGCACACCTGGCCCATCGGATTCGAGTAAACGAAAAAAAAATGTCAATAAAATGTTTTTCTTCGGCAAAAAATTTCTGTGAATTCGCGTTTGAATGAAAACAAAATAAATAAAAATAAAAAATAAATAACTGAGCTCGACACAATCGCACGTAATGATACTCTGAAACAACTCTGAAAAATTTTCACGGTAACATTATAATAAAAATACGAATAGCACCGAAATAATAGTTTCCTAAATCGTGAACTTTGTAAATATCGCCAAAAATTATAAAGCCATGGATTCGTGATTTTACGAGTAGAGAAACTCGAACTTGTCTGACTCGAGGAAGAATCCCTTGAACACAATTTCGGGGACTTGCATCATCTCTTGGAGAAAAAGAAAAAGGTAGTAAACGAAATAGAAAAAGAGAAAAAGGGAAAAAGGCAGAGAGAGAGAGAGAGAGAGAGAAAGTACGCCATAGCCTCGCAACTTTTTTACCTCTCGAGGATCGCCCCCTCATAAAAGTTAATAAGTCGACGGGGCTGAGTTTGTTGATCCTGAGGAAATTGCAGGAGACCAACACGCTCCCAGCAGCACCCTCCTACCCAACGTTTTATGTTCCTGTTCTATTCGACGTTACGAGCGAAGCACTCCTTCTTCGTACCTTTTAGCCCGACTCTCTTCGTACATCCCCTCTGTTCCACCCCCTGTCATCTCATTGCTTGTCTATATATGAAAACAGCCCTTCGCACGTCTTCCTTTTCATTCTTTATATATCTCTCTCTCTCTCTCTCATTTTCTCTCTCTCTCTCTCTCTCTATCTCTTCTCCTTCTTCTTGGTAGCTCACGGACCACTCAAGACATATATTTCTCGCAACGACGCATGATTATGCTCGTGTGTTTCAAAAGAGAAGAGCCGCGTAAAACGACGCAAGAGCACCGTTAGAAAGGGCCGAGTGGCGTCTTCTCCTCTCTTAGGAGCGAATAAGAAGATATACCTACTATATACGTACTGTATACCTACTATATACGTACGCGTTAGACTCACGATGGCGAGTAGGTACGTAAACGAACGAAGCTAATGCGCTTCTCTGGTAAGTACACTTCCCTTCGTAGGACGACGTTAATACGCGCAAAGCTTTCTCGCCAAGGTGAATGGATATCACCGTTCTCTCGTTGGTACCACCTATCCTAAATGCAAAATGCGATCTTTCAAAAACATCAACCAAGGGGCCCAGAATTAACGTATCTGTCTGTTAGCGTTTCTTATTTTTTTTTCTTTTTCTTTTTTTTTATCGAAGCGATAACAACGTTCGTACATTTGAGATCTTGCGATAACGTTTTTAATAAGGACTGCAAAAAAAAATTCTTTTCGTGTTGTAAAATTAATTGAAGTTACTGTAAACGATTTATGTCAGAATGTAATTATTTATAAGAATATCGAGTATGTCGTTTACTAGATAACACGTATTTCGTATTATGCCGATAAATTACACTTACGAATATCATTTATCTATAAACGTTTTATATATTATATCTTTTTTAACAAACAACGCATTCGTATACTTAACAAAGAGATCTTTATTTTATATCATAAGAGCACAAATTCGAATGTAGATAATTACAAAGATATATCGTTTCATATGTTTTAATAGAAGAGTATACGACGCAAAAGAATCTATATGTATCGATACGATAAAATAAACGTGACTGACTGATAAGCGAATGTGTGAAGATCATGACCGAAAGAAGATTAGAATTTATTCGAAATTGTATGCTTTCGAATGGAAAAGATAAGAATAGAATAAAATATATTCTTCAAGTCCTACAATTTTGTTCGCATTTATATTAGTCGAATGGACAATATTTAATATTGTAAATTAGAAATAAATTGTAATTTTTCTAATTCTTTTTTTCTAATTTATTACTAGCTTAACGGCACACATTGTTCTTACAAATATTTTAAATATCAGAGAACTTATTTCAAATTTCAAAGTATAACCAATCCGTGCACCATTACTAAAGTTTTCTACGAAATTTATTTTTTAATTTTTATTTATTATTCATGCCATGTAACGTTTATACTGTGTAACGTTAATTACATTAATCGTATTCGTATGACGATCATCGGATCACAAAATCATATAATTTGATTCGTTTCGTTCGTTTTTTTATCAAAAAACAAAATAATTGTAATTTAATAATTAAAATTTATTATTATTATTATGAACGAAGGTGATAAGAAAAATCTTATTTATTTGTCAATTCCATCGAAGATGCGAGTATGTTAGAATCCGACGGAAAAAAAATCTATAAAAATTCATTAGCTTCGTGAGGAGAGTCACAGTATACAGAAATATTCATTACTTTTATGGATGTCAAGTGAAAAAAAAACGGAAGAAAGTGGAATATCGAGTATTCGAAAAAGACAATCTTTTCCCCATAGAATAATTCTAAATGTTGCAACACTTTCCGATGCAACCTCTCGCATATTCATTTTTCTTTTTTTTTTCTATCGCAACACGAGTTTCGCATTTCCCTTCTTCTTCTTTTCTACCTTTGTAATCCCACAAGTTTTAATCCCCTTTGAGAAGCAACTCCACATGTAAATGTATCATCGTTTGGATCTGCCTAGAACAAAGAAGAGAAAGAAAGAAAAAAAAGGAAAAGAAAATACCAATTCTTTTAGATGTATTTTAAGAAATGATGTGATAGAAATAAAAAAAAAAAAAGAAAAAACAAGACAATACTTTTGATATCCTCGGAGAATATGAATCTTCGAAAAATGTTATTAAAACGTTGATAAAAAGCGAAGACAGTTAAACGGTCACACGATTATAAAGACATATATTTATTCTATATCCATTATAAAGGATGAAATGTCCTCTATGAGGCATTAGAGGATATATTTCCTGGAGAGTCGCCTTAAAAAAAGCTACTTATAATGGAACAGATAGCTCCGAGGAGCGCATTACAAGCAAGCGCTGTGAAACTCGTTAAATACAAAACTATTTTGGAGGATATACTACTAGACAGGAGGAAGGGAGTTGGGGCTAGCTTGCCTGGCTCCTTCCTTTCCTTCTTAGATATTACTTCTCCAGGCTTTTTATGCTTGACAACCTTCGAAAGAGAAAATATAGTGTATATGCCGTAACAAGTGAAAGGCAGGCACACGTGAAATACAAAATTCATAAAAACCGACAGAGGAAAAAAAAGTACGAAGCTTCGTAAAATCCTCAACGATTTTCGGACCCCATCGTTTTCGACCTTTTATATACGTACGTATATACATACATACATATGTATGTACCTCGATTCAAATCGTTCATCCGTCGAAAAAGAAAAAAAAAAAAGAAAGAAAGAAAAAAAGGAAAAGGAAAAAAAAAAGAGGGAGCGAGAGAACACGCTGGAACAATGAGAAGTTAGAAAATAAATGAGTTAAAAAAAAAAATATTTCTCAACTTTATTTCTAGGAAATTCGAAGGGAAAAACCGCCCCGCGCACTATACAAAAGTGATCATGTTCCGCTTGCAATTTAAGAATATTCCCATGTGAAAATCGAGGAATATGAATCAACGAATTCAATCCATTCGAACGAATTTAAGTACATAGATACATGGTAGGAATGTTGAGGCAATACCTGTATACTTGTTAAGAATTAATTGTAGAACATGTATATAAATACGTATACGTACATTCGTATAGTTAATTGAATACAAACATACTCGAAGAAATCTTATATGGTATACCTTAATAAAGAAATAAAAAAATAAAAAGAAAGAGAAATAGAACGAACTAAGAAGAATGTTAGGAGAAGTAACAACGAAGAAGAAAGATCACGAGGAAGCGAGGAAACCGTTAGAGAAAGTACGAAAACATAAGAGAGAGAAAGAGAGAGAGAGAGAGAGAGAGAAGGTTGCCGAGAGAGCAGAGACGCATGACTCCCACGGGAAATTTAGGTGCGACCTCCATGTATCACCGAATCCACCGTAAGTAGCTACGTAACGGACGTACGTACTATATATACCCATCTACGGATATTCCGCGTGCGTAGAAACACAAATATATGTATGCGTGCGACGAGAAACATGCATGAACGTCCAACATTGTGTCGTACGTATTTCTCTTATCGCTACTGAATATTCTCTATCTTTCTTCCGCACACGTTACTCCTATAGAAAAGTAAATTTATTCATGTTTCGTTGATACTAATAAACCCTTCAACTAGAATATAAATTGTACAATTTATAAATATACAAAATATAAATTGTACAATTACGGTGATCAATATTCGAATTAAAAAAAAAAATATATACAAAGGAGAACGACAACATCGAAACAACAGCTTTAAAATATATTTCGAAACGTTCTAGATTTGGAATTTTCAAAGCCACAGACGCGGAGCGCGCGTGTTGATAATTCTCAATAAAGTTTCGACTTAAAATTTGTAAACGTATTTTGCTTTTTTTTCTTTTTGTCATAATTAATGAGAAATAAATATAAAATTATGTCAGGTTTTTTTTTTTTTAATTTGTTCCGATCTCATCGAAATAAATGTTTAATTTTTGGACATGCTATTGGGTTTGCAACAATTAAGATACGGTGAACGATAAGGTTGAAAAAAATAACGACTAAATATTTCTAATCGTTATTTCGCCAATTCTTTAAAAAAAAAATCATGCGAAATGCACGTGACCGAAAGAAAAAAGAAACAGAAATACCACGGATACGAGCCTGATACAATTTCAATGCACGATACGTATTTACGAGTGGTCTTTTCAACTCGAATCAACAACACCACTTCAATGGAGCTACAAAAGCTGCTTAACGCGGAAAATAATCAAGCGTTTTCACTTTTAATTACTTCATTATCAAGCCGGGGTATTCGATTTACATCGCTGTAATCCGTGAGATTATCCGGCAGGTCAAATCCCAACAGTTATTATTATTATTATTATTATTATTATTATTATTATTATTATTATTATTATTATTA
Organism: Dolichovespula saxonica; assembly: GCA_911387935.1. Taxonomy (NCBI): domain Eukaryota; kingdom Metazoa; phylum Arthropoda; class Insecta; order Hymenoptera; family Vespidae; genus Dolichovespula; species Dolichovespula saxonica. The sequence goes on along the minus strand of OU426993.1, from coordinate 11,455,036 downwards.
TTATTATTATTATTATCATTATTTATTTTTCACCTAAAAAAACAAACTCGAGTAACCGGAAAAATGAAATAGAAGGAGGGAGAAAAAGGAACTTGATAAATTCACCGTCAAACCGTCGCATTCCTATCTATATGTAAATGTCATAATTAACGTTGGGATGTAAACAACGTACGACCGTCAAACTCAATTATGATTAACGTTGTAAAAGTGAAAAGAGGGAAACGCAAAAAAAAAACGAGAAAAATGAAGTAAAAAATATTCGATGCAGCGCGTCGCGAGGACATTAGCGAGCGAGCGAGTTGGCGAGGTTCGTTGGTCGTTAAAATGAAAACGATATCAAAATCGATCCAATCGGAAAAAGACCCTCGGTAGCAATGATTTCGCGTTGAACGACATAGATTTCGAGCGAAGCCTTCCAAAAATTTTCCCCGGATTCGATTACACCTTTTGCAAACTAATTCGAACTATTATACTCGGGATAATAGAAAGGGGAAAAAAAGAAAAGAAAATAGACAAAGGTCGAGAGGAGAGAATTCAAGTGAAAATATAAAAGTTATTCGAGCTATGTGAAATCTCATCGGCTCTTTTTTTTACTCTTTCTCTCTCTCTCTCTCTCTCTCTCTCTCTCTCTCTCTCTCTCTCTCTCTTTCTCTTTTTCACGTAGAGCTCACGGGGTGAGAAAATCAGATAAAGGGGCTGATAGCAATAAAATCGATGCCCCGGATCTGCTTCAGTTTGTAATTGAATCAAATTAATCACCCTCGTCGACCTCCAGTCTGCTCTCTCCCATCTTCTTCGTCCTCGGCGTTACTCTCTCCTTCTCCCCCGCTCTCTCTCTCTCTCTCTCTCTTTCTCTCTCTTTTTCTCTCTTTCTCTCTCTCTCTCTCTCTCTCTCTCTCTCTCTCTCTCTCGTGCGTCCGTTACCATCCCCAATTAATAGCAGGAGGTTCCACGTTTCGTCGGAACTTTATAAAACGAATCCAGTTACGCGGGACCGTTTGTCAGAAGCTCAAAGCCACTGGAAAGCTTTGCCCTCGTTCGGAAATCATTCTAGCGCGTGTTCTCTTCTTCTTCTTCTTCTTCTTCTTCTTTTTCTTTACTCCTTCTTCGCCTTCTTCTGCTTTTTCTTTTTCTTCTCCTTCTTTTTCTCCTTTTTCTTCTTCTTTTTTTTTTACTTCTTCTTCTGCTCTTTCTTCCTACTCTTCGTTTTTTCTCATTGTTCATCTTCCATCCTTCTTTTCTGCGTTTGCTATATAATGTACGAATTGAAACATTGACGAAAAATTAACAATTACCAAAATTATTATATCGTGTAAATGTTTTTTTTTTTTCGTAAAATATAATTGCAACTGAACCGATCTTAAGGAGTGTCGCAATTATCTCTACGTTTGAATATTTTCAACCGGATGGGCACAAAGATTTTTCCTCGTTATCAAACGCCAAGGATAAATCGTGAAAAATGTTGGCACGTGTCCTTAGTGAAAATACTGAGGTTTTAGATGAGAAAGTGCGCCCGACGATGCGATATCTCGTAAAAATCAATTTCCACGTTGAGAATCATGACATATGAGTCTCTAAAACAAAGGTGCATACGTATCTATTTGTGAGAATATATATGGCAGTTCGTATCATAGCAACCACGTAAGAAGCTTTTTTTTCTTAGTCAAGAACTGATCAATCTGAAGAATATGAAATCGTTAAACGATTTATTATTTTAAGCTTATACTGAAGAAACTATTAAGTGAAAAGTCTGCTCTCGATCACGATTAAATCTCATTTTTCATAACTATAAATTGACATATAATAAACTTATCATATGTTTTACAAAGAGATTTATCCTTTCTGATATAAGGACAGCCATTTACCACACTTCTTAACAGTAAATACTGTCAAAGTCGTTCATGGATCTTAAATCTTAGCATAACTCGACGGAAAGTAATAAGATGAACAATAAGTGGATGTTTTATTACTTAAAAAGTTACAACAGTTAAAAACGCTATAGTTGAGAGAGACAGACAAAGGGAGAAAAAAAGAAAGAGAGAGAGAGAGAGAGAAAGCAATTAAACCCTTTTAGATGAAATTATGGAAAATCAAAAAATACCTGAATTGTAAGTTAATATTACCGTATGTATGTTAACGCGGCCTCCATTAATAGAGCATAATACCTCTAAATGTGAAAAAAAAAACGTTTGTAGAGAGACAGATTTACACAACCATTTAACTAAGCATGACTTCGAGGAAGCTCTCACCATATACAGTAGTAGAATGTGGTTCGTCTATTGGATATTTACGCTGTCTTTCACATCGACTATACTAAATGGTTTCCACGTGATGTCCTACGTCTTCTACAGCGTTACGCCGAAGCACTGGTGCTCGATTCCAGTGTTGGAGGAAGCGAATTGGACGCCCGAGCAAATACGAGCTGTATCCAGTCCCAGGTGGTTGATAATCCGTACTAATGCCAATAGGATCGAATTAGATATATGTCTCGTACTAATTCACAATCGAGAAAGAGAAAGGGAAGGTGGGAGAGAGGAGAAGGAGGAGGAGGAGGAGAGGGATGTGGACAAAGCAACACGAGGAACGACGTATTCATTAAACTTGACAAATTGCATCGTGATGGGAACGTAGTGGTATCGATCACAATGCCGAGCCCAGCCTTCTTTTATTCTTACCATCGTTGTACGTACAAAATTTTGCAACGTCCATAGAATGATAAATGATACCCTCGTGCTAGTAGTAACGAACGAACGAACGAACGATAGACGATGCAAAACAACACGAGATACGTCTGGGCATAATTCTATATCCGCGCTACCATAAGCGTAAATAAATTATCACGCTCGTATAAATGATCGAATGAACGTACGTACGTACGTATGTATGTATGTATGTATCTACCTGTAACATCGAATCGTACAAGGGAAAAAAGAACTGCCGAAGCGTCGCTGAGTTATACGTCGGTCGAAGTCAATCTCTTTTTTTTCTTTTTCTTTTCTAGTCCAGACGAATTGTCCAACTGTGAATATTACAATTGGAATTACGAGGAACTACGACAGATGGGTTATGAAAGTGCTTTGGAGAAGGTTAAAACCGATAAAAAGCCTGGAACGATTCTTTGCGAACGTTATAATTATGAAGTAGAATATAGCAATTCATCTTTCGTGCCTGAGGTACGATATCATCAAAATAATAAGATACGAGATCAATTAAAGATCATACTTTCGTCGATTATAAATTCTTAACCCCTTTCATAAATTTCATATTCTTCCTTAAAGTGGAATATGGTCTGCAATCGTTTAGCGATGAAAGCAACGGTTCAAACTGCAGTATCCATCGGCAAATTTGCCGGTGCGTTCACCTTTGGAGTGTTAGCTGATAAATATGGTAGAAGGTTAACCTTTCTCATCTCTTGTTTGATATATATTTTCGCTGGACCGGCCATTGCCTGGACACGTTCGTATCTCATCATGTTGATGTGCAGAATTGGCCTAGGAATAGCTGGAATCGGTGTCTACCAAGCAGCTTATTCGATACGTAAGCTCACATATATATATATATATATATATATATATAAGATATAAGGTGTCTTATCTAACTTGACTGTCTTAAATATCACTGTTATGAGTTTCTTAACTTTTTTGTTAAGATAATTTGTTCGAAAATAACAAGTGTTTATTTAACACGTTCACGCCAGCTTTGAAATTTGTATTTCTTGTCATCGGGCAAAAACATCCTATGATACTTTTAAAGTGTGAGCCACCTGACGTATATTCCGGCGTGAACGTGTTAAATGAAATTTGATTTTCGTTAAAAAAAAAAAAAAAAATCAGAGGACAAACTTCGTTGACCTTGAGATATATCATATGTATATATATATATATACATACACACACACAAAATCATAAATTATGTCTCGTTATTGATGATCGATGATCAATAAAATGTATCCTTTCTTTATTTGAAGTTATAGAAATAAGTCCACCGGAGATGCGTTCCGCATTGGGTGTTATGTTTAATGAGAGTTACCCAGTCGGAATGATTATAATCGCCATCATTGCATATTATATCAGAGAATGGAGATTATTGCAATTATATATTTCTATGCCGTCGTTTATTCTGATTCTGCATATGTTAGCTATGCCGGAAAGTCCAAGATGGCTTTATTATTCTAATCGTAAGAACAGAGCTTGGAAAATGATGGAAGAAATAGTAACGCCTGAGAAAAAAAAAATGATGTACGTTATCGAACTAATTGATCGATCGATCGATCGTTAAAACGCGTCTTATTGAATGTCTTCAATTGTATCCTTTTCTATTTTTCTTCCACAGTGCCGAACGGCGAATAAGCGTCGTAGTACATATACAGGATAAAAGATCTCGTTATGAACAGTGGAAAACGAATCTTAAGAACTTGAAGCACGCAGAGATAAGTGTGAGATTAATTCTATGTTGGTTCATTTGGTGTTCTACGTCTTTGGGGTATTACGTATTATCGATTACCTCTAGCTATTTGAAGATAGACCGCTTCCTTTACACCGGACTTTCCGGTAAATTTATATTATTCTCGGAAAGTACTCGATTATTCATTTCTATTCACAACTGATATTAACTTTTTTAGGTATAGTCGAAGGACTCAGTTATATCATAGTTGTACCTATGTTGAATATAATTGGTAGACGGGGTACATCATTCATTTTACTTCTATGTTCGTCCGTGTCATTTACGATTCTTCTCTTTGTACCAGACAACATGAAAAATACGAAAATGTTCATAGCTCTTTTTGGTAGACTTTGCATTAGCAGCGTGTTCGTCGCTGTGATAGTTCACTGCAGTGAACTTTTCCCAACTATTATGAGAAACATAGCAATTGGAACTGGTTCTACATGGGCACACATTGGCAGTACATTAGCACCATATCTTGTGGATTATTTTGTAAGTTAATAAAAAAAAAAGATTTTTGCCAGAATATGATGGACTTCTGAAGTTTGAAAATCACACACAGAGAAACGCGTTGTTAAGTTTTTATTAACACAATTAAATATCTACATCGTTCGTAATAAGAATGTCGTGTTCGTAATAATTTTTTTTCCTTTTTTTTTTTTTTAGTACTAATACTAAAGTATACTACCTATCAAATTTTGTTACGGCAAAAGTATTTTCAATATATTAAAAAATATTTTTTTTTTCCCTGCAAAGCTTTTTAAACCTCAGTTATATGATTCAGAATAGATACAGATATAAAATAGTTAGGAGGTACTTTGGTTTCAAGTATACGACTACAAATAATTTGGCTGAAGAAATATTTCGTGTAACGTCATTTATCGTGGCAGTTGAGAAATTAAATTTTGTATATGTATATGCAAAAAGAGGCTCGCGTTGGTGATCACTATGTATTCATGCGCACGTATATATGTATATTATGTATACATACATTGTTTATGTGCTTTCTCCTAGTAATGTCCGTTGAAATATCGAAAATCAGTTAAATATATTTCCATAAATTATTTTTCAATACGAGTATAAATTACATTAATTGGTGCCAGTACTACGTTTTCCAGATACCATTTCGTGTAGCATAATAAGTGGGACGTAAAATTTTACAATCCCCGAAAAAGCTTATCTAGACTTTCCAAAATTCATTGATAGTGCAAATTGTATTATGCTATTATACCAATCGCTTTAGTTACTCTATCTAAAAACTTTATATATTACTAACGCGAAAAGGTACTGTAACATAACAGTTATAATTCGCATAATCGTTTTATTGAACAACTTCTGATATTCATTTAAACAAAAGAAATTTATTTTTACCCCTATAGCAAATGCTCTCTTTTCATGATTATCATATTCCTTTCCGCTTAAGTAAATATTTTCATCATAAAATGCAATATCATATATAATAGACTAAAATTCAATAAAATGGGACGTTTGAGATACAGAAAATTTTAAATCTAATTTCATTATAATTACAGGTTATTTATGGATGGTGGGTACCAAACACGATCTGTGGCTTAACAACTTTTATCAGTGCCTTGTCTACACAGGTATTCCCAGAAACTAAAGACTTAAAGTTATACAATACTATGGATGACTTTTTCGCAAGATGTAAAGCCAATCCCACAGAACGAATATCTTTTAAAAATAGTATAGTGTACACTCTACTTATAAAATTGAATATTGTCAAAAAACCTACCCCTACGATGACCGCTTAAGAATAATGAAAAGCTATTCCACCATACATTTTTCCACTTACAATACATGCTCTCAATATGCCCACAGAATTTTTTGAGCAATATATATGTACAGCTTAAAATTTATGAAAATATGTACTATAACGTTTTACAATCGATGAAGAAAAATTATACGGAATGCAGGAATATACATTAATATTCCCTTTTAACTTTCATATAATAAAGCATTTCTACAACTTAATGGCTTAACAGTGAAAAGTGTACAAAGTTAAAGCCATTCTTAGTTTAAATTATCTTTCCTCATTAATTATAAGTTCTTACAGTACATATGCCTTAAAAAGGAATTGTTTTTTTCCTTCTATATTAATTTAGGTTTATCTACATATTGTTTTCCATGATGAATAATCGTTGCAAAAGTTCCTGCAACCATAGCACCCCAAAATAACATATAAAGCAAAACTTCTGTGCTATATTGAGAGGGAAGAATTATATGTGCAACAAGCATCGATGATGCTACCAACAAAACTAATGGGAATGTAGCGTATCGCCAATTTCGTTCAGATTCCAAGGGACATTGAATCAAAGTACATTCGCCATCTTGCACGATATAGCGACCTAAGAATAGCTCCAGCGAATCCTGTAAAAATATATAAATCAATATTAAACCGAAATTATCAAATAAATTACGCACCTGTCGATAACCATCGGCAAAGTTATTTTTATAGTATCTTGTTAACGAATTGATACCATCTCTAAATGCACCCAATTTTGTACGTCTACCAGTTCGTGTAAAATCCGTTTTCAATGCACCTGTACCAGAATACTGTATACTTACAACGTCTGCATTATCAGCCCACACCTAAAATAATAAACCAATAGTTTTCTGTTTCTAATGTATGATTTTATATCTTATACCTGCTTGAAAAGATTTTCAAAAGAAGGATGATCTTCGATCTTCCGAAGTACTTCCAACTTCGCTAATACCTCATTTAAAACTCTTTTTGCTAACATACTTTGAACAACGTTAGTGCGATCAAGGCAATCGATACAATTTGTACGGAAAACACCATCTTGCACAGAAAGCAATAGTCCGTCTCTTGTGAGAAGAAAATAACTCATTTGTTCCTGATCGTGTGCTAATCGGTCCATCAAAATGTTTAATCGATCCCATCTTAATCTTCTACATTCTGCATGAAAATCGAAAGCCTCATATCGCACATTTTGATTATTAATTCTCTGAACAACATCGTGATATGATTTTTCTAATATAGCTTCTGGCCCATGATGGTCAATCTGTAAAATGATATATATTTCTCTAGACGAAAATGATGCACATAAGTTTAATTTCTCTTAACTTACCAAATTTACCAAAATTTGTTTTCCATAATGGAAAATCTGAGAGTCAAAATGTCTAGCACATGCAGTCTGATGATCTTCATGAACACTTAACTGGGGCTTAGGTTTATATTTCAAATTTGGAGCTTGATACCAAAACAAAGGTATGGAACCCCGTGTTTGTACAAAGGAACTACGATATCCATTTACTTCGATTAACTGTTCTGTTTCTACATAATTAGAAACATTTCCAGTAGAGTCTATACCACGTGAAAAAAGTCTTGTACCTGCACGATGTATACTTCGCCTTGAAACTATACCCCAATTGAATGCAATATTATTGACAACAACAGTGTTCAAAGATATAACTATTGATATTGAATGTCAAGGGATATATTAATCAAACCAATATTTCAGAATAATCATAGACAATGAAATTAATATAAAAAAGATTACTACTACATTCAAAAAATGTAAATCTTAGAAAGGATACATCCATGTATAATAGGCAAGCAAAATTTGTATAACTCGACCCTTGCCGTTAAATCTTGCAAAAGGTAAGCATTCCATACAAATCGAAGGTCTGCTCTATCATAAAGTGTCATCTAAATAAAACCGTAAACATATTAATACAAATTTCAAATACAGAGGCACAAACAATTGGAATATCCATATAGTAGTACCAACCTGTAGAAATTCAGGTGTGGTATTATGAAGCCTTTGGGTAGTATGACTGAGGTCGTATGTATAACTAAAGTAAAAGTAAGGTGTATTTAAAACAGATTTAACCATTTCTAAATATGTGGCATTATTCTGTACTTGTTTTTCACTCAGATGTAAAGACGATCTTGAATATGGTATCACATCTGTAGAAACAATTTTATAAATTTGTTGACCTGCTATTGTTCCAATCATTAGCGCATCTGTAATTACTATGAGATAACGACACGCTAAGAGACGGATAGATCCTATTATGCCCCATATCTTTCTACGACTTGCAGTAGGTGGTATTAGGCTGGCTGTACCAACTACGAACAGAAAGAAATTTATCTAACAACATAATTTTAAGTAATACAATATGTAGAATCTAACTTACCTTGAGTATAAACTTGTTGGCTTACTCTATCGACTACAAGTAATACTTTAATACCAGCTGGTTCAACATAAAATTTCTCTGGTGTAGCATATCTAAAAAGAATAAAATATGAATAAGTTCTTTATATACACCTAAGCTTAAAGACCTTGAAAATACTTTGTACAAGAATTTAACAAATTTAACAAAATTATATTAAAATTACAAAAATACTTACAAATATAAGTTATCATACAGATCCGTACTTAACTTCATATTGCGCGAAACGTATAGTGCTAAATTATAAATTTATGCAAATCTCAGAAAAGAAAGATAGTTAAACAAAATTAATTATAATCGTGTTACTAATCGTAATCAATTACACAAATAAAACCATGAGAATAGTAACAGAAATATGCCTTAAAAAACGCATTGGCAATTTACTGTCAATTTAATTTTGCAACCAGCATTATTTGTCAGAATTACAATACAGTGATCACTGAAGTTAGGTTACGGTTGATTATCTTACACAGAGCTATCTCGATGCACTGATGTCTTTCGTGATTGGCTAATGTTAAAGTGCTTACTCAATTCGTGATTGTAAAATAAAATACTTAATAATTGCAGCTTTGTAAAAAAATGTTCAAATAATTCGAAATATTATAATTATAGTTACAATATTACGATTACACGGCTAAACGTTGTAAATATATGAACGATTATATATTATATAAATATCTCCCATTTCTAATAATTAAAATTGAAAATTCACCTATAAAAATATATTTTTCACAACAAATTTATGAAAGTTTCATCTAATTCTAGATGAATAATTTAAGACTTATACTACTATAAAATATATTACGATATAGATATTAACTTAATTTTGATGAAAACAGGAATTTAATTTGCTTCCAATAATAAACCGAAAAATTAGCTAATGCATTTGCGTAAACAGTATATCTGATAAGGATAGTCTATATTTATAAATTTTAGCAAAATACATGGATTATATACATTTTATACGTAACATCAGATTATACTATTTATAGCATTATACGAGATATCTACGTTGTTATTGGCCGGATAGAAATAATTTAATTCCAGCGACCTTGTTAAATTTGCTATCCAGTGCATTATTGGAGTGATTGAACGTCATTGCTTGATCAAACATACAAGGTAGTATTTCCACCATTTTTTTTTAGGAATATTTTCATCGAACTTTATCAATAAAATTGAATAATTACATAGTAGAATTACCAATTTAATTCGTCAAGGATCGAATAAGGTAAGCTTTTTATATCTTTATTGTAATTATTGTTTTAAAAATATTATAAATATTTGGAGGTAGCCAATAACTTTACGAATCAGATAATTCTCATGAATTTCGTTTATCATTGATATACCCTACATTTGACCTTTGTCCCTTATATTACATTTATAATGTAATATTTAATTATCACGTTTTTCTCATTTTGAAATCTAACTACTTGCTAGAATAAATTTTATTATTTACCTAAAGCCATTTGCCACTGTGCAAACTTGCTGTAAATGATTAATTTTAAATTTATTTACTTAAAGTCTTAAATTATAATTTTATTAATTGATAATATATCATAGATCCACATTTATTTTTTTAACTGGTAGTTTTTCTATAATAAATCTGTATATTAGTTAACTTCTACTAAAAATATAAATTTTTTCATGATTTCAGATGGAGCCGATAAATGTTGTTGTAACTGGGGCTGCTGGCCAAATTGCTTATTCTTTATTATATCACATTTCATCGGGATCAATTTTTGGTCCAGAACAACCAATTAATCTGAAATTATTAGATATTCCACCCATGATGAAAGTTTTGGACGGAGTAATTATGGAACTTGAGGATTTGGCGCTTCCTCTTATTAGAGGTAAATCAACTAAATTATAATTTTCATTAATATCTATTTTCTTATTTCTCATAACATAACTTTTATATATTAATATTAAAGCTATATACTTTAGAGTTAGTTAACATGTTACATAAAAAAAATATTATATATAATATTTATATGTAATGTAATACTTTAATATATAGATATTAATAATTTTTTTACTATTACTGTACAAGTTAAATATGTGAACAGAAAAGCAGACTTGAACTTGGCTACTGTATAATGAAAAATTATTTCTCAGAGGTTTACATATTATAAAAAAAAAAATGTAAAACAATAAATATAAAGTTAGTAGGAATACAATTAAAAAGAAAATATAACGCTATAACAATTTGGTTTACAGAAATTATACCGACAACCGATCCAGTTGTAGCTTTCAATGACGTAGCAGCCGCTTTCTTAGTTGGCTCCATGCCACGAAAAGAAGGAATGGAACGCAAAGATCTTTTAGCTGCCAATGTTGAAATTTTCAAGGTACAAGGTGAAGCTCTAAATAAATATGCACGTAAAGATGTAAAAGTGTTGGTTGTTGGAAATCCAGCTAATACAAATGCCCTTATATGTGCACATTACGCAACATCTATTCCAAAAGAAAATTTCTCAGCTATGACTAGATTAGATCAAAATCGAGCACAATCTGCTATAGCAATTCGATTAGGTGTTCAGGTAAAGTAAGATTCCGAATAGAGATATTATCTTTTTAATCTACAATGAACATGTTTCAATAGTTTTGGTTCTATTATCCATAGGTTGATAAAGTAAAAAATGTTATTATTTGGGGGAATCATAGCTCAACTCAATATCCTGATGCAACGCATGCTACTGTAGACCTCGAGGGATCTTCTAAAAGTGTACCATCTGTAATAAATGATAACGATTGGTTAGATACTACTTTTGTAGAAACGATCCAAAAACGCGGGGCTGCTGTAATTGCAGCAAGAAAAATGTCATCCGCCATGTCAGCAGCTAAGGCTGCAGCAGATCATATGAGAGATTGGTGGGTAGGAACCAAACCAGGTGAATGGGTGAGCATGGGTATTATTTCGGATGGAAGCTATGGTATAGCAAAGAACATTGTTTTCTCATTTCCCGTTACTATAAAAGATAAACAATACAAGATTGTCCAAGTACGTATTACTTATATAAACCTTCAATCATTGTAACTGCAATATTCCATTGTATTAAGCACATTCTATATTATATTACTTTTTACAGATACCACCTTTTAATGAAATAAAAATTATTTATTACTTTGCAGGGACTTCCAATAAGTGAATTTGCTCAATATAAATTAAAAATTACAGCCCGGGAATTGGAAGATGAGTACAAAGAAGCAAATAATATCCTTCAGAATTGACTAGAATCTGGAGAAGATTATACTTTGGAGAAGAAACTATCTATATCAGCCAAGTTATAAGAAATACCTAATTTGTTGTACATAGATGATATATAAGGAGATATGGGAATAATTATATTTCTTATTGTTAAAGAATTTACCATTGAGGGAATCAATATTACAAGTATCAGTAAAAAATTTGAACAAAAATTCAAATTTGACTTGATAATCATTGTTTTAAATATTATTTTACATTTATAGATAAACTTTTTCTATGTAATGTAAGACACCAGATTTAATCAAGCATAATAAAATTGAAATATTGAAAAATGTTTCTAGAAGTTTTATACTGTACCATTATATATTTAATATTTGGAAGCTAGTAATAATTTGGCGCGTTTAAAAAATCATGCAATATAACTGAAAACCCATAATATCATTAACATGTAGCTTTGCCTAATTCGTTCATAATTAATTATAGATCCAATAAAAATATAAACGTTAAACAACATGTATACTTCATAACGTTTTTTTTTTTTTTCTTTTATTCTTCTCCCCAAGATTCAATAATAATTTATATTACAGTAATAGTAACTATTCTTCATGTCAATATTTTCACTCACCTTTTCTGACAATTATATTATTTTTATATCTTTTTCCCTAAACACTATTATTACAATCATACTGATTTTTGCCTACAAATAGAATTATTTTGTGAGCATTAAGTAGCATATTGTACAAAGATGCAGAGTGCTTGGTTTTACAAAGTTTCTATAACGCTCGCATTAAAATCAAATTATGTACTTGGTTCGCTTTGTCTTGCAAATTTAATTTCTGATGATACTTAAGTTTTAAAGATATAACAACCGCGTAAAGACACTTTGTTAGGAGGATAGATGTTTAGAAGCTGTAATAATTGGTCTGGATGCTGAAAAACATCATTTTGATAGTGATAATAATAATAACTTAGCATTTCTGCAGAGACAATTTTGATTTCCATCACTTTTATGTGATACTAATAGCACAATGCTTTATTATGACTGAAGTATTTTCATAAAGAAAATATAAATTTTCTTTGAAATTGCATCTCATATGAATCATTTTCCAAGCACAACAATATTTCACAAAAGACGGTACGAACATTTGTTCTAAATTTGAGGAACTATAAAGTTCTTGTTCCATAAAGACAGCAAATACACTTGAAAACACTCGCAAATATTACGTTTTATGGGAAAATACATTCTCTCATGTTGGACAAAACTTGCAATATGCTGTACGTTAAATACCTGGAACAGGCTGGAATAAACTATTGTTTATGTATAAAATATAAATTTGTTGCTCCTCTTGTAATAACTAATATATAATAAATTAACAGATCCTTTTATGTTACAAATAGAACATAATATTACCTAATAATTCGTCTGCTAAAGTGCGCAGACATCGTGTAAAATATAATTAGTTCGATAAATTCTTCTTGTTTAAATTTATGAAACCGTAATCGAGGGCCCTAGATAAAAGATACTTGACTTTACCAAATGAAATTGATGAAACAGTTAGAGATGCAATACACTTTCCTTATTACACGATCGTGTAAATTACCAATGACTAATGAACATGTAATATAAGCGATAAATCATTACAGAGAGTTAATATCACTCGCTATGCAGTACACGATAAATATAGGATTTAATTAATTATTTTGTTTATATAGTTACGTGAATAAGCCCTCGTGTGAAGAAATTTAACAGCGCCTTTTATACTGCTAAACATTCAATTCTATGATTCTTAATTTTGTATTATAATAAGAGTGAGAATCCTTTTGACATACATATATATATATATAGAAAGAGTATAATGTAAACACAATGCTTCCGTTCCAGGCTACGTACATCATTATCACTTACAATTGTATTATTTTTCATTGGACATGGTTTGACGTAATTGTCAAGTAACACTTAAAGGCCGTACTGAGTTTTCATATCTAAATTGCACATTTGAATCTGCCAAATAAGTTCAAATCGCGCAGTTAGCGAACGAGTATTTCTTTTTGCTATAAAATAGTTCCTTCCTTGAGCAGAAGAAACATTTAATTCAAGTGGAACCCTCTTTCTCTGGTAGCAGCCAATAATCGTTCTTTCAAAATTTCTTCCGTAGGATATTCTGGCAATTTTAAATAATGTACGCAAGTATTAACGGAAGGATAACCGCCAGATCCAGCATCTACTTTGCGTACAACCGTCAATCTAGGATGTAAATTACATAAGCCCCCTGGAGGTAACGCTGAACATCCGGTAGCAAATTGTAGGAAAGCTTTCCGCTCTGGACCAGTTAGCGATACTAGTACATTGACAAATCGTTGGAATCCAGGACTACAAGGGGGAAAATTAAGTCGATATTAATATACTAATAGACGAAGGAAATTAAAGGATATTAAAATGTTACTGTTTACCTTTCTCTTGTATAACCAAGTTTTGGTTCTGTATAGTTAAGCAAATCTTCTCTAGTCCATTGTGGATTTTGCTCACCGCACAGCATAGCTCTCACCTCTTCTGGACTGAAGGCATGTAATTTTTCCATGGGAAAGACTTTAGAGAAGCCAGATTTAAATGCTTCAAGCTGTCTGCAAATGCCACGGTCCAAACAGTAAGCGTTCGTTAAATCAGCGTATTCTTTAGCATTCTCAATGGTTACAGGAATCTCCGATCCTCCATCTATTAATTCCATCTGATCATGTTGGAAAACCCTCGAACTTGGAGAATATGTCATAGTCAAAGCCAGATCCTCGATAGCTACCGATGTACCAGATGGATGAGTGATGCATAATGATGTTTCTTCATCGGCAGAACTGCGTCCATCAGAAAGTGTCCTATCGCGCTTGGCCATTCTATTTAATATTTCTTTCAAGAAATCACCTCTCACTGGATCGACAACAACGAGATCTTCGATATCCAGTAGACCACTATACCATGGAGAAGGTTCTAATGTCGAATAAGCTGCATCAGCCTCACCTTCCTCCGAGATGAAACTACTCGACATACTAGACGACATGCTTTCTTGTGTAACACCAGTCAAACCGATTTTTTCATTAACATTATTTGTAATATCACCACGACACATTAGCTTTAAGAAGGGACGAGATAAAGGTAGATCGACTAATCTATTATCTTGGAGAACCTTCGCCAAAAATACACCAAGGAACCAAAAATATCTGACAGCACGATCACAAGCTGTAGAATCTTGAGGTAGAGGTGCGGGAAACAATCCACTAGGACGTACAACATAATATCCAGCTGGACGCACCTGCTCTCCGGAGACACATGTTTGCTGATTATCACACGATTCCTCGTCGTCGCATAGCCATAGCCCTAAATCTTTACGCTGTAATTCCGCTGCAACTAGTGCAAAAAATTCCAAGGTTGGTCCCAAGCCAGTACCTTCCTCGCCAACAAACTCAACCTCTAATATGCTCTTGCGGCTTGCATGTACCTACGTTAAACATTGAAAATAAATCGTTTGTTCGATAATCATAATATTTATATAAAATTTGTTACAGTTCTAACAAGGTGATAATCGAGCATACATCATATTATACCTTTAATACTTGTTCAGCCCAGTCTAATAGTTTCTCTCCCCTTGGTACACTGACCCTTTCGTGTTTAAGTCTACCCACGCGAAATTCATGACTGTCATCGCGCCGTGGACTCAATCCGGGTGCTCTCTGTCTTTCAAGAACAGCATCTCTTTGTGTTTGCAACCAAACAATAGATCGAGATGCACCGAATGCAGTGCAACTAAAGTATAATCGCCTAGTCTCAAAAGGTAACAAAAATGGACAGCTTCTTGCTAATTCTTCACACCAATTTGGTAATGCACCAGCAGCTAAAGCCAATGGGTCCTGAATTTGTTGTACTACTTTGTTTGTTATCTTTTTTGAGGTAAAATCATCTGGATGTACCCAGCACATTGCATCCTCTGATTCTACGATGTCCGATACGTTGTTTCTACCATCGTCACGAGTGGTACTCAAGACAAATACGTGTCTTAACAATTGCAAAACATCTTCTACCGTACATGCGTTTGTATTTTGTGTAGAATTACGAGAATACAGCGTTACAATCGGGGTCGCTCTACCAGATGATTCTTCTTCTCTGGCCTCTTTATATATTATACTGTAAACAAATATATTATTAAATTCTTAAGAAAAGAATATCATTGGAAATTATTTGATATTTCTCCATATGTTATTAGACATAGAACCTGATATAGCTGCTGGGTAGATAATTCTTTTAATACGATCCTATACCAAACGAATAAAATGTTTTAAAGATAAATAGCCGTATTACGTGTATGTTGGTTCCCATATTCTTCTTAATTTTTCTTGACGACTCCCTAATTCCGTTAATTGCATCAGTTCTTGAACCGCTTGGAAGATACTGGCGTGTGGTTCTAAAAGCGGTAACTCTACGTCTGCTATTCCTGGAAGTCCTGGACCTTTTAATGTCAACGAGAGTCTTGGTATTGGTAATGATCCGACTCGCGTACTCGTTTGTGTTTCACTACCAGGTGGTGGAACTTCCAAATCCGTTGTCTATTTGAAACAACATCATATGTTATAATATTGCAAAATGTATCTTATTATAAGCGGATAAAACGATAAATAGCAATGGAAAGGTAGAACTTACTTGATTTATATTAGTTCTACCGGGTCTTGGGTCAAAAGCAGGGATGAGAGCAGAAAATTGACGTTTTAGAACAAATTCATCGTCCCATGCGCGTCTCTTGCTGTTTTGTGGTGCTTCTTCTTCCATGAACGCTGCTAATAAATTACGACTGACCATGACTTCTTCATATTCTCCTTCACAACCATCACCTTCCTCTTCATTTTCTTCATCGTCTTCCTACGTTTTACAATTTAAAATTAACCATAAAGCGTGCATATATATATATATATATATATATATATATATATATATGTCGATATAGCATATTCGTATTAAATGTCATTAGAAATTCTCTCGCTTACTTCTTGATCATTTTCATCGTTATCTTCCTCTTCTTCTAACACACCATCCTCGTCATCCTCTAATTCGGTAAGAAGAGTAGGACCGCCAGTGGTTCTACCGCCACCTGCACTAGAGCCTGCAACTCCACTGCAAGACTCCAAAAAATCTTCGAGACTAACCTGAAGCCACAACTGCTCATTACATTAAGGAGAAAGGTATTATCGAAGATATTTTTTAGCTCTTTTCTTATTGTTTCAATAATTCTTTTTTTTTTGTAACTGATTTGCGACAATAACGATAATAATTCGAAAGAGATTGGTTTTTACCTGTTCACTATCGCTACTTGTGCTCGTAAGAGACATAGTAAGTGCTTGTCCTAATCCTGCTCCAGTCGTCGTTGTAACTCCACTACCAGCAACTTGACTACTACTGGTTAAACTTGGATAACTCTGTGCAGTGCTAAGTAAACCACCAGGGAAATTAGGACTTAGTGCCAATCGAACAAGGCTTGAAACCGAGTTGGGTCCACGTGGATTAGAACCAGTATTAGAGTTAGAAGCTATATGCTGTCCACCTGTAGGCCCTGAAACAATTGGTATTTAAATGACGATGGCATAACTTGCAAATTGTTACTTACGATCGAATAAACTTACGAACTATTCCCTCTATTGTCGTTTGTTATTAATATTACATAATCTTATGTATGATATAGATCACAAAGAAAACATGCTTACATGCATTATTATTCATAAACTGACCTAACGTTCGCCTTCTAGCCATTGCAGCAAACGTTTCCAGTAAGCCAGTGGCGGCCGCTGGTTCCAAAGTATTGTTAGTGTCAGAGCAAGCAAGATTGGGCACAGACACAGACATAGGATTCGTAACCACTACAGGACAACCTCCTGTAGTATTTTGGGCAGATGAGCTAGCTTCTTTGTCCCGACTGCATTCTTTACCAGCTAATTGGGGAATAAAACTGAACTTCGTGAGTACTCACGATTTCACAAGATGAAGGCGAGAAAACTGACAATTAATGTAATTCGGATTATGTTTGTCTGTTCACATCGCGTTATGTAAAACGCAAAAAAAAAAAAAAAAAAACACGAAAAAAAAGTAGGTATACTAATGAATTTTCGAAATTTGAACTGTAATGTGTCTGGGTTGCGTATGAGGTAAGAAAGAATTAAAGAAAACATACCATCCGTGATACCAGGATGATGTCTTGGGACAGGCTTAATTCTAAGTGAATTTTCATCCGTTTCTCCGGACACACTTATCCGAACAGGCACCAAACCAAGCAATTCCCCGCTCAGGAAGCTGTTCGTATTATTACGCAATCTATCAGCTCCTTCTCTCATACGATCTAGTACTTCTGCAGCTTCCAAACTTAATAATCCCCCGCCAGGCTAAAATATCACAATGTAAATAACAATGTAGTATTTTATATCCGATTACAATGTATTGCCGTAACGGTATAATATATCGTAATATAAATTTTTTATACCTTATTTCCTCTAACAGCAGCAAATAATGATTTTGAACTACTAGAAGCGCGATTACTATTACTATTTGCTGGACAATCCGTGTTAAGAGCAAGACTTTCAACGATAGTAGCTAAATCGCTTGTAACTGTAGTATCGGGCCTTGGATGTAATACAACGGAAAGTTCCCCTGTTGAATTTGCTCCACCTTCGCCGGTTACAGCTACTACTGCTTCGGCACGAGCAACTGATAATACGCTTTCTGCTATCGATTCTGCTGCTTGCTATTTGTATTAAATAATTCTACTTTTAATCAAATTCTATATAATTCTATATATTCTACATATCTCTAAATAGAATGTCTACCATTTAGTTACTAATATTTGATAAAAATTATGTTATACCTTAGCTGCAAGATTGTCAGCGCTGGCTGCTTGATCGGTCGATGCTACTGAGCCACGTATAGCTGTATCAGTACAATCTGGTAAACTAGGAGTGCTACTAGATTTTCTTCCCGGTAATACTCCTCCGCCACTTTTACCTTTAGCTCCACCATCGACGTCTATACAAGTACCAACTAATCTTAAGTCGTATTTGCCCTCAGCTCCCATTCTATACGAATTAGAGCCACCATGGTCCCACGTTACATCTATCCAACCATTGTGAAGTTCTCCTGTAACTGTACCTTCGCCTGATTAAAAGAAAAGAAAAAGAAAAAAAAAAAAAAAAAAAAAAAAAAAGAAAGAAAAAAAAAAAAAAAGAAAAAAAAAAGTAAAGAAAGAAAAAGAAAAAAAAACGTCATTAGTCTCTGCATAGATTTCATATCGAGAATAATATACAAAGTATAAACCTGGTGGTACGCCATCTTGATCCCTCCACTTCCAATCCAATCCTCTAACGACTCTAGCACCTGCAACTAAATGCCTTAGAACCTGTGTTTTAATTAATCTCCTTTGTTTTCGCACACCGGCTTCCGCTTCTCTTGCGGCACGACCAAGATCCTCACATACACCCGTAACTTCCCCATAAACTTCAAATCCGGATACAGATAAATAATGCGTTTGGCCGGAAGCATTTTTCCCAATTTGTTGCAATCGTAAATGACGCCACCCTTGAGTTTCGTCGCTCGGTGACTCAAGAGTCCACGTAGCTGTACTACCAGGCTCGTTTAAAGAACAATCATCCACGTGCGCATACAGAGTCGTCCAAGTGATACCATCTTTTGATGCCTGAGTAGAAAATTAAATGATTTTATATTACTCGACGAATTCTCTTCCAGATATCCAGAAAGGTCTACGATTGTTATAAATTATAAAAAAAAAATACTACGTGCGTGATATTTATTCTTACCTGAAACACCCAGTTTCTCAATGCACTCCTACCATATCCTCTGGCATGCCTTAAGGTGTAAGCACTTGGAATAACCCACACTCCTAGATCTATTGAAAACCAAGCTCTTTTGTCATCATTAGTATGACAATTTAATGCCGAAGGATCTCTACTAAGTATATCTTCAAGATGCCCATACGGTAAATTCCGTCCATCGCTTGAAGTAACAACAACTAAACCATATTGGCCAGGATTTACCCACTCTGCACAAGATCTAAAAAAAAAAAAAAAAAAAAAAAAAAAAAAAATACAATGATAAAAAATACACCAATTTTTTAGTTTACTTGCCATATATTTTTCTTTTCAGCGAAGTCATAGAAAATTCATTATAAGTTACTCACCTTGCATTGGTTCCAATCCAATATAATACGCCATTCTCATCGAAATCATGTTGATACTTAAATGTTAATTTATTGCCTTCTTTTAGTTTTTTCACAAAAGTAAATGTCGATCTATCATGATCATGCCACTGTTTAGCTACCATTTTCAGTAAATGATTTTCTAATTGCTGTATAGTACTCAATGGTTCCATTTTTAAACTTCTGCCGGATCTATCAATAAGAGAACTCTCCCCTGAAGCTTTTTCTAAGCGAAAACGTAACCTTCTTGTTAAAATCTGTGCAAGAGAAAATTTTATGTTAAATTTATATTTGCGATATATAAACAAAAAATGCGAAAGTATAAAAGTATTACTGACTTGAAGTCCATAACCAGAGCCTGGAGTATCATACAAATAAACCGGTAATTTTTCTATAGATTCTAATACCGAAACAAGTTTATGCACTAAAATTTTTGCCGAATTGTGTTCTTTATTAGCATCTTTAGTTTGAAAGCAGCTTTTAAAAACGGCTATCCTCTGTAACCGCATCTTTGTTGCTCTGAGCGTTGGTGGTTGCGGTCCTGGTGGTGCAGCCAGTAGAGATAATAATGTCTGTACCAATCCACTGGAGTGTAGTTCGTATGCAGAAACTCTTCCTTCTTCATTCAACAATATTTTAAGCTCTTCTAAAGAACTTTGCAATATAGTACGCCACTCACGATTTCCGGATTGTTGCTTTTGACAAGCTTTCTCTATTTGATTTACAATAGCTCCGAGTTTGGCAACTACTCCACGCGGCTGTGCTTGAGCAGCTTTAAAGTAACGTTCATAAATATCTTGAGCTTGCACTTTAACCTTTTGTTTTATAGCTTCAATTTTTGATCTTAATCGTTTTCCTCGTTTTCCAGCCCAACCGGCAGCAAATTCTGGACCTAGATAATAATAATAAGTAAATAAACAAATATAAATGAAGACGTTTAATTATAGTTTGAAAAGTATAAACTTTAATATACCTAAACTTGTTTCTGCTGTAAAAGAGTGCTTTGTACCACGATTTGATTCAAAAATAAAACCGGGAAGATCCTCCCTCAATATAGTGGCCTGTTGCTGACCATCACTATTATGTATACATAATTCGCTTTCTTTTCTACTAGACAATGCCCAATTTCCTACAACTAATCGAGTTGGACCAGGACGTGATAGGACAGGTTGACTGGCAGAATTTGGTTTTACTTGACTGCGTGCTCTCTGGAGTTTCTCCAAAAATTCACCGCGGTTTTCTGGAAGAAACATACAAACGTAATTAAAATAATTTAAAGGCAGAAACAAATTCGTAATTTCCTATGAAGTGAAACGTGTTATAAAGAGACGTTTAAAAAGTTTCCAGAAAGTGAAATTTTAGGTTTAGACTGCTAATCTGTATTGAGGGGTAGGAAATGCGTGCCCAACAAGGAGAGTTATACATATGTGTACCTACCTTCGGTAGTAAGCGACTCTGTGTTCCTCCCCTTTCCTGTAGGCAGTTAGTAAAACCAGTTATTCACTAAAACTAAACCCCTCGTAAAAGTTAATCACAAATGAAAAAGATAAAATATAAATTAATGCTGGCTTAGAGAAAATGAAATTATAATGTTGCATGTTGATAAAAAGGGACGATAGGATCATTTAAAGAAAGATAATGATTAGATGAATGATATATTGGATGAAACATTGAATCATACCATTTAGAAAAAATAAGCATCTACTCACCTGACGTGTCGGTTCCACCTTCTGGGCTTCCACTAGAATACATTGTTGCTAATTTTCCATCAAGTATAAATCTAAACCATCCATTGCTTCCATTTGATAATTCTAAAGCAGCAGCATCCGACCAAACATATAAACAATCTCGACCTCTACAAATACACCAATCTCTCCAGTGATATGCTCTTCCAATTAACAACTCTCGAGCATCTTCCATGGTTTGTTCCTGTCCTGATTGATTTTGTTCTGCTTCTGGTTCAGGAGCAGATTCTTGTGGTCCAGCTAATGAAGCAACTTTAGAAAATACTCCAAGACGAGCAAAATGCTCCAAAAATTCATCTTTTCCTTTAATCATCAAATCTTGTATCATTTGCAAAACTACTAAATGTCCATCTTCATCTTCCTGTTAATGTTAAATTAAAAATAATTTATAATAAGAAGATACTACGAATATTTAAATATGTATAGAGCGAGATAGAAACAATACATTTTTTCCTCACTTAACAAACGCAAACACTACACAACTTTTTTAAGCACTAGAGTACCAGCGACCTTTAGTTTTGTTTAGCTAAATCATATGAGACACAAATAATATAAAATAGACATTTTTCGAGCAGGAAGTGAATGCACTTCTGTGAAGTTTAAGCATATACTTTTGCATGTTTCAACTGCAGGAGACAAATAGTCGACAGAAGTGGACAAATAATTTCATCGCTAAAAAAAAAAGAAGTAAAAAATGTTAATAATTAGCTCTTTTTTGAACATACTGCCAGCTACCTAGTTCATAATCAACTGATTATTTCAAATTTTCTATTATAAATATATACATAACTGTCCTCTTTTGTCAAGTTTTGTGTCCAAAAAGAAATAAGACACTATATCACTCAATATTAGCACCACTGTATAAAGTCAATATTTTTGCATTTTGTATAGCAATCGATACTATGGTGCTATAAGATATTTTTGAGGCTTATCGAATATGTATCCTTTTTTTGAATAGACGAGCAATACATGTGTAAGTTTGTTAGATCTCACGCTTTAAATAAATTATGATAGGTGCATCATGTTAATAATAAATATAGAAAGAATATTTATATAGTCATTAATAAACTCAGCAGACAAACTGAGTAAATGAACGGGATAAAGGGAGACAAAAGGGACGTTGATATAGTGAGCGGCAGAAATATGGTACAGACGTTACCGTCTTATCAAGAATGTAGTTCTGGGAACTGGCAAACTTGCGTGATGAAATGCAGGGCAATTTGGGGCCAATGATCGGCTTGAGAGGCAGAGGCGGTGGCGATGGCGCCTTTATCTCAACCTCCTGTGAACAATCTTAACTAAATCACTGGCACTCTTTGCTTGTCTGTCTGTTTGTCTATTGGAACATGTTCTTGGGTTATTAAAACGATTCAAACAGTCATACATTTTTAATGGCGTTTGCTATGGAAGTATTAAAGGATATCTAACATATACTTAAAGCATAAAAAGAATTTTTACCTTACCTCATTATCTAATACATTTGCAATAACTTCCACAAGCATAGCTCCACAGCCACCTGTACTATCAGAACCACATGTTTCAACGAGTAATTCTGGTTGGATATAATGTACCATTTTTCTAATTAAACTTAAACTTGCTTTTCTAACACTGGGGAGCATCGTTGATTGGAAAGTCGTACAAAATACTGGTAAAAGTCTTTTTAAATATACTGGAGCCATTTCAGGATCACCCTTTGGTTCTGTAAATTCTTCTGTTTCTGCTTCTGGCTTTCTATGCTCTTGATTTGGCGGTAACATCCATTCCCCAGGTGATTGCAATATAGCAGCTACTTCTCTATGACCTTCGTCAACGCGTTCTCTAGCCTTATCTAATGGAGTTTTTCCGTCTTCGTCTCTAAGATCAGGATTTGCTCCATGTCTGAGTAAAACTTTTGCAATCGCTGGCCTTCCAAAACAAGCTGCATAATGCAAACTTGACGATCTTTGACCTTTATTAACATCTGCACCTCTATCACATAAAAATTCAACCATTTCTTGTGTACCGAATGCCGAAGCCCAATTTAACAATGTTTGACCAACATCGTCCATAAAGTTGACTTCAATACCTCCAGAATCTATAGCTTCTATTAATGCATCTGTATCTTTGGATCTTATACAATCAATTAGTTGTCTATGAGACTTTTCACCGGCACTATCCAAACGCCTTAATCTTGGTAATAATGGTCCTGAAGGACCTCCAGTAGTGCCACGTCCAAGGGCTGATCTACCCTCAAACAGTAAAACCAACAAAAGATCAACTAGTCTCATAGAATCGAGAGCACATCTTTCATCTCCTTTCAAGGCTTTTTCTATTGCATCTGGTAATTCTGAGCGTAGAAGATCGTGAGTTATCGAGGGTGATCCCCTACATAATGTAGATAGAAGACTGATTATAGTGGAAACTGAAGCACAAGACTTTGGTTCTGGAGTAGGAGCAGTTGCTGCAGCGGTAAGCGGTGGAGGTGTCTTTGGATTACTGGAAGCTGCTGTGACAGATGTACCAGGTCCTGCAGCGTTTGATAATCTATATGGCAGATTAATTTAGAATATGCATCACAATGTATACATATATACATGCATATATATATATATATATATATATATATATATTATGTATTAGTTTTTATTTGTTATTAATTCTTACCTATACAAAAGTTCAGAAACCAATCCATTGCAAGCTAATGGAGCAGGATCAGTTCCTCTTCTGGAAAATCTATCAGCCAATGATGCAAAGCAACGAAGTGCACCATCCGCGACGTGTGCATCCTCGTGCCTAAGCAAAGTTGATAATGCTTCTACACAATCGGGCAAAGTTTTATCTTGAGGTTCAACTTTGCCACATAGACGTGTTACTACAGCCATTGCAGAATGTAATGTATCTCGATGAACGCGTGCTCCATGCTCTCTGATGAAACATAATGCACATGGAAGGCCTCCTGCTTCAAACACCGCACCTGCTTCTCTTGCGCAAACAAGTTCTAACACCTGTATATTATTTAAAATATGAATTTTAATATTATTGTAACTAATATGATAATCATTTATTTTATACATGGGAAACCGCCCCCTCTCTCACTCACTCACTCTCTCTTTCTCTCTCTCTATTTATTATACCTTTATACATTGTTCTGCCAGGTCTCTGCTAGCTCTGGAGCCTAGTCCAGCGCCAGACAGACGACCACAAATAGCTTTCACTGCGCCTTCCATAGCCACTACTCTGCGTGTACATTCTGCAGAAACGTCTAAATAATATGTTATGGCTCGAGCTGTTACTTCTAAGACACTGTCAGGTGCAAGTTCATCTAAGAAAATTCTACATAATGCAGGCAAAAATGTGCGTGGTGGACAGCTGAAAAGTTAATAAATATTAAGATAAGCAACTAGAATAACTGAAATGAATAGACATATAATTATTACTTGTAATCATTACATACCATTCGAAGCAGCGATCGACATTATCAGACATAAGTAATAACATGCATAGTTGTTCTAATGCAATTAATTGCATATCTCTTTCGTCTCCCTGGCCCATACTGAGCCATTCTAGTAATGTCTCCGGATCTACGTCTGTCATCTGAATACAGATGTACGAAAAATTAAGATACCATTTTAATTTATGCAAATATGGTAGTAGTACTATGATCTTAATGAGATAACAATTAACTATACTCTCTTATATTTTTTACAATAATAATAATAATTTGCATAGATTTCAAGAAATAACACTTTTACTGAGCATCAGTTCTCAATATTTTAAGCAAGAAACAAAGGAAGATTATTGTCAGTGAGATGTTATAAATAGCTCACTTTGTTCTATCCTTACAAGATATATAGAATTTCAAAATGCTCACCTTATGTCTTTTATAGCACCAACTAAATGGATTTCACTCTGATGATCTGAAAATATAATATTGCACTATACTATGAAATCATAAATTGCACAGCTAATAATATTTCAGATCGATTTGCAGGTTCTTTTTTTTTATTACCAAAATTAACAAACGCACGACAAAACGAGGGAAATAACGTAAAAAAAATTCGTTATTAATCGTATTTCAAAATTCAATATAGAACGTAACGTATCACAAATAAACACAACTGTTCCCTCACTAGTGGTAGCAGCTCTATATTAAGACTCACTTTGACAGCTTTCTGTCTCCCGTGGTGTATATAGCTTTGGCTGAATGTTATTTTTCTAGAAAGAGGCGACGACGATAATTGAGCGCTGCGCTTGTTAAATGTTAAACACGCGTTCCAAACGGGACTTGAACAGTTCGATAAATAAAGGCACGTGGCATTAAGGACAGCGATATCCTATACATACATACATACATACATACATACATATATATATGTATATATATATTGTATTATATATATATAGTATATATATATATATATATTCCAATATATATATATATATATATTGGAACTTGCCGTTAGAACACGAAGGGTTGAAAAAAAATTTGACACGACAAAGGCAATCATTAGGAATTTTCTCCCTCATTGAAGTAACGTATTAAATGCAACCTTTGACCGCATTACGTGCACAAATTAAAAGGAAGATGAATCGAGGACGATTATCGGAATCATCTGATATTCACACATACTATCGTCTATAACTCTCCTGCTCGCGAGTATAGCTCCTCGACACACAATGAAGATACATTACCGTTCCGCACAGTGTTCCATCCTTCGTAAGGGGTCAGGTCGCCATCCTTTATGAAACGTCTCGTTTCCCGATAAGAAAACGAACGCGACGACGTACTTGCACCGTCGTTTGTACGAACAAGCTTATCGATGTACCACGAACGGACAAAGTGCTCCAAACGAGCAGGGATATTCTTATATTCCGTCAGTATTGTCGTATATATTTCGCCATTTACATGACGTTCGGTAGAATTCGGAATCACGAACTAACAGCAGCGCTCCCAAGCGTTTTCAATAGCTTTCAACGCAACGATTGCAACAAGAGGTTTTCGCTTTGGTGGATTCTCATGTATTTTTCCCATTCTTTCCCTCTCCCACTTGCCTACACTACTATCTTAGATCTTTTTATCGGTAGACAGAGAACAATTTCATGCTTCTTCGCCGTATGATTCACGGTCACACATAAAACGAGTATACGTATATAACACTCGTTATCCTTATCTACCGTTATGATTAAGTTTCTAGTTTCTATTATGCCTCGATATAATTAAAAATATTCATTACCTGCGAGAAAATGGTTTCCAATATCGTCGACTGATAACATGCATGACGTGGAATTTCTATTGTTAATTTATGAATTTTAAAAGTCAAATCGATCCACTTAACTTTTTGCGCACAAGGCGCTTCTTCATATCGATTGTCCGGATGTGATAATCGATTCGATTGTTCGACTTGCGCGGCTGCTTAAATTACCGTTATTCTCACATACATTTACACAAGTTTAAAATATTTTAATATGTTCCGCGAGATAATTTGTTTTGCAGATTTTTAATCATATTATAATACCATCTGCTTCGTTTATCTTCATAAGTTACAATCAAATTTAAAAGATGCAATCGTTGGAAAAAAAAGTATAGGCACATTCATTTTTAGTATTTTTTTTTTTTTTTTTTTTTTATAGTTTTCAATATAAAAACACTTTCATGATACTTTCTTAATAAATATGTTTTACATATTTCTCAAATGAGTTGTAAAAGTTTTGTCCTATTGTACAAGAAATCATGACATAACTAAAGCTTTTCTCTTTTTTTTTCTTCTTGAAAGCAGATATTAAATAAAATAAAAAAAATTATATTAAGTATTTACATTGTATAATTCATGTGTTATGTATTTTACAGTTTTGCGTCTTATTCTATTTCCTATTTTTTACGTACGTTTTTCTTCTTTTCTAAAGCTAAAACATTATATAGTTTTATGATAAATATAAAAATAAAGAGTAACGTAAGCGTACATTTGAGAAAGTAACATACCTTTACGTTCTTCTATAATTTCTGCTCTTCTATCCTTCATATGCATAGGTAATTTATCTAACATCTTCTCTATAAAATTATCTACAACTAAAGATCTATTCATTGATTTAACTGGAGCTCGACAAACTGGACATCCTCTGCGTTTCTTATTCCATGTATTAATGCAATGAAAACAAAATGTATGCATACAATTTAAAGTCGTTGCTTTTATAAATAATTCGGAGCATACACTACATGTCAATTGTTCGTCCATTATATTACTAACTGTGTCCATTGCATCTTTGGATATGATGACATCGTCCACATTATTTTCTGTTAGATCTATAGTATCTATAATATGTGGATTCGAAGTGTCCACAACTTCAAGCAATATACAACTGTCTTCTTGAAGCTTGCTAGACCCAGGTGCTTGTAATTTTGGAAAAAAAAATAAATAAAGCATGAAATTAAATATTGCAAACAAGTGGAAATTATTTAAATATGTATATATTTTATATAATTAAAAAAAAAAAATACCATTTTGTGATCGTATAGATCCAGATTTAATTTCTTTATCTTTCAAAGCTTTTTCAGTTTTTTTAAGCTTTTCTTCTAGTTCAATTTTTTCAGTTAATAATTGCGCTTGAATATTTTTCTCTTCTTTAACTCTATTCTCCATCTTACTCTTCCATTCTGCTTGTTGCTCTTCCCTCCATTTTTCCATTTGTTCTTTCATTTTAACTTCCAACAATTTTTTTTCTTGCTTACTTGTATCAAGTGCCTTTTGCCATTTTTGTCTTTCTTCATTTAAACGAGCTTCGAATCGAGTCCTTTCATTTTCCAATTTTTTCAATAATTCAGAATACATATCTTGTAAATGTTTTTCTTGGCTATTACCAGCTGCTATTTTATCTTCTAATTCTACAATCTGAATCTTTAAATCTTCCTTATCATGTACCATATTCCATTGTTTCAACAAAACATTCAATTCTTGCTTTAACTCTAATTGTTCTTTTTGTTTATTTTCTAATTTATCCTTTAATTGTTTTCTCTGGCTTTCATGACTTTCAACAAATGTCCTTTGCTCTGTCAAGACATCGTTAAATAACTGTTTGTCAATTCGTTGCTTCTTAGGGTTAGTTTCTTCCGTAAGGTTAAGAGTAAACACATACTTATAATCACTATTTCCACTAAACTGAATAATATCTCCGACTGAAATTTTTCTTGTACTTCCAGATTCAAGAACAACGTCATTAACATAAGTAAAACTAGAACTTAAATCCTTGATAGTCCATTCACCATTCCCTTCATATTTTATAACACAATGTTTTCTAGATATCGATGAGCCTAATATAATCTCATCGTTTTCTCTTGCTCTTCCTATATTGAACTATTCAAAGAAATAATTTGTTTCTTTTATAATTTTTTTACTAATATAAAAATAGACATGCAAAATATAATAATGAAGTTCCAGAAATTAACAGTATATAAGGATCGGTTAATTATAAAATAATAAGTAATAAATAAACGATTACCTCAGACTTATCGATATGAATATCACGAGCTGCAGAACCATTTCTATTTAATCTTACTAATATTGGTTCTAGAATCTTCACTTCATTATCCGGTATAGAACTTCTTTTCTGATTTGAATTTTCCATTTTTGTAAGAAAATTTGTGAAAATAATATAGAAATATCGGTTATATATAGGCTATTTGTTCCGATCACATTTGCAGTTTATTATGCTTCTCTTGGTCACTTATCCGTTGATAATTGATTATAATAAATATATAAAACAAAATATATATCTATTATTTGCTGAAAGAAATGTTAAGAGTTTCAACGCGGTTTATACGAAAAAATTTAACTATTGACAATTTTGTACTTGAAACAAACACGCTTCTTCGGCTTCTAAAATCGCGCCATCTCGTGAAACGAATCCAAATGAGTAGCTAAAACAACGGCCTTATCCTAGATAATTAACTAAGATTGCATAAATTCTTTTTTATCGACATATCGAATTTAATTTTTGTAATTTACGATAATTTTTTTTTGTTCTATGTAAAACATTGTCACAGTATTAAAAAGAATTTCATAAGAATTGCAGATGGATTAATGACATATAATTTTTAAATCTTATTCATAAACATATTTACCACGTAACACACGCGATGATATATTTATATACGTATGTATGTTTATATATATATATATATATATATATATATATATAGATGAAAATAGATTCATCATTATATTACAAGTTCTGAATGACAGGGATGATTGTGGTAATTCAGATAATATTTATTTGATAAATATATAATACATTAAATTTGCCAGCACATGTGGGAGAAAAACAGTTCTCTGCGAATAATACTTCCGTTTATCCCTAAGCTACTGCTACCGAATGTTATCTCCAGTTTTTCCAAAGAGAGCAGATTAGAGTCAACTTTGCATTCATTCGATTCTCGCTTTCAGCTGGCGTGATTTGAGCCGATACATAACTTCGATAGGCTTATGCATTTATACACGGTATATCGATCTCGTAAGAAATTTAAACGAGCTCGCACCGCGCTCTTAGTATATCGGTCTATCATAATCGTATTACGTACAAGCTTATCGAAACTGTAACACGGAGAAATCGAACGATAACATAAATATTAGGTTTTTGTTTTATTTTATTTTATTTTTTTTTCCATCATGAATAAGTGAACAGCGAATATTGCAATGCATAATCGTCTCAAAACTATGTCCAAGAAGAGTTCTCTTTAATACAAATCAATTTCAAGCCCAACTTCATATTCATATCACACTGATTTAATAAACCCTTAACGATCCCTCGAAGGAACGGCATTGCGATATTTCGCCGCTCTTTTTAGGCTGTGGCTATAATGAAAATCAGCCATTTTTTAAGTGTAAGCGCAGCGAATAGTTTATCGATGATTCGGGAGGAAGGAGACGGTATGTGTGATGTAACGTTCTTGACTATATACAGTTGCAATAAAAATTAATTAATTTATAAACATCGTTGCCTATTTACAGACTTAATGTAATCGCATTCTTATAAAACGGACATGTGTAAAAGTGACACGAATTAAATAAGTAATGGCCCAGACGACCGAAACGTATTTTCTCCTTATACATGATTAGATAAATCCGTTAAACATGTACACATTCTTGGCCAAAAGTATTAGGCACCCGTATACATTATAAATTAAAGAATGATTTTTTTTTCCTTTTTTTTTTTTTATTATTATTAGTGAACGAGAAAATCGTGAAATAGTAAAGGCAAAGAGGAAAAATAAACGAGAACGAAAAAATAATAATAAAATCTTTTGCAATGAATCAAAAGTGGAACGAAAATGAAGACACTCGTTTCATTTAACATTTCATACATTAATAATTAAGAATGTCTAATGGTTTTACACAATACTCTTGTTCACGACAACACATACGCGGTCAACTTTGCTTAAAAAAAAAAAAAATAAAAATAAAAAAAACAAAAAAGAAAAAATAGAAAAAAAAGAAAATACCCATGAAGGTATAATTAAAAGATAGAAGAACAAATAAAAAAAATAAATTCTTTCGATATTGATTGATATCGAATATCACGTATATATAAGTGCATGAACATTCGACATTAATCTTTCGCTTTGTACGAAAATCTCTCCAAATCTTCGATAGAAAGATTCTCAAGAAATAGGGGGCGTCGAAAGTATAAAACTGCGAGCACGTAAATGAAAAAAGAAAATGTCGAGGGAGATAGGGTCGATAGGCAGGGCAAGCGAAATGCCATCGTTTTACGGTCGCACGAACGAAAATCTTGGCTAATTTGTGTGTTAATTGATGGGTTTTCCCCAAGCAAATTGCATGGGAAGACGAGGTATATCGCTGCTCGTAGAGGACTCGTCCTCGCTGCTAGAAGCGGAGGTTTCCTCGGAGATCATGGCTTCGCCACCAGCTTCCTGAGGTGTCTGACCGGCGTTGCAATCTTCGGCAGCTGCGGCAGCGGCAGCCGCTGCAGCCACTGCAACCGCAACGACGGGATTAGCAGGAGCCGTTGAGGAGGATGAAGTTGTCGACGAGGAAGATGAGGAAGAAGAGTTCGAAGAGGACGACGGGTCGCTCCTGGGTCTTCTTCGTGCGTTAACCGGCGTGGATGTGTAGGCGGTCCAACTCGAATCTTCGGTTCTCGCGGAATCGGTAACGGAGATGCTCTTGGATCTGGCCCTCATGTCGATACCGGTTCTCCGTGGCGTAAGCCTTAAAGAGCCTTGTCGAGATACCGATAGGGAACCCTCCGGTGTCAACAATTTCGGTGGTGTGTTCATAGGTGCGTGTGCTTCGTCCAAGTCAAGTGTCCACGAGACCGAGTCGCTTTTCTCAACGACAAATTTTATCATAGAAGAGGATTGTTGCGGATTCTTGTCGAACGATAACGGGTGATCTATGTGTTCGGGGCCTAACGATCTAGACAGTCGTGGCGAGGCTAGTTGATTCGCCAGGACTGTTACCACTTCGTTTTTTTGACGTAACCTCCATTGTAATTCCTCGTTACGTTGCAATAGGCGTTTGTTCTGTTTTGAGACCTGATGCATAGATTCGTGGAGCATCTCGTTGTTATGAGAGATCTGTCTCTCCATCGCCTCCTTGCACTGTAGCTGAGCTTTCAAGTCTTCGCATCTCGCTTCGAGCATCTCCACTCGTTGCTGTAATATGTCCTTGTCCTCGATTTCCCGACGTATGCCGTCCAGTTCCGATCTCAAGGCCGCGTTCTCTTGACTCTTCAATTCCAAGACAGATCTCAAGGACTCGACTTCCGCCGCCAAGGCTGCACCTTGATCATGAACGACCGATCTTCTTTTGGTCTCTGTATCTTTACGCATCAATTCGGCCTCATGTTCGGCCCGTAGCCTCGCGATCTCTGCCCGGTGCTCCTTTGTCGCCTCATTCAAGCAATTGTTCAGCCTAAACTCGCACTTCTGTCTCTCCTCCTGCTCTCTGCTCTCCAAAGATGCCAGTTGGTCCGCGTGCCGGTTCTCCACTGGAAAATATCAAAGAAATATTCGTTCCTGATAATCATGTCTAACCAAGAGATTTGAAATAAACGAAACCGCGGGCCAGGAAAAGAACAAAAGCGAAGATAAAAAAGACAAGAACGGATGGATCACACGTTGGCCGAGCGTGCCAACCTATAATTAACTTTTCTTCGATCGACGTTACGAGCTCGTTCGTTTGAAAGCAAATATAGCCCTTTCGAACTTCGATATCGTCCGTTACACGTCGTGTTTTCGAAAGTTTACTTTAAACCGACCTCTATGCTCCGACCGCGTCGCAGAGAGACGTGAGATGCGCGTAGGCACGGCGAACCCGTTGATTTTAATTAACAATTGCTCCACTTCGTCCGCTCACCGCTGACACGGGCATTACGACCATTATGCTCGTTACCGATGCGAACATCATAATGACATAATGCCCATGTGTGCCATGCGATGAAGAACGATAAAATTGTTTAAAAATTATGACTCATTCGACTACAAAGTATAAAGTTTACCCGTCGAGCTGATTTATTGCCACAAAACGAACGAATCTATCTTCGAACGATCGTTGAATTATTGATATAATGTAAAGAAAGCAACAAATATAACGATCGAAGAAACGATGAAAAGGGAGCAACGCCCCTCCCCCTTCTCTCTCTCTCTCTCTCTCTCTCTCTCTCTACTATTACCACTATTTTTTTTATAATTTTTCGCATTCGTTCTAGCTCGACGTCAAATCGAGTTATTCTAAAAATATGTATAGGGCTATAATGTAATATTTTGGAACGACGGAGTTCGCGTTGGTGCTGGTGTTTGCGAATTGCGTCACGTCGAGTTTTCGCCGTAACGAGCCAAAATACGAACGGAAACACAAATACACTTGGCACGTTCTTACGATCTTCGCGAAGCTGATCCAAGGCTCTGCAATGATCCTTCCTCGCTGTAGCGAATCTTTCCTTTACGGTAATGTATTTCGCTCGTAGCTCATCTATCTCCGAGCACACTGCTAACCACTCGGTCTTCATATTTTCATTATTCTTCTTTAGTTTCGGAGTTGAAAATGCATCCAGCTGAAAGAACGCAATACCATACATCAAACAAGTGTTATTCGAAAAAAAAATGAATGAGTATTTTCTCTCTTAACACGTATATAAATAATAAAATCATTTAACAAGATTAGATCTTTTATATTGTTAACATTATTAATACTGACATAGATATGAGCCTTTTAGAAATCAAATAGATGATGTTTATTACTAAAATCATATCCTCATAAAGCCGAGATAATAATTCATTTAACTTCTAATAAATTCTCGCGTAGAAAAGAAAAGAATGAATTTAATTGTAGTAAATAGAAAGTTTGAATTCACTTTGTTAATTGAAAATAGAATTAGAGATTTCGTTACGCTCCAAATGGATTCGATTAAAATGAATTGTACTTACTTCGTATGCAAGATATTGTACGGTGACGGACAAAGCTTGGACGATTTGTTCGGCCCTCTTGGCGCGATGAACGTCGTAGGGTACGTCCGTTTGTGCAGCCTGATCGCAAGTTTCGATGGTGTTGGTCCTCGTCACTGCATAACCGTTTGTATTATCTGTAACCAATGTCACCGGTGCCATTACCGTCAGTGGCGTTCTTCTTTGACGCGCGATAACGATCCTTCGGAATCCTTAAAGCCCGTTCGTCTCACGAGCATCTTCCATGATACGTTTTCCCAAAATTCACGGGTTAGTTCGTCGTGTTCGTCGAACGGAAAATTCGTCCAGCCGATGTCGTCTTCGATCTCGAAGACGATTCGAATTTTTCAATATCACCATGACGGTCATCTTGTCATGAACCAGTTAAGTTTACAAACAAAAAGAGGAGAAACTCGATTCCAATGGAAATCAAAATCTTTGCACTGAATCGAACTTACGGACTCTATATATACAAATATACCAAAATTTTGTTCGAGTAAATGAATTCGTAAAGCAAGAGTTACATCGGGTTGCCTTAATTAAGGGGGGGGGGGGGACAAAAAGGATCGGACAAACAAATCGATCTACGCGACGAAGATTTTTGGTCTGTTTACGTCACTGATCGAGCTCCATTCTCTTCGGACGATGACGGACGTGAAAGCACGCACGGTATTATGATCCTCCTACCCCGCTCGTTTCTTCTTCCTCCCCGAACGCAATTCTACGATCGCGTCGGGGAAGACTGACTTGAAAAAAGTCAGCGTACTAAAGGTTGGATGATCTTGATCGCGTTACTCGTCCAAGAACGCTCGCCAGTCTCGACGAAGGCATACACTGGGTTAAGGTCGACTGTCCGATGAGACCGAGAAAGATAGATACAGAAAGAGAGAGAGAGAGAGAGAGAGAGAGAGAGAGAGAGACTCTCGGAATCGTGGAAAGTCTGCGAGGAAACCAAAGACGTCTCTGCGATCACCTTGGCCCGACTATCGGAGACGTTTTGTACGTACGTACTTCCTACTACTCGACCATTCTCTTTCTCATTCTCTCTTATTTCTGTCCGAACACCAAAAGCAAAGTATTTTAAGAACGGATATCTACGCACTTCCCGATATTTACAGCTTTCCTTTCTGTTTACGTAGTCGATCAAAAAAGATAAAAAAAAGAAAGAAAGAAAAAAAAAAGAAAAAGAGAGAAAAAAAAGGAATCAGTTCACCTACGGTCCCTTCGAGATTAAAATCTATTGGAGTAATCAATACCTTTACGTCCCCACTATCTGATGAGTCTCCTTTTACGTAAACGAAAAAAAATAAATACGACCGATTCGATTTCGTTCTTCCATATAGACAAGACGAATATAAAATGGAAGGATAGAAGAAAACTCTTCTCGGGAAAAAAAATTCTTTTGCACGGGGAGGGGAAACAAAAAAAAAACAACGATACGAAGATGAAGAAAAGTCGAGATTATTCTAAGAGGCGTCAAACTAGTGACAAAGATATCAGTGTCCTATCGGCGTCGCGAGTCGAATTAGAATCGTCACTTGTGGCGATTTGTTGGCCGAGTCCGCGGTTCGACTGAATTAGCACGAGCCGCAAGCTGCCTCGTACAGACGATACATTCTCCCTCCCACCACCACTATCACCACCACCATCATTGCCGTTACTACTAATATTACTACTACTACTACTACTACTACTACTACTACTACTACTACTACTACTACTACCACTACCACTACTATCAAGACTAACATTAACATTAATACTAAGACCACCTTGAAACGAAGTACAACATCGAAGACGATGGATGATGATAAGCACGGATGAACGGTCGGTCTATGTACGACCGGATACACAATAAGTGTTTACTCATACGCGTGTGGATTCGCGCGAGCGCGAAACTGACCACTCCAGGAATGGCGCGAAATAAAAAGGTCGAAGGCGAGATCATGCACGCACGCGTGCGCGCTCACGCATCGTCGCTATGAGTTATTTCAAGGAGTCGTGCTCCGAATAAATTGACTTTTCCATTTGGAATTGGTCGCCCTTAGATGGCGCCGTTTTGAAACCATTGATTTCTGAACATTAAAGAAAACGCGATCGATCGGAGACGAATTTAGAGATATTTGGTTAATTTATTTAGATTCACACAAATCTTTTTTTTTTTCGTTTCGTTCGTTGTTATTAAAACAATTCGATTTTTGTAGAGGTTCATATTATAAGAGGATAATCTAAAAAAGACTTTCGTCCGATCCTATAATCGATCAAATAATCTAAACCCGATTAATCCAATGAACAATTTATAAAAATAATAAAAGTCCTTCTTAAATTTGATCATTTACGAAACGTACGCGAGGTTACAGAAAGGATCCAACGTAAGCTGGGAAAACCCTTCCTTCAGGAACTTGGTAAGGTCATTGAAGCTAACCAACCTCTTCTAATCGCTGTAGACTCCTTCCTCCTGCCTCGATCGCTTTCATAGCGAACAAGCACGCATTCGTTCGAGAGACCGTTCATGAATGATTAATGAAAGCGTAAATTAAGTCGATTCTATTACGAGAAGGAAGCACGTGTCGTCGTAGAAAATCAAGCTATTCCTCGTGATGGTGGTAATGGGCCTTAGGTTGCGTCCGAAATCGACGAATTGCTTTTGATAGTAACCTCGAAGTTGCTGCCTCTTTGCTAAAAGAGGAGAAGCTGTGGAGAACGTTGACGAGAGCTGGGGGCCTAAGAAGGTTCAGGGGAATTTTCACATTGGTAGAAGAGTTAATGTGTGATCCAGTGAAAGCAGAGGAACTTTCTTCTTCGATGTGAAGCCAACGGGATTATACGGATAGATCATACATTTTATATACATATATGTGTGTGTGTGTGTGTGTGTATGTTCGCGTAAACTAGCATAGAAACGCACGTACGTAACGTAAAATGACCGTGGGACGTTTTTAGAAAACTTCTATTACTACTCTTACTACTACTACTCTTACTACTACTACTACTACTACTACTATTACTACTACTACTACTACTACTATTACTACTACTACTACTATTACTACTACTACTACCACTACTATTATTACTACTACACTTACTGGTACTACTATTACTACTACCACCACCACCACCACTACTACTATTGTAGCTAACTGTAACTCGCGGTCAATGAATTGGAAAGTCAACGTGAGCGCGTTTGTTTCGTGCCGCACGAGATAACGTTTAAAACGCCGTCCTCTTTCGGAAAAGGCCTTACACGAGTTACTTGTTCTGTCTCTTTCTTTCTCTCTCTCTCTCTCTCTCTCTCTTTCTCTATCTATCTATCTTTCTTTTTCTCTCGTTCTGCATATGGAAATTTACCAACAGCCAGCTTTTGACCGGTCGTTAGACGACGAACTTGTACTGTTTGGACATGAGCGAGTACGAGGAATTTGTACTTCAGAACGTGTTTTTCTCTGATTTTTCCTACGTGAAAGCTCCTTTCTAGTTTTCCGGGAGAAATGAAATTTTTTTTCCTTTTAAAAAAGAAAGCGAAGAGACTTAACTTGACTTGACTGATGTAACGTTGCGATCAGCTGAATAATAAACGATTTATAATAGAAAAGAAATTATGTGAACACATAAAGATTTTAAAATGAAATTATGAGAAATATCTATTTATACTGTTACACTCGTATGATACCGTTTGAACGATGTAACGTTCCGACGATTTGAATAATAAACCAACATAACAGTATGGAAAATATATGAACATAGAAATTTAGAAATGCATATTGTTAATTTGAATTTTTTATATAAATAAATAAATAAATAAATAAATAAATAAATAAATAAATAATTATCTAATAATAATGAATTCTTTGTCAATTTTTTTTTTCGAGTTATCGAACTTCCATCGATATCTTCATAAATAAACTACGTGGATACAGCAAGGTCAAAAAGGTATCAATCGGTAAACAAATCGTGTCACATCTTTTTCTATCGGCTTTCTACGAGCGTCGAAATTAGCTTGAAAACGAGCCAACCGAGGTACGACGAGAGAAAACTAAAAGAAATTACCGATACCATCGGCAATTCCAAAGGATAACGAATTTCATTCGTTGACAGAAGATCGTTAACGAGTCGATATCTATCGAGCCCTAATGCGTTTGATCCCGATTTATTTCATGAACCAATATCCCATCATCATTCCATTCTATTTAAATCTCGAAGCTTGTTTCCGCTTCGATTTCGACTTCCGGGCGTCCTGAGGAAGATGCTCGAATAAAAGTAACAAAAGATTTCACGAGTAAGGGGGGAAAAAGAAAATATTAATCTTTTAAACGAGGAAGATGAATTAAATTCGTAACGAAGCGTTCGTAAAATTCGCAACGATATGTTTGCATATATGAAAAATATTTATCGAACCTCTTACTCAACGATTTTCACCGAATAATTGAACTTCCATTATTGATAGTATAGTTCATAAACAAACCGTGCAATATAACAAAGTCGAAAAAATATACCTCTCTATGTTAAAAGAATAAAAAAAATATTTTTCGCTACTATTAAAAATCATGGTTTACTTGATTTCAATTAATTACGTTCAAAGCAACTCGTCATAATTAATTTGATTTTGAATGAAAATAAATTTAATAACATCTAGTGAGAGAGATTTGCAGGATCAAAAATGTCCTCGGTTAAACGAATTAACTTTTCTAGCCCGATTAATATTTACCTTTTTCCGTTGGTCTCGTGGCACGTTGTTGTTGTTGTTGTTGTTGTTGTTGTTGTTGTTGTTGTTGTTGGTGCTGCTGCTGTTGTTGCTGTCGTTGCTGTGACGGTTGCTTGGTAGGGACGTTAGCCGTTAATCTCCTCGTAATCGGTTGCTTGCGCGACGCCGTCGGGCTCTTTTCTGCAACATAGAAGACTCGACGTTAACGAGAGCATGCTGAACCACCAACAGCTAACCGGTAGTTGCTGCGAGTCTTGTAACGACGATAGCTCCTCCGAGTACCGTAACAGCGTGAACCGTTTTATCGCCCGTATAAGATAAAAAAGGTGAGGGTCTTTGACGCTACACTTTGAGCCGTCACGCCTTTACCCTTCCTTCCTTCCTTCCTTCCATCCATCCTTCCTTCCTTCCTTCTATTATTT
Source organism: Dolichovespula saxonica (assembly GCA_911387935.1). Lineage (NCBI taxonomy): Eukaryota > Metazoa > Arthropoda > Insecta > Hymenoptera > Vespidae > Dolichovespula > Dolichovespula saxonica. The sequence continues at coordinate 11,415,622 of OU426993.1, read as the reverse complement.
TTCTCTTCCACCTAAGTACTTCCTCGTTTAAAAAATTATTTTAAAGGTTGACAGAAGAAGAAGACTTTTTCAAAAGAGTGTTCTCGCGCGAAATTATGAAACGAAAATGCAATGCGGCGGCAGCGAGAGTAGTTTGACAGGTTGATCGAGAACGGTACCCATTAAACGCAAGCTTAATTGGACGTATAACCGATCGTACATGTACAAATAATCGAGTCTCCGGATCTTCTTGGGAGTCGAACCAATCGATCAAGAGAATAAGAGAGGAAAATTTGTTGCTCCTTGTAATTAGGAGAAAATTCTACTTGTTTTTTCTTCTTCTTCTCTCTCTCTCTCTCTCTCTCCTTTCTCTCTTTCTCATGATTTTTTTCGAACTTCAAAAGATTTTCTATTGTGTAACAATAAAACTAAAATAGAAAGTTCTATGATCATTACATAAAATACATTAAATTACCCAGAAATAATTAAAAATTATTAAAAATTTGAAATTAAAGTTAAACCGTCGGACGAAAAGAAAGAAGACATATTTTCCATATATTAGACAAATTCGTAATTACTAATACTAATACGACCGAAAATACCTTGAACCATGTTTCGAAACGTGCACACCTCCGGAATATAAACAACTGACTGAAACTAATTCGATCTTTCCCTCGAATGTTTATTTACAATCGATATAAGATTTATTTACATAAGGACTCGTAATGTCATGACTTTTTTGTACTTTAATCTCGTTACTTCACTCATAACTATAATATTTTACCACTTGACGAGCGTGACTTTTATAACATAGAGGACATACATACATACATATGAATATTCAATGAATACGTTAGCAATAAGCGACACGTATTATCATTTTTATTTGTATACGGGCTAAAATTGACGAACATCGATTATTCCAAAATGGTAACATTTTACCAATCGACAAATAAAATATGATTTACAACATAGATATATAAATATTCAACGTGTACGTTTTGTTACGAGTATTACATACTATCAATTTCATTTGTATGCCAGATACATGGTAGAATCAACGAATCAAAAAAAAAAAAAAAGAAAGGAAAAGAATAATAAAAGGAAGAAACGAAGGAAAGAAAAAAGAAAATAAAAGAAATGAAAAAAGATGGGCATACTGTAATACGAAGAAACCAAGCTGCGTTGGTTCCGGTCGGCTGTAAGCTGCAGCTCGTGCATCGAGCTCGACAATCTCGATCGCCCTGCGCGAACGTTGCCCACATTCGGACGTACTTCAATCATCACTAATGCCGATCACGTATCCCTGTCACACAAGTCAGCTCACAAATCACGTTCTCACTGCCGTGGAATATTTTGGTTGACTGTTACTCGCTCCCAAAGAAGCTTTCTTTCTCTCTCTATCCCTCTATCTGTCTCTCTCTCTCTCTTTCTCTCTATCTATCTCCCTATCTCATAAAGCTAAAGTACAGAGAATTCTTCAATCGCGGAGACGCACGCGTTACGTGTGTTCGCTCGTTCGCGGCTCTCGAAGAACTGTTTGCTGGTAGTTCGCGAGCGAGCAACATTGGATTTACAAATGGAGGTAAAGAGAGACGGTTTGGCCTCGTCGAAACGTTGGTGAGGGCTCGTACCGTTAAAATTTTGACCTGTCTCTTGTTACAAAAGAATCCATAGTTCCTTGATCCATTGTCGGACAGTTAAGAAAGGAGATATATCTGTCCTAAACCTAAGAAGACCTTTCCCTTCCCCAAGAAGATTACGGGAAAATTTATGGGACGATGTAAAAGCTGCAAATTATATTTCAAAGAGGGAAGACGAAGATTGTTAATAGTGCAACATGAATGCCACTTAGATTTTAAAATAAAACCCAAAGGGAATGGGTACTGAGAGATTTAAAATATAAATATAATATGTTTTAGAAAAGTTTATTGCCGTTATCCTTGCCCTTTCTAAATGTGTCTGACCGGATCGCCCGTAAGTTTTTCTAAACTTCCTAAACTTTCCTAAACGTCCTAAACTTTCCTAAACTTTCCCAAACTTTCCCTAAATATTTTAAATTTTCCGAAACATCCGAAATATCCTTAAATGATTTTTAAAATTCTTTCGCCATGTTAATATTGGCAAGGACAAAATACTGGCAACGTATGGTTCGAAATGGTTTTGTTCCTACCTTCAATCCTCGTTAAATAATATGTTTAAATGTCACATTTAAATATTCGTCGGCTGCGGACCGTCAAAACGAATACTAACACGAACTTGATTCTAAATTCAACGCTTATCGCGATTACATCTTCACCCGAAACATTCCTCAATACAATTTTACAAGATTCCTTTAAATATCTTCATGCCTTAACGAAATATAATCCAAATTTCATATTGCAGTCTAATAATGAGAACTGTCATTAACGTGCAATTGAAAGAACATCGTTAATGATGCCTACCATTTGTCTTACAAACGAACATGTACAAATGGTTGCATAGATTCAGGCGTTAGCTAAGTAAAGGGTAGCCGCTTTGATCGTGTGGGATCTCCAACCGGAAGTAGGCAGCGTTGCCCTAAGCCTTGTGTCTCTGCGCTTTATCGACGAACACGACGTACATATATAAACTCGTCGTAAATTTATCAGCTCGATTTATCAACCATCTCGCTCTCCTCTCTCTCTCTCTCTCTCTCTCTCTATCTATCTATCTATCTATCTATTTCTCTCTCATTCCCTTTTTCTCATACGCACACATCCCTTTTGTTCTCCTCTGACTCACATACTTACCAAGATTGATTGTCGCCACGGAAGAACAATTTCTTTTTCCTTGAAAGCTATTGACGCGGCCCTGTTGACCACCACGACCATTTGCCACAATTCTCCTTGGTGAACTTCCCGACGTCGGTGATCTCTCTGTAAAGGCAAACGTGAAATAAGATATCTCGCTTCGATCGCACAACCTTGTGAATCATAAGCGACGAGAAACGCGTCAATTTGAAAGAGGTTAATCCCTTTACAACTCAAATTTGTTGGTTTGTAAAAAAAAATTTAAATAATTTGACATTTTTAATACAGTTAAATAATATTAAACATATAATGTATGTTATTAAACAATAACATACATACAACAAACATTGAATAACTATACTTCGGATAATTAATTAACGATTTCGTGACGAAGGAAAAAAACATATGTGTAAATGTAACAATACTGAGAGTTGAGGAAAGAAAAACAAAATAAAAAGAAGAGAAAAAATGAAATTGGTCCGATCGTCGACGATTGTATCATAATTTCCTTAATGTTCCTTGAAAGAAAAAAAAAAAAAAAAAATAAGAGGAAACTCGAAATCCGATATCTAATGACTGAACGATCGTGAAACTTATCGACCTGGAACATCCTCCTATCGCGGTCTCCAATGATTAACGCTTTTTCGCGCATCATCGGATTTTGTCCTCGACGAACCGACACGACAAGCGGAGCGACGTTTACGTCGATCCGCATGTCCGATTACGTTGCTCTAACGAGAAAAGGAAAAGGTTTATAATATATGTATGTATACCGGCAGCCAGTAGTCGGCGTACCTTCTAAACGAGTACGTATAACGGCTCGTCGTTAGAGGTTCACATACTTTCGCGACACAAAACTTCTTATAGCGACTTACATTTCGTCTGCTTTTCGTATACATCACGAGCAAAGTTATTCGTAATCGAAATATACCGAAATATAATAAACTTTTCAATTAAATTACGTCACGATAATGTATATACGTGTGTGTGTGTGTGTTATATGATGTGTGAAAAGAAGATTAGTATTTAAAAAATAATTGATTCTCCTCTCGTTTGTCCAAAGTCATTGGAAACTCGATATAAAGGTTGCGATAGAAAAATGAAAGAGCTATGTCAGAGAAACAACGTGTGTATACAAATATACATAAATAGATACATTATATGACATGTGGAAAAATAAAAAAAAAAAGTAAAAGGCTAGGGTTTTCTAAAAATTCTCCTCTCGTTTGTTCAAAGTCACTAGAAAGTTGATTTAAGAACGAACCATGACGATAGAAAAAGAGCTATGATGATGTATGTATGTACGTGCGTAGTTACATACATACATACATACATACATACATACATACATACATACATACATACATACATACATACATACATACATACACACATGCACAGATATATTAAGGACGTGTTAGAAGAAGTCTAGTGTTTTAGAAGTAGTTTATTACTCTTATATTTGTTCAACGTCACTAGAAAGTCGATTAAAAAGCAAACCGTCGCAATAAAAAAAAAAAGGAAGAAAAAGAAAGAAAAGAAAAGAATAATACAGACGATGCGCGACCAGTTTCACACTTGACGGAAAAAGAAAGAAAAAGTCATGCGAGCGTAGTTCCATTATGTCAGGCTAATAAAATTCTTTAGGAGGAGACGACGACTATGGCAGGAAGGCTGCTACTGGGGAACGAATGAACGAATGAACGGGACACACTTGAGCGACGTTCTCACGACATTATTTTGCTACTGGTTTTATATGTGTGTATATATATATATATATATATATATATATATATATATATATATATATATATATCGTACACCATGATCTTTCACCATTTTATGACTTGATCTCTTGGGATAACCATTGATCCTTGAAGACAATAACACATATTTCTCGAATACTCTCGCTTGTTTTCTCTGTACTTTTCTTTTTTTCTCTTTTCATTTCGATTTATTCCATTTTCTGCCTGCCAACGACATCGATGGAATCAATCGAACGAAGATAAAAAGCATGACGCCCGATTCACTTTCGTCGTTTTATAACCAAAGTAATAATTTCGTTGTATCATTCAAACGATTTCTGTTTTCTTTTTTTTTTTCTTTCCTAAGAAAAATCTCTCCACTAGAAATATATTATTATTGTATTATATCTCGATATTATTGTATTGTATCACGACTTATTCGATTTATTGCCCGTCATCGATAAGGATGAATCGATTGATTGGACGAAGAAAAAGAAGAAAACATGACACGCCTAACTAGATTTCATTCGGTTCTAATAAAAGTAATTCGCTGTATCATTCGAACGATTTTTTTCTAATAAATCTCTATTGGAAATACATCTTATTATATTATATTATAACTCGACCTAATTTAATTTCTTGCCTGTTATTATTAAGGATGAATCGATCGATCGATCGATCCATTGATCGAACGAACAGAGGAAAAAAAGAAACGTGACGCCTAATTAAATTTCATTGCGTTGTGATGAAAGTAAATTTGCTGTTTCATTCGAACGGATTTTTTTAATAATAAATCTCCGTTAGAAATATATATCTTATTATTTTTGAACGAAATCGAGCGTGCGTTAATTTTTTGCTCTCCCCCATTGCTCCATGCGCCGCCGCCGCCATCCATTTTCCAATCATCCCGATTTAACTGAATCACGAGGGAAGACCACAGGAGAGAAACTCGGTCATTCGGTGTAGAAGTGGGATAACTTTGATCCTCTCCCTAAAATACTTTGGGTCTCTGGAGAAATCACTCGACCTATCATCCAATTCCCATGAATATTCGAGCAACGTAGCGAGATCGTTATGGATATCGAAACTTTCTATGTTAAACGGAGCACGAAGGATCACGTGCGAGGATGTAAAACGATCTCGAATTTTCTGTCGTAAACAATAAAAAAAAAGTTTCAATCCATATCGTCCTGTCCTTCGAATCCTCTGATATCTAGTAATTCTTTTTATTTGCAAGTTCGTAGATCATTTTATCCGCGTGAAATCTCTCGACTCTAACAGAATAGTAGGAGAGAGAGAGAGAAAGAGAGAAAGAAAGAGAAAGAAAAAAAGGAAAAGTAAATATTTCGCGAAATGACGTACAACGATTTTACAGTCGTTTAATTAAAACAACATCGTTATTTCGTTAACATCGAGAATAATACGCAAAAGGTAATTCGCGTGGTATTTAATTAAGAGATTACACACGAACTACACCAATTCAATCTACTTTGCGAGGCTCCTTTTTTTAATCGGAGAAGTAGAAATTTCATTAAAAGATAAAAATTAGATAGATAGAGGTGATGAGACCGTAAAGCATTTTCTACCTCGCTTAAAGCTGCCCAATCTCATCTTCGTCGAATCCCTCACGAAATCCGTCCGAAGTGATGGCCTGCCCTTCGATCCTTGCTGTCCCATCTTGAAGGCACGTTTTTTTTTTCTTCACTGATACTCCTCCATCGCGAGGAAAGCGATCCGCGATAGAAACTTTCACCTGATTCTCTCTCGAAGGTTGAACTCAAGGATCGCTTTTGTATCAATCGAACTTGGGATCACGAATATTTCCGATCGAACGCACGATCTTCTCGCCCGCATTTTTTCTTCTTTTTATTTGTACTTTTAACACGAAACAACAGCCAATCCTTTTCCTTTTATTTATTCCTTTTATATCCGTTTTATCCAAATAGTATCCAATATATAAATCGATTTCCATCCATTTTCTTCGATTTATAACTTTGAACGAAAAAAAAAAAAATTAATAATTTTATTCTTCAATATTTTCGTTCTCCGCGAAACAAAAAAAAAAAACAATAGTTTTCAAATTTGCAAATCGATTTTTATCCACATAAATAATATCGAGGAAAACGAATTTGTTTTATCTCTTAAATTTTTCGATATTTAAAGTTTTTTTTTCTTTTCTTTTTTGTTCAACGTCAAACAAAGAAAGAAAACGCAAAATTATCGGCACAGATCGATATCACGCATAACACGAGCACACGAGCACACACGCGCGCGCGCGCGCGCACGCACGCACGCACGCACGGCAACGATCACAGTAAATGCACATTCTGTTTTGTCAGATCTACTCAAGATAAATAACTCCAAAGCGTTCGTTCTTTCACTGAACGGATTCGTCGTGCGTCCACCCGTCGTCGTCGTCGTCGTAGGTTTAACATCTGATTCTGTTGCGTAAGTAGGTAAGATAGGATAGCTCCAACGATGTGGAGTAGTGGTAATGATGGTGATGGTGGTGGTGGTGGTGGTGATGGTGGTGGTAGTGGTGTCAGCGGTGGTGGCGCAGGACCGCCGCTCGTCGGCCTTGGAAACGCACGTGGTCGTCTGTTCTCTCTGCTACTCGCGGTGCACCTGCCCGTTCTGCCGGTTGATAGAATGAGAGAAGGAAAAAGAGGGAGAGGGGAGAGAGAGAGAGAGAGAGAGAGAGAGAAAGAGAGAAAGAGAATGGAGTGAGACGAGCGAGAGGAGAGAACAAACGTGCTTCGTTCGAAGGAACGTGCCGGCCGCCGCCGCACGTACGTACGTACACGTACGTAGAGTAAGTAAGAAGGTAGAAGACGAGGAAAGGCAATGCCGGAAATAAACCAGGAGTGCCGTTGACCCGCAAGTGCTCCTCCTCCTCTTCGAGAGTACTGCTCTACTCGAAACCTTACGGAAGAGTCCTCTAAGATATCAAAGTTTCTTCTTCGATCCTCCGATATACCCCCTCTCGTTTCTTTTCTAATCGTATCTCCAACACGACGATAATCTCCGCGGGATGAAACATTCGTTACCCAACCCCCCAGGACAAAGGTTCCAAAGGAAAATCTGTCCTTTCGATCTTTGACGAATCAATAAGAGGGAGAGCTATTGTTACGACGAAGAAGATTTCATCACTCTCTCTCTCTCTCTCTCTCTCTCTCTCTCTCTCTCTCTCTCTCTCTCTCTCTCTCTCTCTCTCTCTCTCTCTCTCTCTTTCTCTCTCTATCTCTGCCAGAAGCTCATATCTTTTTCCGTCTATCTCTCTATCTCTCTTCTCTTATTGAAATCAACGATAGTTATAATTCCTTTTTTTTCCACTCGTCGTCACTCTCTCTCGTTATCGTCGTCGTTGAACCTTGAACTTTAGAGAACAAGCATTCCTCCTCCCGAAGACCTTTTCCTCGTGCGCTATTACAGGAAAGGAACTCTATAGTATGCATTTCACGTTCGTTTGGCTCATCGTAAATTCCGTTTGTTCCTTTTTGATGATGATGATAATGATGATGATGATGATGATGATAGCGTCAACCAAATCCCACTCGTTCATCTCCTTCGATCAATTCGATCTTACTTCTACGTTAAAAACGAAGGAAATATATCCAACGCGATATAAATGCGTTTATCTTCGTTCAAAGAAAAGAAATTTCAAAGATCGTTCAGAACTTTTCCCTCATTACGTACACAGTCGATATTCCTTCCTTATCATCGCTTCATTTCATCGAATTTGGACGAAACTTTAGAAACGTTCGGATGATTCCGTAATTTGAATGATCCGAGGAGCAACAACAACACCGGGCCCGAATTCCGAACCACGTTTTCCTTCCAACTCCGCGACGTTCTCGATAGCATTTTTAATAAACGTTAACGGAGAGAAAAACTCTTCGCCTCTCAGGAAACTCCTCTTTTTCTCCTCCTCGATTAACATCGAAAGACTACTCCTCCTCTCGGGAGCGTACCTCGGACTCTCCTCCTCCTCCTCCTTCTCCTCCTCTTCTTTCCTTTCTCGCGACGAAGAAAGAGCGCAGCCTCTAAAAATCGATTTCAGCGAATCATTTCTTGAGAAAACGGCGCCGGCGATATCACGTTGTAGTCATCGAAACTCGCAAATCGCAAAACGAATCGAAAGTTATTGTATTCGTGCGTTGTTTAGTTAAAACCACCGCGACTCAACGTCGATGATATATATACCTCAATCGGAATAAAGCAAGAAGAAGAAGAAGGATGACGACGAAGAAGAAGAAGAATAGGAACGAGGTCACGACGTCGATGTGCTAACGAACACAGCCTCTTTCGAACGCAGCCGCGACTTGACTCGAACCCTCTCTCTCTCAATTACCACCTTAAGAAAGACGAGAGAGAGGGAGAGAGAGAGAAAGAGAGAGAGAGAGAGAATATTCCAATCTCGATTTTAAACTACAAACAACGGCACAATATGGCAAACACACAAAAAAAAATACACGATCGAACGACACGTTCTCCTCCTTGCCGGTTGATATATCCTCTTCCTTTCTTGTCTCAAACGTTCTAATCAAACTTCCTCGAGCATCCTCGGGATACACCGATAACCCGAACGAGGAAAGATCGGAAGAGAAAGATGATTAGAAGGGGAATAGAGGAGGGAGATGGAAAGTGAACGAAAAAAGAAGATAGGTGCTCCGGAAGTGCAAAAGAGAGAGAGAGAGAGAAAGAGAGACAGTAGAGGCGCATATATGCAACGTCCGAGCGTGCACGATGCTCGCCGAGTACTGCCGACTGGATGCTGTCTCAGCCTCCTCCATACGGTGGAACGGCTTCGATGGAAAGCAAACTATACAATGGCGCCGGAAGAGGGGCGCCAGCTTTTACCTCTTCTCCTCTCCTCTCCAGCACCCTCTTCGGCTCAGCAGCACCACCACCACCACCACCATCACCACCACCAACCACAACCACTTCTCGTGGCCGAGTTTCAAAGCGAGAGACGACGCGCCACCACCGGCAGTCATCGGGTCGATAGAAAACCACCCTCTAGTGCGAACGACGACGCACATGCTCGCCGAGCAAAAATACAGATTCGCCCCCCCCCCTTTCTGACGTAAGTACGTAACGTTCCTTATACCGGCCGCCGCCCTAAAGAGAAATCAGAGGTCAAGGGTCTTAACCGTTTCTTACATACGCGTATCTCGACGTTGATTTCGTATCGACCTCGTCGAGGGGGAGAATTTTATCTTGGAAAGGAATCGTCTGGTGGAGACGATTTTTTCTTTTTTCTTTTTTCTTTTTCCTTTTTTTTTCCCCTCCCGATTAACCATTTCACGTACATATACATGTCCGAGAACTCGGACGCTAATTCTTTCCCCTCCCTCCTTCGTATATAGTGTTTCATAAAATAACGGAATATAAATTTCTATTTTATTATTAAATTACAACGTTATTAATAATTATAATACATCATAAATAATAATCATCTTTTGTACATATAAGAATAAAATTTGCCGAGGTTTTACATGCATGAGAGGATTCAATCGGATTAACGGCAAGTAATAAAAACTATGATGGAATTCTTGGATCGTGGGAGAGGATGAAGTTCAAGGACACGACGTATGGCGATGAAACATTAAGATGATAGGGATGGTTAGTTGGTATTGCGAATTTTTTTTCTTTTTAAGTCGTTCTTAAAGAACAAAATTGCTTTTAATGGAGAACGGTGTTTAGGTAAGGGAATAAAGTGCCAAGAGTTAAGTATTGTTAGCATCGAAAAACAAAGAACTGGATATTTGGGAAGGTTTAATCTGCACCCTTTTATTCCCTCGTTTTACCAACATCACTCCACACCCTTTTTCTTTCGACCTATCATCCGCAATGCGGCATCGACGGGCCATACATACGCCAAAATTATCGTCGTAAACGGGCATGGCCGTCGGCAACAATGAATACCGTCGCGTATCGATGCTTTTACCGCCGTTCTTCGTCGCGAAAACGTACGATAAGATGAGGGTAGGAAGAATGCGTGACATGCGCAGAAGGCTCCCCTCGAATTATGACCGTTTCGTATCAATCTACATAATCTAAGCCTTTGTCACTAACTTCCCTTCTGCCATTTGTCCAAAAACTTTAATATTTATATTCGATAATTCTTAAAAAAGATCTTCCAAATATATATATATATATATATATATATATATATATATATATATATATCCAATATAATATATACTTCTCGGTATATTAATTTCAAATGAATTTAAAAACCGTAAAACTAGCGACACGAATGAATACTCTTAAAAAAGTTCATTTTCATTAATAAGAAGTTAATGATATAGGTGGTGACATTAGAGACGGTAATAAAAGACATTCGCAGAGATAACAAAGGCAACCGGTAAACGTACTAACGATATTATTATTTCCTTTTCCGTTTAGAACGTACATGCATACATACAAACGATACAATGTCATTACGGTCGGTAAATATAATAAAAATTTATTGCGTTAGATTGTGTAACCGTGCGCGTCGCAAACGCGTTATTACGTTCTTTCGTTTAGAAAAACGACATAAGAATAAATAAAATACCAATTCCGATATCGCTTAGATCTCGATATTGGTAACACATTGTAAGACTATCCGTTAGGTTACTTTTCATAAGTAATTTTATTCGACCGTCCAGACGTTATTTCTCCCCAAGACCTTTCAATACCGTTTCGTAGCCCGGTGGTTTTCATTCCCCGCTATGTAGATGATGCCCTCTGCGATAGGGGGAACACATAAGCTAACAACCGGCCGACATAACTCTCGTCGCCTCTCTTCGATCCTTCCAAGAACGCGTAAACGTACGTCATGGGTGTAGCACATTTTACGAGCGGCACGAAATAGCCTCTCGCGCCTGCCTCTAACGCAGTATTTTCGATCATTAATACGACGCTATGGAATTATTATTAATTCATAATAACGAACGGTAACGATTATACGTTGAATTGCGGCGTTATAAAAATCATTTAATTTTGTCGGATCACTTTCGACGAATCCGAACTGTAATTTCACTGTCCTTCGCGATCCTACGCGGTGGATAAGAGGAAACGTTGTTTTGATTCAAAAACGGCTTCCATTCACGACATCAACGACACGTTAAATCCTTTCGGGATGTTGCATTACGATTATCATCATCATCATCATCATCATCATCATAGTATCCGCTCGTGTATGTCTAACGGGATTTAAATATCACAACTGAAATATCCTCTTAGCACGAATTCCAGGAACTCATCGGGATAGATTTTCCTTCTGCACGCCTAAGTTTTCCTCCATTACGAGCGAGACGGCGCCGCGCGATGAGTTTATTCCCGTAAATAGGATTTGCTTTAGGTATGAACGAGTCGTTGTTGTAGGGAAACCAGCATTGCCGGTGACGAGAAAAAACGAGGGGCAGCATGGGGGGAAGGGAGAACGGAAAAAAGACCGATGAATTCAATTCGAAAACAAAACGAACGAAAGTTAATTGACTTACTACGAGCTTCTTTACTGGGAGCACTGCTGAGATCGCTCATGGAACTTCGAACCGAGCTTCTGGCTGTCTCTTGCATAGGTGACTTTACCGTTTGCCTTCCACGCGTTCTTCTATAAATCAGATTAGAATCGATCGGTAACGAAATCATTTTCACGTTCAATTTTATGTATAAAAGTGTTATTTTTATCGAACGCATTTACTGCCGAACGTATGCATTTTTTCACAGATTTTTTTTTTTCAACGCCACTTAGATTATATCATACATTAAGAGGAATGATAAAACGTTGAATCGAATTATGGTATCGAAAATTTAAAAAGGAAAAAAAGTCGTATAAGGAGAAGCTCGATGACGATCGCCGGTAATCAACATGACGACGGTGAGTGCGTTTAAGGTACAATATAATATCGAAATGTAAATTGAGTTGAAACATAATATCAATTATATGTTATATTAAATATATCAATGAAAATCCATTTGTACCTTTTATCCTTGCTATTGTTATTATCCACATCGGCAACTTTTTGTAACGCTGCTCCAGGTGTTGATTGCGTTAGGCCTTGTAAAACCCTAGATTTAACTTCCTTTCTTAACGATCTCGTCCTTTGTTCATTTTTACCAGCCTCGATCTTACTCATCACCGCATCCCATCGGCTTCCTTTCCTTTGAGATCGCTGAGACCGCCTAGCTTCTTTCTCCGCCTCGTCCTTCGGCCCGGACTCGATCATCGCTTTAATCTTCGAAACGACGTTTCTCTTCGGCATCTTGTATTTCTTCAATGAACTCGATTCCGTTTTATTCGAAGACTTTATTCTTGGTATATCGTTTGCTCTATTAACTTCGATCATCGTAATTTCGGCAGTTTGCAATTCCGTTTCCTCTTTGTTTGACGCATCTAACGTGGTCAAAAACTGAAAGAAAATAGATTTCGATGGTCATCAACTTTGCAAATTAACGGTATCCGTGCGTTACATTGAACTTTGACAATTTGAACGGAAAAAAATGGCTTACCCGTGGACTCATTTGTACGAAATCTAAAAACACATGGGTAACCTCCGGTTTAACCGGAGACGGTTGACTTCTCTGTGAAACTTCTGTGTCAACGGTATCCGGCGTGTGATCCTCGTTTTCATCTAACGCCTCTCCGGGAACGTGACGTTCGTCCTGCTTCTTATCGAGATCCGAATAAATACCGCTTGAGTCCATTTCTTCGCCTGTGAAACTGGGACATCGTCGTCCACCAGGGGCACAAAATAGTGTCCCATCGATCACTTGTGCCTTTCTATCGCCGCGTACAATTTCCTCGTGAGCATCGGCATCACTTTCGGTAAAGAAATCCGAGTCGGTCATAGGATCCTGTCTACAAGGTGCGGGTAAATTTGGTGGTGGTGCGACGGACGGTGGATCGGCACCACGACTGGCCGGTCTTGAGTTTTCACCGTCGCCCTGGTAGCCAGCTTCTAAACTCGTGATGCTAGTCACCGAGGTAACGAAGCTTACCGGGACTACGGATCCTCTCGCGGGTTCGGCAGGTTTTGGATCCAATGGAAGTTCCTCAGGTGAAGGTGTACGCTCGCTCGAGCCTTCTTCCGTTGGTTCGGCATCAACCGATGGTCTCGAGGCCGAGGCTCGAGTCAGAGCCACTCTTGAACCACCGGAACCAGTAAGATTCTCGCAGGATGGCGTCCTGGAGCATTCTAGAGCAACCGTAAAGTCGGTCATCTGGTCGGGCGTCAATATACCAAGGCTCTCGTCGTGTTCGAAAGAGTTTTGCTTGTTTAGCATCAAATAATGCGACGGGGTACCGGACGTGTTGTCATTATAAGAACTCAAGTTGACATCTCTGAGACAGCTGTCGCCGACGTCCTCGATCCTGCTCAACGTGCTGGTGGTTTCGAGCAAGCTGAATCAGAGTAAAAACGTGACGTATTTGAAAGGCGATTATAAAACTAGTAAGAGCCTACGATTTTCTTCTTTCGTGATACGATTTGCCACGTTTTCGTTCATTTTTCATGTCGCCCGTACGTTTAACGGTAATAACAGGCGTTAATCAAGGAGCGAGACGAACGATAAACGAACAAGGAAAGTATTCCAAGTCTAATCTTAGAAATGAAAATTGCACATTTATCGTAGATATTTAAAGTGGCCACGTAGCAATTTACGATAGACAACTCTCGTGAAACATTTTTGTTCGACGTAGATAATTTAGGAAGCAGTATGTATGAAATTGTCTTCGTGTTTCTTTAGAAACAAAAGAAAAACCTACAACAAGATAATTTCCATCTGTCATCACTTTAAAAATTCCTCCTTAGGAAGGAGACTACACACAATCCTGATAAAAATTATATTCAGGAAACAATTTTAAGAGTACCACCCAACCCTTTATTCTACGTCAATGAACTCAAGTCTATCGATAAAAACCAACCGATGTGACCTTGCTTCGTACCTGAAGAAGTTGCTCTTTTCTTCGCTTAAATAGACCAACTGTTGCACGTCATTTTCTTCGATGTCCCATACAGGAGAAATCGCAAAAATTGCGTTCCCTGTGTTTCCTGAAACGAAAAGATAAACGAAATTCATAAAACGCTTCGTTTCAGCTTGGAGAAGGAAAAAAGCAAAAAAAAAAAGAAAAAGAACACATATTTGTCTTATCGTTAAAAAAAAAAAAAAAAGAAAGAAAAAAAATAGTTACATAACTTCAAGTGATTACCTGTAGACAAAGGAGTTGAAGTGGCCCGGTTAGAACACTTTGGGCTTGATGTTGATATATCGTCTTCCGCGTTCACCGATTGCAAACAACTAAGGACAAGCGATCGACGCCGACCAGTACCGATTTTTGTTCCTCCTAAAACTCTTCCCTTGGGAAAAAACGATGGTCGAGCTGCCCGTGGCAACGGTATGCGACTTTCTCCTACGTTCTGTAACACGGACAAAGGTTTGTGTTAATAATAGATGTATGCGATTTAACGGGGTTTTTACTAAGAATTAAACCTTATCGCGCATAATTACTTTGCCGATATTTTTTATCGACGAGTACCGGTCATTTATAAAACTGAACTTCTACAGATAAACAACATTTATCGTGGATTAATGATCGTATCGTTCTTCTCTTGTATCCTATAATTAAGTAGCAGCTATCTTTGCGTTAATATGATACCGTAATAGAAAATTTATTATCAAATTTATGTACTTTATTTTATTTATGTACTTATATTGCAGCTTCAATTGCCGTGGTCGTTAATATGTCAGGACTTTTACTTGGATATTTGATTTATTCACTGGAATGAATGAATTGGAACTTCTCTGTGAGAATGTGTGTGTGTGTGTGTATGCGTGCGCGCGCGTGTGTGTGTGAGTAAGTTATCTGAAAATAATAACATTATTATTTGAGCGAAATAACATAACCGACCTATTTCCGAAATGACATAAAGAAATAGCCGTTATCGAAACAGCGGCCACGGAGTACCTGTTCTCCCATCAAATGGTATCTATACCTAATATCCCAAAGGTAAATAACCTTCGAAATCTTAAAAAAAAAAAAAAAAATGCCGTATTTTTCAAGGGCAATCGTAACAGTTTGACCCGAAGATCATCGGCGTGCCGAGTCCGTTGCCCTTGGCCCATCTCCAAATAAAACCCTCTGTGCCGAGGTGAATCAGAAGTGTCTCCAACACTTGGTTAATTTAATTTTAGTTCTCGTCAACGTTTCCCCACTCCACCTTTCTCGAAGCATTACTTTTGTCTCTATACTATTTCGTTCCCTCTCCCCAATTTATTCTCTTTCTTTCTTTCTTTCTTTCTATTTTTCTATCTTTCTTTCCTTCTTTCTTTCTTTCTTTCTTTCTTTCTTTCTTTCCTGCGTAAGAACGAGCGTAACTCGTTTCTTCCTCATCCTCCGGCCCCTTGTTCACGTTTAAAACGTGCATAATTGGCGTTGCCGAAACGAAGAGATATTCACAAAGATATTCCAAACAATTTGTCGAGTACGAAGTATGTAACGCATAATCTATAAATTTCACAATTTCCTCGAACTAACGGAATAGTTCCAAACTGTTCCCAACATTTACGATCAAATTAACTACCAGCATGAATTGAGAAATTTGCTTGAATCAAACTGATGTCAGCTATTTAATTCAACTTATCGTAATTATCACGGAAAAAGAAAGAAAAAAAAAAAAAGATAGAGAGAAAGAGACTTATGAACCAGTCGTCTACGATCGACTTAAATAGATAACGTGATTAATCGAGATAGTACCCGAGGATAAATCGTTCGCATCGCGACTTGTTCGATCGTGGCGTAGCATCTTCGTAATGCAACCGGATACACAAGAAGAAGATAGATCGATAGATAGATAGATAAAAAGGGAGAGAGAGAGGGAGAGAGAGAGAGAATGAGAAAGAGAGAGAGAGAGAAAGAGATAGGATTAGAATAGGAAGATAGAAAGAGAAAATACGTTAGAGCAGTACTAATAATAGTGTTACCGATGCTCTGCCTGAAGCAGAAGAGAGAACCGGGTAAATACGAAGAGTTCTTAGAGGAGAGTGCGTTCACCGACGACGACGACCGACCCTGTTGGACGGCGCTAGAGCTGAGAACTGGGTTAGCTAACACAGCTATGCCGCCTGCCTCGGTTCGAAACCCCCTTAGCACGCGAATCTCACCCGCTCTTGTAATATTATAGCTGTTATACACGTTTATCTTCTTTACCCGAACACGTACTCTTGCAATGCCAACGTTTTTTCTTCTTTTTTTTTTTTCCCCCAATAACGGCGTCTAATCATCTGTAACACGTCCACCGCCATTTTGATAACACCACTTTTCTCATTTCATACAATATCCTTCCCTCTCCCTCACCACAACCACCACCACGAACAAAAGCGACGACGTTACCAGGCACTTACCAAAATTAATTATGAAACATGAAATTTATTTACTCATTGTGAACGCTCATAACAGAGTCGAGTCCCGATAATGACACAGGATTCCACATTGAGTCCGATTCCTCGCAAAATGCTTCCAACGATTTCAGGTCATTTGCTGCAGACCGTACGATGTGTTACGTATATATATATATATATATATATATATATATATATATATATATATATATATATATATATATATATATTTTTTTTTTCTTTCTTTCTTTCTTTCGTCACATCTATAATATAATCTACGTTATTTAAGAAGGCTGTGTTTAAATTTTGGGTGTACAATTTTTATAACTTTCAATGTTTTTCAATAGATTCTAAATTCATTGGATCATTCTTGAAAAAAAAAAAAGTAAAGATCGTCGTGTATATTGAAGAAATTTGGTATTGTTAAAGCACGAAATTGTTCGTTATTATGTAAATGCGCGTGTAACGTCGTAAAAAAAGATATTCTCGACGATGATCGTCGCACTCCTCGGTAGTTCTCGCCGATGCGTCTTACCACCACCACCACCAAACCGTGGAGTAACTCGAATTACATCGTTTTTCTTCTTGCTCACGTACTCGCTAGCGCGAGTTACGCCGAGCAATTAAATATACCGTGTGACGTATCTACCCGCAGTTCCGCGTATGACCTTGAGAACTTTCCCATCGCGTTAACAGTACGATTCCTCTATGAATTATTATTATTATTATTATTATTATTATTATTATTATTATTATTATTATTATTATTATTATTATTATTATTATTATATTCTTAAATGTCGATCGCACGCCTAAACAGTATTTTTTTTGTTCGACAACGATATCGATCGAACGATCGATCGATCGGTCTCTATTCAAAATGTCATGGTCACCAAAAACTGTGATTGTATACAAGCGTATACATTCCTTTTTTTTTTTTAAATTGATCTTATATCCTCTTCTTCGTCGTTGTCGTCATCTTCGTCTTCGTCTTCGTCTCTTTGTCGTCGTCTAAAAGAAGGAAGGAAAACGTGAGCGGAATAAAGAGACATTGCGAGTAAAGGCCAGGCCAAGCGTGTAAGTTTATTCCATTAGGCCTCAATTCGTACCAATTCGAACCGCCCACCCAGCCGCCGTATCTTCTTCGTAAGGGACAATAAGACTACGATTTTAACCCCTTTGCATTACTCCTCCTCCTTCTCCTTCTCCTTTGTCGGTCTACATCCGAATAATTTCTTCTTGATACGAGCTCTTTTCTTTTTTTATCAACTTAAATGGTTATCAACCGAATTCTATGGATAACGTGTATTTATATTTGCAACAAATAATACGTTCATCGATCCCCTTTTTCCTCTCTTCCATCTCCACGACGATAATTCCTTATAAATACGTATTATTACATCGATAAATTTATATTTAAAATAATTTTTATATTTTTATTTTTATATTTAAAATAACATTGGATTGGCAATCCTCTTAATAATCGAAACGCATGCATATGATATTTTAGAAAGTTATCATTCAAGTGAGAATTTCGTATCGATATAAGCTACAAGTTTTTGTAAGAAAATATGAAATTGTATTCTTGTGCCCGTTATACTCGTAGCTCGTATAAAATAATTAATTATATCATTCCAAGAATTAACCAGCAATTTTCTTTATTACTCTAGACGGATTACTTTTTCAAACAAATGAATTAATAAGTATATTGATTTAATGTATCGACTGACCTCCATTAGAGATCGATCTTCGATCTTATCGTATGTTTATGCGTTATATACTTGGATACACGATATAACGGAATCTCGGACCGATCAATGAATTCAACGAGGAGAGAAAGAAAACATCGCGAGTATTCCGATCGCTTTTACATTAGCCTCCTGATTCCTTCGATGACACGGCCTTGTGTTTGTAGCATGGTAAAAAAAGAAAGAAAAAAAAATCTTATACATCGTCACCTCGGTTGACCTTAAATCAACTTACATGAGGCATCGCGATCGAATCACAATATTCATAATCCATGGTTTGGCTTATCCTCTTGAACTCAACTAAACGCAACGAAGTTGATAGAAGTTTTAATTAAAAACCTTGACTAAAGTACGAAATACCTTACTCCGTTGGTAAATAAAAAGAAAAAAAAAAAAAAAAAAACAAAAACTTGTTTGAATGACGAAGGTATAGCGAGAGGAAGACGGCATAATGAATCGAGTATCGTTTAATTTTCCTCGAGCGTTTATAATAACATTGCCTCATAAATATTTAAAAATGTTTCGAAAGACATTAAAAAAAAAAAAAACGATAACGCCACAAATATATCGTCGTTATGGGAGAACATTTTCGTTAACATTACTTTAAATATCTCCGCCGAGTTCGAATGCCTTCCGTTGCATATGATATATTTCATAATTGTGAATATTGCGACTTTGAAATAAAAAAAAAATCCGATTGAACCGATATCACTCGTGAATTCTCGTTACGAGTGATCTCATTTATTATATAAACTTCAAGTAAATTTATTTGGCCGTATAAATGATAATATTAATGGATATGTAAATACATACATGCGCATTTAAATTTTTAATACGAAACGTGAAGATCCAAAATAGATTTGTAAATATCTCAACAATTTTGCAAAGATAATTCTGTTAAATTTCAATTATGATAAACCTTGATTCTGTTATACTTAAGCACTTTGATTGATCGTTCGATAATATTTGTTAAATCTTTGGCTATGTTGAAAACATACGGAGCTTCCTCCCGTGATCGTGTCTAAAAACCAATAAACTCTATAAATTGTTTAAACGATGAATTAAGTTCGCGAAGAAGGCAGAAATAATCGAAAGTATTTTAGTTTTGCGTCGTAAGTGTTCGGAAACATTTCGAAAAGAAAAATAAAAAAAGGAAAAAAAAGATGAAAATGTAGGTACACGATCGATACGACTTGCTTTTTATTCGCGAGAGCAAAAAGATGTTTTTTTTTTTTTTCGAAAAAATACGTAATGATGAAAAGAAGAGATTCGGACTCGAATAACTCTACTCGGATGGAAAGCGTAAACCGAAATCTATTATCGTGTTTCGCGAGAGTCGTGCCTAGGATCGACGAGAGAGCGCGAAATTTTAGGTCGACCAGAGTAGTCAGCTTCAGAGAGATAGCACGTTGTATGTATTTATGTATGTGTGTCGACGCTGCGAAAAAGAGAGAAACGAGAAAGAGATCGAGGGAAAAGAGAGACGGAGAGACAGAAACAAAGACAGACAGAGAGAGAGAGAGAGAGAGAGAGAGAGAAAGAGAGAGAGAGAGAGAGAGAGAGAACCGTGTCTTTCTTCATCCAACGCACGTAACACATGCTTTATGATCGTCACAAGTCGCATAACTTTGACTTGTCGTAATTTCAATGGAATTGATTACCGCACCTGTACTACTGCATACATACACGTGGAGTGTCATCTCGTAGAGAGCATAAATGATACGAATTCGATTAAATTAATCCTCTATAACCTAATTTTACACGCACACACACAGACACGCACAACTATATGCTATATTAAATATAACTTATAGATTTAGCCAATGTTAACTGTAATTTTTAACTGTAATAATTAATTTTGCGATGAAAAAATTAATTAAGACGTACGAATATGCGATTTTGAAATTACATGACGTTGTATTATAGATAGTGAGTTCAAGAAAGAAAGAAAGAAAAAAGAAAGCGTAGGAAAGTAACAAAGTGTGACAGAATAATATCTCATTATATATATATATTTCTTTGTTTCTTTTTTACGCACTTTACCGTACTATTCTTTCTTATCGATCATTGACTTTTAACGATCAATAGATCGCCAAGCTTCAAGGTATATCTTGTTTTATAGTATGTTGTGAAAGCTGTTAATTATAAAACATTTTTCAGGGAAGAATAAAAAAAATGCACAAGTTCGAAAATTAAATTGTACATTCTATTTTTGGCCTTTCATTTAATCGTTAAGCTGTATATTAGATCTTGTTGTTGTTTTTTTTTTCTTTTTTTGATAACCCTTATTTTCAAACGGTTTTCATGACAAAGTGCATTGTCATCGTAGAGGTGCATACATGCATCAGTCACAGAAGCGATGTTGTAATTGCATTCATGTGTTAATAACGTTATGTAAACTCGATACCTTGCAACGAAATGGCCTGAAAAGTTTCTATTCTTTATAGTATCGGTAAAGAATCATAAGTGTCACACGTTTGGCGAACGAACGGAAACAACGCAAAATGAATATTTCATCGACGATACCCCGTTATTATTACTAAAAACATGTCTCGTCGAAAGTTACGCGAAAAAAAAAAAGAAAAGAAACGACACGATCGACGAGAATACTATCGAAGAGATACTCGAAGCGTTCGTAAGAATAAGAGGAAGAAGAAGAAAACGTTACGATTTCTAAAACCAAAGCGAAACGAAATTTAAAGTAAAGTCGTTCCGTGTAACCGATGATCGATGCGTTTCTTTACGCGCGAAGTAACATAAATTGAAAAAGAAATTAGAAAATCTGAATTAGAAATGTTTATGCGCGTCATGTTTCTTCAACGCATTCGTCCGACTTATTCCTCGATTAAAAAAAAAAAAAAAAAAAAAATATGCATGAAAAATAAGAGAATGTAAGTAAATACAAACGAGAAATCTCTCTCTCGGTCAGGACTCGTATCACGTGACATTGACACGTGCCGCGTTATTCCCACTTTTTCCTCAGGTATAATACGTATCGAGATTAGACGTAATGTTTTAGGACGTTATATACGGAATTATCTAAAAATTATTCTATTAATATAAGAACGTTTAGATCTCGAGTTACTATTATCTCGAATAAAACGGTATTTACGACTTTTTATCGTTGTAAAACTTGTTAATTATTTTTTACATACCAACGATCCATTTCTTTCCGTAACAATAATTCTCATTTCCTCGATAAAACTTCGATGATTATTATTATTATATTCCACAGTCACATACTTATCGAACCGGCGCGTAATATTTATCAATTAAAAATGTCGCGCGAATATCATGATCGTAACCCTGAACGGGGATCGATAAAAATAGAAAAAATAAAAATTTCATCTTCTCTTATCTATCCATAAGAAAATAACAGAAATAGATAAAAAAAAAAAAACCTTCACCGTACTCATGTTCAATGATAATAACTATTTAATTAGACGTCAGCACAGTGATGATTTATCGATACATTCGATATAACATAATCAATTAATTTCGCAACCGAGAGACCGATTCGTTAACAGCGCGATCACTTGCGTAACGAACATAATCGATAAGCAAAACATCCGAGGACAAATATATTACGATAAAATTCGATGAGGAAATAACACGATTTTCATTATTTAAGTCGAATGCACAACGCGCAACGTATTAAGACTAAAACCGAGTTAAAATATAAAAAAAAAAAACAAATTTCTTTTCACTCCAAAGGAAAAAAAAAAACTAAAACACTTTCTCAAATGTGCACTTGACGGACGGACTCCAAGAAAATTTCACACCGTGAAACATTGGACCAACTGGAGAGATCAAAGACGATTGACAAAAAAAAGAGAGAAACAAGGACAGTCTTACACTTCCCCTCACTTTCCATCTTTTTGAGGTCGTACCATAAAATTCACATTGACTCTTCTATTCGCTCGTAGACGAAGCATACACAAACCCTCACTCACACGCGCGCTTTCTCTTCGAACTACGAAAATTCCATTGGAAACGCAGCGGGTCATCCGTTAGATTACGATAGCCCGGATTTCCTTCGGGCGAATAACGTCCTTGATGGACTTAGTAGTAACAGCGGTAGAAGTAAGAAGGAAACATAAATCAAGACAGGACCTACCCCATCGTATAGTTCTGCACGGTCGATTCATTCGAGCCAAACGAAGAATATTTGCACTTATTTGCGTCTTATTTAGCCTTCTTTTATATATATAAAAAAAAATCTTCCTTCTTCAGTGTCGTGTCCTCGAATTTGTAACTTTTAATGAAAATGAGATATTAAGAGAGAAAGAGAGAGAGAGAGAGACAGAGACAGAGAGAAAAAAGAAGAAATAGTGAGAGACGAATCGATAAGAGAGCGATCGCGAGCAAAGCTCGCACGACAATGAAACGGATTCGCTCGGTGATCTCTGGCTTCTCTACCTATTCCACCACTATATATCCGACCGTCGTCCACTATATACTATACTTCCCTATACGTATACACATAGGACACGCGTCTATCTATCTACGCACACGGAAATGTGTGTTCGTATATTACAATACCGAAAAGGAATAACGAGAGATTCGCGTAAGCGCGTATTCTCTCTATCTTTTTCCATCACCAGTCCGTCCTGACGCCACTCTACTCGACGGCACCAACGTTATTACTATTCTCCTGAAACGCGCCGTTTCTGCATTCACCGGCCCGTGAATCCGTATGCGAGTCCGACGTACAGTGACTCACGAAAGTATTTGAACACTTGCCATGAAGTACTTTATTAATTATAATAAGTATATTATAGAACACTTACCGACATATTATTAACATTGGATGGAGGTATGACTCTCTATATTATATTGGTATAGTTTCAAGCAAATCGAAATATATATACATCAGTTATGATTTATTTCTTACAAACATAAAGATTGCTGAAGCCACGAAAGTATTTGAACAGGTAACTTTTGAGCCTTTAATATTTAGTAGGACCACCTTTCCCACGAATAACATCTTGTAAGCGATTATGCATACTCTTTACTAATTTTTCTATAGCACTTGGTGATATGGAACTCCATATTTCGAGTATTTTGTCTTTTAAACTTGTTTTTGATATTATATTAAATTTTTGTAATTCTTTTCCTATTATAGCCCATAGATGTTCAATATCATCTTCAAGCATGTTCAATCATCAGATGGTTAATATCAGGGCTTTGTGGTGGTGTGACTAACATGTGAGGGGTATTGTATATAATCCATTACTTAACAAATCTTGCGGTATGTTTAGGATTATTGTTCTGTTGAAAGTAAAAATCTTCGTAAATACACAATTTTTTTGCACTTTTCTCTAAATTTTGTTTCAAAATGCTCAAATATTTGTATTTATCTATTGTTCCTTCTAAGAAGATAAAATTCCCGGTACCACCTGCTGCCATACACCCCCAGATCATAATTGAGCCACCCCCGTGTTTTACCGTAGCATACAAGTTTTTCACTTCCATCTCTGTATTTGCTTGTCTCCAAACAAGCTTACGTCCGTCTGACCCAAAAACGTTAAATTTCGATTCATCTGAAAATATTACTTTATTCCAGAAAGAATCATCTTTGCTAATAAATTCTTCGGTGAATTTTAATCTTTTCTTCTTATTAATATCACTAATGTATGGCTTCTTTCTGGGAACCCTGACATGAAAATCATTTTTACGTAGTACTCTTCTACATAATTCTGGATATACATCTTTCTTGCAATTCTGGTTAACTATCGTTGCAAGTTCTGTAGCAGGAATTTTTGGATTTTTTTTTATTTCACGAATCAAAGCTCTTTCTTCTCGTTCCGTTAATTTCTTTGGTCGACCTGAACGGTATTTATTTTTTATAATTCCTTCAGATTTCGATTTTTTAATAATGTAATGTATCGTAGATATATTTATATTTAATAATTTACTTATTTTACCATGTCTTTCCTTCTTTGCGTCACTTGACAATTAATATTCTCTTACTTTCAAAAATTTCAGGTCTTTTCGGATACATGATCAATATCGTAATATTTCTATATAACTATTGTATATATATTTCGATTTGCTTGAAATTATACCTATATAATCTAGAGAGTCATACCTCCATCCAATATTAATAATATGTCGATAAGTGTTCTATAATATACTTATTATAATTAATAACGCATTTCATGGCAAGTGTTCAAATACTTTCGTGAGTCACTGTATATATCGTGTGTATGTATGTGTACGTAGATGGGATGTACGTACATGTAGAACAACACACTACAAAACCGAAGCTCCGCTACGCTAAGCGTCATCGTTCGCATGAGGAAAGTTCTCTCTCTCTCTCTCTCCCTCTCTCTCTCTCTCTCTCTCTCTCTCTCTCTCTCTCTCTCTCTCTCTCTCTCTCTCTCTCTCTCTCTCTCTCTCTCTCTCTCTCTGTCTTTCTTGCTTTCTGTTTGCATTTGAGATAGGCTACGGCCATGAAAACACCTCTCTTTAATCTTCCAACGATAGGCATTTTTACGCCTTCGAAACGGTTTTTCTGGTTGTCGAAGTAATATTTATAAAAGTAAAGATCAATTTTATAATATTATTATAATACTATTCTTCGTCAAAGTGCACGTATAGAAATGCATCGATTGTCGCCGTACGATATATATATATATATATATATATATATATATATATATATATATATATATATATGTTCTAGTATGTGAGACAGAATGCGAATTGTAATATGTTTCCGCAAGGACGACGAGGTGCATTGTCCATTATCGATCGTGTCAGGGCTCGGAGATATTCTCGAGGTGAACGATGGAAGCAACCGCCAATGTCAGAATACGGTAAAATGATATATCATTGGATACACCGAATGGAAAATCTTATTATTTCATATACGTATGTATACGCACATATGATAATACGTATGCTTAACATGCTCTAAAACGTAAGGGAACAAATTTTAATAAAATAATAGAATGAAAAAATGAATCTTTTTCTCTTCGTTATTTCGATTTCGAAACTATACCTTACTTTATCATGTATACGATAAACCGTAAAATGTAATAATTTTTTTTAATAAAAAAAACGGAATGGAACTTTTTTATTGTGTCGTTGTTATTATTTCGATATAATCTTTTTCGTCGTTAACAATCGTTACTGTTAACGAATAACAAATCGCGAAATGTAAAATATAAAAGAATCGAGTTTGAATAAAATAATAAAGAATCTTTTGTACTTGTCACTTGAATTTGCTTAAATACAATTCCCTATTCCGATAATCATCATCGATCGGAACATTATAATAATTTTGCTCGCAAAAACGTTGAAGCGAGTAAATACTTCAATCGAATTTCGAATCGCCCGAGAGACAGATTGCGACCTAATAATAATCCACGTGCCTCAACGTATTACCCAAACTAATTCCTCCCATCCTGATTATTCGAATTCTCCTAATTGGTCAGCTAGTTGGGTAGCATGATTGAATGCGGTCGAGAGAGAGCTCGTACCGCGCGCTTAGAGAATATAATCGATCACTAAACAGGGAACGGCAGCTTTAGACTTAATACGAACAAGAGCGATTCAATTACCTACCATCCAACTAATGCACAATTAACGTCGTTAATTTATAATTAACTAACTTATTATATATCACGGTCATTTTAAGAACACGAAAAACGATCGACAAACCGACAAGTTAGTAAGAAAAACTCGTTAGTTCAATGATAATATTGTGAGAACATCGAAACTTCGAGTGTACTGCCTTTGTCGTCGATCGTTGCTATACCACGAAACGATAAGACCGACACAACGCACGTTCGACGTGTAAAGTCACGTACTAAACACGTATCCAAAGGTCATACGGATTGTAGCGAATATATTCTCTCTTCTCTATAAAATAACGTACACACACACACACACACACATTTCTTATCTCATAAGAAGATGGTGTGGCATCGCGTCGAGCGTGATCGCGACAATAAACTAAATAGCAATGTCAAACTACGACGATAAATGAAAAATCGTAGAGTGGTATAGGAAATATGGTGAAAATATTTGATTTGAATTTAACTCTTGATTATTTTTAAAGCTATTTGTCAGTAACGTGAATATAAATGGATGGTCTGAACCCTTAAACGTATATGTTCGGGAAAATTACGAGATATAAATATTTTAACGATAAATGGTGTAATAAATTCTTGAAACGAATCCATTCGATTAAGTCGCATATTTTGTATAATATTATATATCCAATTTTTACCTCATTTACAGATTCTAGATTTATACTATAATATACATTTTATTCTTCAAAATATCTAGAAGAATTGTTTCACTCGACGACACTTTGATATTAACGTTATACGAATTATTATCTATTGATCGTCTTTTCTTTTCTTTTCTTCTCTTTTCTTTCGTCTACAATCTGATAAACATCTTCTAAAAAACACTAACAATAATCCACTGTTATATCTCGTAACGATAATATACACTTTTATTATATGTTATACATTTAAATGTATATTTAAACTCGATAGGTATCATTCCAATTGATTTTAATCGGTTTACAGTACTTCTCAATTTAGGTTAATAACAAGAAATTTCACGTTCCTACGATTAAGTTTAACGGATAAAATCATGGGACAGGATTCTCCAAGATAATGTCACTGTTCGCTATATCTATAAATCTATATCACGATATCTCGTCCCCCCCCCCTCTCTCTCCGCTAGTCGTCGTGGAACAAGGCAGTTATTTTAATGTAATTACGACGGCGACACCCTGCTACTGCGATCATAATGAAATCACATTAACGCGATAGCACGGCCTAAATGTTATTTCACGAAGGCAAGCGTAACGCTTGAGATTTAATAAGCCGTGCGATTTTAAGCCTCATTACGAAGATCACTCGAGTTTCTTCCTGGATAATCTTATTAAAATGAAAAGAATAAAAAAAAAAAAAAGAAAGACGTCTCACGATCATCCTCAACTTATGTCACGACGAAAAATGTAAGATCGTTGGGCTCTAAGAGGATAAGTACTTGTCGCCTGAACTCTCCAGGGTGAGATCGTAAATGTCGTTCACAAGTATCGGTTCTCTTTCGTTCCTTAGATACCAAGATTTTTAATTTATTTTATTGCTTCATCGTTCGACTATGGACCAACCCCGTCCACGTCACCAGCCGTGAATTTTATTGGCACGACTAGACGCTTCGAGTTGATATTCTCGTTTCCGTTCACTTCTCTAAGAGTACTTCTTGAAAGATTTTTAAAACATTGCAACCAGAACGCTAGAAATATCTCCTGTTCCATATCATTACACATTTATTAGTCACGAATTAGAATTATCCAATAACGTGTGAAAAAAAATATTCTTACTTTCGAGTAGAGGGTAATATTTTTAACCGTCTATTTAATATCATTCAAATTGATATGAATATATATATATATATATATATATATATATGTATATATATATACACACGAAATAAAAATATCTTATCCGCAATATTTTAAAAACCCCTTATTATCTCTCTCTCTCTCTCTCTCTCTCTCTCTCTCTCTCTCTCTCTCTCTCTCTCTCTCTCTCTCTCTCTCTCTCTCTCTCTCTCTCTTTATAAAAAAAAAATCGAGCAGTATCAGCATGTTCGACTGTTGTTCCAACGTCGAACTGTTCTGAAAAGAGCACGAACCCAATTCGAGCACAATTACGTTCTCGTTCACGGTTAGTTTAACCGCGGCCATTAAGCGAAGGTCGGTTCACTTTACTTCTTTCTTTTTTTTTTTCAAGTTCCGTTGTGATCTGACACACCTATCGATTTTAGGATCGAATTTGTTTCGTTTCGCGTCTACCAATCGACAATATGTCAAAGCCGGTCCTCGTGGTACATCCGTTCCCCGATGTATAAAAATCCTGCAAGAAAACCTTGAGGGACCTCTCCCTACTATATACCTTCTACATACATACTTAGGTATTACACATATGATATTACACATATACACATATACGTTCTATATACTTATGAACAGTCATCGTATGGCCACGGATCGGTAACTCTCTATCGAGCAAGTACATGTACAATGTTTTCTCGTTGGGTTTCGTCGTGGGTTGCTTCTTTTACCAGTAAACGCATAATATTCGTGTCTACGTAAAAATATCTGCCTTAATCTATCTTTCTCTAACGTCTCAAATGTTATAAACTATTTTTGCGATCTTTATATATTTCGTCTTACGTATACAAGTTACATACGAGTTGTTCTATAAACGATCGATCGATCGATCGATCCAATGACCCTCGAGGAATCCTTTTTTTATTGTCTTTCGATTTACCTCGGTGACTAACGTTCGTTGAAATCGATTTACGTTGCAAAACGGGGAAAGATCAACACTTTCGAAGAAATATGTAATAACTCATTTTCTTCCCTTTTGGTCATTTTCATTTACAAACAAAAAAGTATCCCTTAAGACTCTCCTTCTCTCGT
Organism: Dolichovespula saxonica; assembly: GCA_911387935.1. Classification (NCBI taxonomy): domain Eukaryota; kingdom Metazoa; phylum Arthropoda; class Insecta; order Hymenoptera; family Vespidae; genus Dolichovespula; species Dolichovespula saxonica. The sequence goes on along the minus strand of OU426993.1, from coordinate 11,386,533 downwards.
TCGCGTGATAACTTTTTTGAAACTTTAAAGGGTCGCTGCTTAAAAAGGCCGGGGCTGAAAGTTTAACAAAAACTCGTTCGAATTTATTTCACTCGTATATCTCGTCCGATAATATAATGAAAACACATAATGGATTTTTTTAATCGATCGCGAAAGGAATTAAAGCTAGTGACATTTCTATAACCAACTGTAAAAACTTCTCCGGAAACGTTCGATTGCAAATGTCGGACTCGGAGGGTGCACTCTTCGTTATTGATTTCGTGTCGTGTACGTTGAAAACTTCAAACGCCGACGCTTGTCGTCGTTGCAAGAAAAAGAGAGAGAGAGAGAGGAAGAGAGAGAGAAAGAGGAAGAGAGAGAGAGAGAGAGAGAGAGAGAGAGAGAGGAAGAGAGAGAGACGTATGACTAATACGTTTTCATTAAATATTTACATTCGGCCTTTCTTCTCTCGGAATTTGTTTCTTTTTTTCGGAATAAATAGCGATAAAATGTAAATAATCGACTTACCGGAAATATCTAAGAATTAAAGTATGATTGTATTAATAATTACAAAAATCGATAACATAATCGAAAAAATCGTTTTTCTTTTCTTTTTTTTCTTTTCTTTTTTATCAACGTCAAGTTCCAACATCGAGATAAATTGTAATCGATTTGAGAATAATAATTACGTGAAGATTTGTTTGCAACAATTAAGATAGATATATCTAATGTTACTATCATAAAATGATAAGATTTCAATTAAAAAAAAAAAAAAGAAGAAGAAAGAAAGAAAGAAAGAGGAAGAAGAAAAAAGAAAAAAGAAAATCAGAAGATAAAGAAATATTTAAATTAACTAATATTAAAATAAATAATATTCGCATATATATATATATATATATGGAAAAAAAGTATAAACTACGAAGGTATAAAAACAAGAAAATTGTAAGAGTGATCGTTGCTTGTGCAACATAATTTTTGCGGTCCTCGGCTTTTTTAACATACATCGAAGACCGACTACGTGTTGACTATACATAGTATGTATATATGCGACATGCTTATCGATCACAAAAGATACGTGGTGTTATACACGAACATATACGCAGAAAGACAATCTCGTGCATCCTCTTCGTATATATACATATGTACATAGATTCATACATACATACATACATACATACATACATACATACATACATACATACATACTTACATACATACATACATACATAGATACATAGATACATACATACACACGGGCACATACGCGACACGCCTGTAACGCGACGAAGAGCACAACTTGGGTGCACGAAGATAAGCGCTTTAAACCATTAAATCTTAATGGAAAAGTGGAAACACGATAAAATGTTTTATTAGATAAAATCTTTAGTCGCTTGGACAGCAATTTTCACTTTGACTTTGCATTTCAAAAGTCTAATAAAAATGTCAAGCATCGATCTCAAAATCATTCAACGTTTTCTGGAGAAAAAAAAAGAATGACTGTTCTTTCATTTAAATTCGATTCGTTTGTTCTTTAGCGATTAAACAGCTATATCGTAAAAAAAAAAAATAAAAAAAAAAAACTTTTACAAACAAGAAAATAATTCATTTAATTAATAAAGATGAGTAACAGGGTACCCATTGAAGTGTCGTTTTCTCAACGCGAAACAACGTTTTTGATACATCGCATGAGAGGAAAACACGCTCGAGGACTCTCCAAACGCTTTTTCCCGCGTTCGAGCGTTGACCACTTCGATGATCGTTAATAATAGAGCACTCGTTGTTTTTATCGTCGAAAGCAGGTCTGCTTCTTGGTACACGTTGCGGGTAAATTAGAAACCTATTACTTCCACGTGTGTCCCGAGATAGAGATAAAGGAGAGAGAGAGGTAGAGAGGAGGGGGAGAGAGAGAGGGGAAACTATATTTACAAATACATGTTAAGAGTTACTCGAGTTCATTTGGTATTTAAAAATGGAGGATAGGGATCTTCTTTCATCTATCGTTGAATCCTTTCGCCTACTCCTGACGAAACACACCCTGATAACCTATAGTATCTCTAAATGTTCCGTAATTAATTGCTCTCGATCCACTCTACATATAATCCTTAATTGTCCGCTACCCTTGAACGAAAATTTCTACTCCGTTAGGTCATCTCGAAATGGGTCGATCGAAGTACATACATCGATAACAAAATACATATCCCGAGAACGTTTCTGACCCTCCTGTAGAATCAATGATGCCCACGGTCAAGTAGTTGTTAAAAATAATGAAAACAAAAAAAAAGCTTTCCATTCGAACTTTCAATTCGAATAAAAATCAGTTCGGAATTAAGATACTGTTAGATCAAGTTTTAATAATGTAATCCTGCACGCGATTATCGAGCAAGTGCATTCGCAGTTTCAAGTTCTCGAACATTGTTCTCGTTGATGGGGAAAATGATTTTTTACGATTACGACAATTTTTCTTTTTATTTGTAACGCGATCAAACGTAAGCAGTATTATATTCTTCTAGAAATACGAGTTAATCATCGTATGCGAATAAAATAAATAGTAAATCGTTCCTGTCATTCGATTTCATTTAAATATTTATCAAGTTTAACTGACTGAATATCGATACGGTAAAAGCAAATTTGTACGAAGTAAAACAAATATCCTTGAAATTATCTGAAATAATTTTAACTAGAGATTTATATATGAAGCAAACAATATCGGATCTACTTAAAAATTTTGTCCATATTAGAATGAGTTATTAGCTGCCAAGGACAACCATTTCATTGGAAATGAGTATTAAAACTTTCATAAAAATGAGATGGTTATTAATATTAACAGAAAATTACAATGTGATCAAATATACCAATGCTAATAAAATATTAATAAACAGTATAAAAATGTATTATTTTCATCTACTTAACAAAAATAACATACAGAACTTTTCAGTTCTTATAGACATTACGAATCAATCTTTCATATTGAAGTCATAGAAAACTATAAAATTGATACGACAAAAGACGAGGATAATGTTAATAAAATTTCATTGAATTCTATATAATAATTATAATAATATGAGGCTTACCTTAGCCATCTCGTCGTCGTCCTTTTCGTATGGCAAACCTATCGGGGAGATGCACCAGTCAAGCTCCAGCTTCCGGTCTGGCGTCGACTCTCTCGAGTGGGCCTCCCTGAAGCGGAAACTCGCGTTCTGCAAAAGGCGGATGAACGATGATTGATCTTCGAATTCATTCCTCGTTTTAACTCGAAATTACTTCAATATAATCGCGCCCTCGACGCGTACGATTTTGGCCACGATATGTAAATGAAATTAAAGAAGGAAATAAAGAAGGAAAGAGAGCTAACGGAGGAAAAAAAACGGAGGAGCCACCCTCGGACGCTCGATCGTGGGATGCGTGTGCGCGTGACTTTCCACCGTGTGTCCTCCACTCGACGGCGTCGATTCCAAGCGAAATTTCACTCTTGCGGCTCTGCCCTCGCGCAGCGACGCTTCACCGACGTCGGCGTCGTCGAGAACGACGCTCGTTATTGATCGGGGCCCGTCGTCGAGCGTCGGAGGCGGCGTCGCTGCCCGTCGGAGGCTACTGGTAATACTGGAGGAGGCTGAGGTGGAGGTGGAGATGGAGGTGGAGGTGGTGAAACTGCAGGTGGAGGTGGTAATAGCGATGGTATTGCTCGTGGAAAATCGGACAACGTAGTTCTTTCTCTCTCTCTCTCTTTCTCTCTCTCTCTCTCTCTCTCTCTTTCTCTCTCTCTCTCTCACGCTTTCTCTCTCTCTCTCTCTCTCTCTTTCTCTCTCTCTCTCTCTCACGCTTTCTCTCTCTCTCTCTCTCATGCTCTCTCTCTCTCTCTCATGCTCTCTCTCTCTCTCTCTCTCTCTCTCTCTCTCTCTCTCTCTCTCTCTCTCTCTCTCTCTCTCTCTCTCTCTCTCTCTCTCTCTCTCTCTCTCTCTTTTTCTTCTTCACCATCGAAGAAGACATTTACTTTTTTCTTTCTCTTCTCCCTCTTAAAGGGTTGGCGCCGCTTCAATGAGGAAGAGTAGAGCTCGATTGATCTCTCCTCTCTCCGGTCCAAAAAGACTTCTCTCTTAAACAAATTTTTTAAGGGTTTTAAGCTAACGTAACGAGAGAAGACTGGTAGTCTTCCTCCAGTAATGATCACTGTATATGATTCCAATTAGGATTTTCTCTATCTATAATTATCAATGATGCCAAAAATTTATAAGTGTTACACTTGCGAGATACCCGTTGGAAATATGGAAATTTTATGCTCTCATTAATAATTTCTGTACTTTGAAAGATGTTTTCTTAATAATCCAAAAACAATATTCTTTTTTCTTTCTTTTGTTTTCTTCTTTTTTTTTCCTCTTACAAATTCTCGAAGATTTTTTTAAAATAACGAAATCTAGTTAAACAAAAAGTACGATTAAAAAATGAGATTTTACGACATAAAAGATTTAAAATATTAAATTATATTTTATAGAATAATCGTAACTCCTTTTTAATCATTTCTGTACTCAATACAAGTTTTCATGATGATCCAGAAATAATCTTTTTACTGACAAATTTTCAAGAATTGTAAGATGACAAAATGCAATTAAACAAAAAGTAAGTACAATTAAAAGCGATAATATATATATATATATATATATATATATATATATATATATATATATATATATTGGTAATATTATGCATGACTATTTATTATATTTCCTAACGGAGTCGGTAATATTGCCGGCGAAATCATTTTTTTTACCATTACAATAGAGATATTATCGGCAAAGTACTTTTTTAATTTCCTAAACATAAATTTCCTGATAAAAATTACATTCCTTAACATGATTAAAATGAAATAAATTTGATGGATTATACGTGGCAATAATTGATTGAGTATACATCATTTATTATGCGAGCAGACATAATTTCGACTAATGGTATGTGTATACTCTCATTCCAATAACTATTATTACTGGAAAGAGTTAAAATTACACACAGGCTTTGTACGGAATATATGTATGTATGTACGTCAAAACTATATATTCTATGTGTCCGGAAATACTTTCGATTCGAAGACAATGGTTCTTTTGTGTTCCGTTTATACGCCGCTGTTCGAGTCTCTCCTAAGAATGAAGATCGAGTTTAGATCCAACGAATACGTACACCTCCCACCCCCCGACCCCCTCCTCGCCCCTCCCTCCTCACCATACCATGATAACTTCTTCCTCGACAATATTTACAAAATAATAGTGTTCTTCGTGATTCGAGGAAATGACGATAAAAAGTATCGTCGGTTTGGTTATTACGTTGGATATTTGATAACAGATCTCGATAAATATTGATTGAAATTGTTGATAAAAAATAATATTATCTACGAACGTATATCAAATAATAATGATGATAACAACGTTTCCTTGAAGTAATATTACATGCAGCTTTTAGCTGGCGTTATACGACCAACGTTTGAGAAAACAGTCCGTCATTAAAAATGTTTTGTTTTCGTATTATAATTTATCGTTTCGTAAGTGGGATTTACCATTACTTTGCATGTTTTCTGAAGGTATATGCGGATGGACGGACGCACGCTCGAACGCTTCGAAAAAGCTAAATTGTTGGATACAATTACTAAAACTGTTCCTTTTTTTTTTGTTCTGTGTTTCTAAAAAGGGATCACGCGTTTTCAATCGATTTCCCAACACCGGAATCACTGCGAAACGATTTTAAGTGTTATTTGAAATATTACAACGTATCGATGTGATTGCTAAAAAAAAGAAAAATAAAATTGAAAATAAATATTTCGAAGAGGAAACTATTATCGATATTTCTTATTTTCACAAGTGCTAATACGCGCGAGATAAGACAACATTCTATCGTAGAAACATTCCACATAAGAAAAAAAAAAAATAAATAAAAAGGAATAAGAAGAGAAGAAAATTGTAATTTAAACATAGAAAAGATATATCAAAAATCCTTCGGATCATAACATATTGTTGTGATGTTGACAATGATGTTTTGACAACCGCTGAGAAAAGCCACAAACGATTCCGAAGTCATTTTCGTTTTCGAAGGAAGAAACCAAAGATCGAATCACTCCGAGATGATCCATTTATCTTCGAGATAACGATATCGATCGTTCGTTCCAAATGAAATTCCTTCTCTCTCTCTCTCTCTCTCTCTTTTTCTGAATTTTTTGAAAAAAATACTCGCGTTATTCGAAGATAGTAACGAAGGAAACGTTAAAATGTAATTGAATAAAGTAGTTCAAAATAAAGATAGAATAAAGAAAAGAAAATACCATGACTGAGCCGAGCCACTGTATCGGGTACTACGAACTTCTCTTCGTGGAGGTTCGGGTGACACTGTTGGCGAAATTATTAGGAAGTGGTGACAACAACTCGGGTAACGTACTCGGGTCACCTTGGTGGCGTCGTTGACGAAACCGCCGGGATGAAAATAATAATGGCTGGCACGGAGACGATTAAAATCGTATCTCTTCGGCTTATCCCGGATAACACTGAAATAAATTTTAAATTCTGTTACAAAAACGTAATCATTTATTAATCTCAATTCATCGAGAACTCTATCTCGCGAATAATATCATTAAAATATAATATATTTTGGTAAATAAAAAATGCACGTCGGAAAATTTACAATAATAACACGTTCGATATAAACTCTACTACACTTGAAAACAAGTACATATATATGTACGAAACAATAGATATGTATGTTTAACCTATAAACTCGTTTTACTGGTTTACTGCACTTAACATTTGTTCGTAGTAAAAATCAATGAATTCCATAATTAATTGTAAAGAAAGATATATTTATTCGGATTGTTCCGGATTATTTTACGTTACGTAAAATATATCCGATCAAAAAATCGAAGGATCGACGTCGTACTGTTACGCGATAACAAAGTCTCGCGTAGAATTAAATAATTCTTAATCATATTATATACTTCGCTTCGTGAATCGACAAATCGATGAAGATTATTTTCATGAAAGTATTAATTATTTTATTCATGTGTCACGTTAAAAACATTGTAAATGACGGCGAAACAATGTTTGAATTTTCCATTCCGAATTGCTTCTATCACATTGGCCAACTTGAGACATCAAATTGAAAGGGGGCCACAATTTTTCAACAATCGCTTGAAAAATGTATACACGTAAAATTAATTCGATTTTATACCATTTCTACATACGTATAATTTTATTTACAAATAACATTTTTCGAGCCTTTACTTATTCATTGACATATACTGGGAATATAATATATCGGATGAAATTTTTTATACAAATATCTCGAGCGCGCGAAAATTCAAACGACCGACTTGAAATAATACAAATGATAATCATATTTAATAATCATAATTAAACTTATACGGTCGTGTAATCAATTGTATCATTATAAAAAAAATATTGAATATTTCGTGATTGGGAACAACGGATATAAAAAGGTCGGAAGTAACTGTAAGAATGAATGAAACTACAATGTTTCATTGCACGTAGATACACATGTAGGTACTAAATTTTATTCACACTCGGTAGGCTTCACAACACACTGATTACCAAAAAAAAAAAAGAAACGCAGACGTAGCGTCACAAACAAGAGTATCTTTGTCGCCCGAGCAAATATCTTTAACATTAAAAATTATGTATGTATGTACGTTGAATCGGAGTGCATATCTTTCTATACTAAACTTCCTAAAATGAGTTCTGTCTTTTAACATATCGTTACATCGTAAATCAACGCGTTTCTGAATCTATAAGACGCCTATATTTTGTAAATATGCCGCCGATGTCAATTGGTTCCATCATCGAGTGATCAGCGGCTTCGGTATACCGGAAAACATGGAGGAAAAACGGAAGGAAATATCGTTGGTATCATCTCTAAAAGTTAAACGTGGAATGGATTCCGAAGGCGTGTTGTCACACACAGAATAATTATATTTATTTACAACGACTGCCATTAATGAATTTACAAACCCGTTCCCAAATCACTTTCTGCATTAATACACTTCTATATATACAGTTATATATAAATACATCTATATCTTTTTTTGAGGCCATCGATATTGTCAAGTTGAAATTTTCATTTTAAGTTAGAGCCATGTTCATTTAGAGAGAGAGAGAAAAAAAAATGCTTCCAACAGAGCACAGTTTTTGTTTCCATGAAAAACTATGCTGTAATTCTGTTATATAATGTATAAGTTCATATACGATAATATAAGAAGCATTCTCAAGGCACAAATATGGGCAGCATATAAGCTATGCTAATTCTAACACAATAAATAGACAATTTCTTCCACGCATCTTTGATTTAAATACTTTCAAATTTATAAGGCTTATTAAGTATACTTTCATAAGAATAATGCAGATGATTTGTAATCGGGTCTTACAAAAAGGTTTCAATGTATGTGTTTCAATTAATCAAGTAAAATGAGAGAGTTGCAAAAACGTAATTTAAAGCTCTTAGTATACAGTATGGTGCGGTAATCGTACATACATGTTGCAACGAAGCATCGTGTTCATTTCGATTACTATAAGCTCAATACACATAAACGCATCTTCAAATCTCTTATAATAGTTTATCGATATTGATTGTGAATATAATTCGTCCTTAAAAAAATGTTCCGTTAGCGTCGAGGCTTAACAGGCAATTACATGAAAATGTAAGGCAAACAAGATTGTATCTAGTATCGTTGGCGAAATGTTTTTGTAATTACCGATTATTGTCACAATCTCTTGTATAACTGTTGTTATGAAAATCTTGTATATTTCAGTCTCTCTTTTCGTTTTTTTTTTGTTTCGTTATGTTGGCAAATTTTCTTAATTGTTGATCTCCCGATCGTAGTTCGCTAATTTTGGTAGCAAAGAATCACAGCTAAACACATCGGCAAACGAGTGTTACTTAACAAGCGGCAGTGAGTTCTGTTTCACGGTCGTACGATATTCATACTTTAAATCATGTAACGTCGTGTTCGACTTTTCCTAAACTTATAGTCAAAAAGTACATAGAACATACATAAAAAGTAATAGCAGTTCATAAGCCAGAAATACGTTTGAATCTATGTCGGATAATACAGACATCATTAAGTGTGTGTGTTATTATTAAATGAAACTTAATATTAATCATGTACATTTTGATTAAAACGATATAAAAGGAAATTATTTGTCATAAACATTTCTAGAAATGGATCACCTATTTCAACAAATTTGCAGTACAACTTTTATATGATGCAAAATATTTCTTAAACGTCAAATTAAAAAGGCCAAATTTAAAAGTTTACTATTTCTATTGCACTTTCATTTAATTATTCATACGACATTCCTGGCTTGTTATATAATAAAAAGTGAAAGGAGCTTTTATATATATATATACATGTATGAGTGTGTGTATGTGTTGTGTGTGTGTGTGTATGTGTGTATATATATATATATATATACATATATATATATATATATATATATATATATATATATATATATATATATATATATATATATATTAAAAGATTATTTATTTAAAGTCAGAATTCCCTTTTCTTAGAAAGAAAAAAGAATGTTTAAAAAAATAATTCTTTAATTTTATTAATATTACGCAAATTATACTGTGTTTTATCTTAAAAGATAATTTTACTATAGTATTGAACTATATTGTTATCTCAGAAAATACATCTTATATTTAAAACTTATATACGTATTACGTATAATGTCGAATTTTTACCAAAAATTACTAAAACATTTAAGGATCAAATGAACCATATAATAGTTCTATACATTTATCACATTCTTCATTGCTTTGTAAAGGGAAATCTTACTTTAAAAAACATTACTTAATTCATTATTGAGTTATGGTCACATGACCAACATAGCATGGCATACATAAAATGTTAGGGAAGCTTGCACAAAAAATAATCCTTGCAAGGATTACTAAATTTAAAGTTTCAATAGATTATTAGATGCAGTTAACTTTCAAGTGTCAACGTGAGATCAGCATCCAGTATTTCATATCGAAGTATCAATTGCATTGTAATCAGTAATGACAAAATTAATTACTCTTATTTCAGGATTATGATTATAATGATAAGTTTGGGTAATCTAATCCTTGTTTAAGTATAAGTTGTAATTTTAAAGCACGCATATAATTTGAACAATTGGACAATAGAGTATTATATATTTAATGTATAACTTTCATACGATACGCACCAATTGTAGAGCCAAACATGAATTTCTGATTGTAATCTCTATCCCTACACTTATATATGTATAATCATATCTATACATGATTTGAAATGATTTAAAATCAGGTTAACATATTCAGCTCTAAATAATAGGTATTTATAATGATTTATGAAATTACTTTCTTCTATCACTTGATAGATAACTTGTGCTTGAACTTCAATTTCTATATCATTTTTATATTGTCCCTTAAGATCATCTAGGAAAGCATTTGCAGTACGCTAGTAGCGAATATCTTCAGAACAATTTCCCATATAAAATAAAGTATTATGACTGTTGAAAAATATTCCTCATATGTATATAAGATATCCTATTTCTACTATAGTTTTTTTCCATACATAACAGCCAAAATGTGGTATAACTCTAAACGTATACCACGTTATCTATGAAACTTTTATATATCAACAATCACTCTCTACCTATCTAATTTTTATAATTGTTTATTTTCTTTAAAATATTTCTTCAACATTTTTAATTATGCTGAAATTAAACATGTCACAATAAGTGACCATCTTTGACACTTACACCTCTAACCACTTTCCTGGAAACACTATCTCTTGTATAATCCACATGATTTGTATGTTTCTGCACTAAAACTCACTTATCTATTACCACTAATGGTTTTTTTCTGCTTGTATTATCAACCAGTATACAATCTATGACACAGAACTTATAGCATTATGTGGTGAACCCATTTGTGTTAGCACCTTATCCAACCATTGCAAAGGCCCATGTAAATGTGCTTCTATCCAACAAGGTGTAGATGTAACATCTTGCCGATGATACTCTGCACCCCATCCTTTTACAAAAGACATTCTAAAAAACATTAAGTGTAAAAAAAGCGTTAAGGACTTGACGAAAACGTGAAATAGTGAAAATATAGGCATACCTGATTGTACACATTTTTGTTAATTCATACACGGCTTCAAATCCATGATTAACACTTTGTGACAATAATTGAGCAAATTCTTGATTATTAAATATTTTGAGCGAGCAACCTGGAGGAATTTTACAAACTGTACTAGGATGAAAACCATGATGATGATTACAATTTCTAGATTGAACAAATATAGCTGAATCTGAAAGGCATTCTGCATAAACTTCTCCACCGACATAATAGAGATGTACACCTTTTCCAATATGTCTTCTAGTATTTTCGATAGTAGAATTTCGATTTACATTAGACAGTTGACCCAAACAAAAACGATCAGAATTATTACTTGGATTCGTAAAACCATCTACTATAACAGAATGAGACTGACAATGAAAAACTTCTCCTACTCTACAGTTTAACTCGTAGTATGCGATAGAGGCCCAATACAGTGGTTCCTGATAACACACTGGTGCTACTTCGGCAGGACCACCTGTGTCCATTGCCACCGGATCTGGCGGAGGAGATTGACCAGGTTGTGAACCATCTTCTGGAGGGGAATATGCCGGCGGCGGTGTTTCTGGTAATCCATTTGTACCATAAGGACTTTGTGGATTCGGCGAAGTAGTACTTCCTGGACTAGGTACAGAGCCAACAGAAGACATAGGAGAAGTTGGATTTACACCAGTGGTAGAACTTGCATTAAAGCCACTGGACGAATAAGATACATTGTGTGGCATGGTTGGTTCTGCTAATTGTTGAAATGGTAGTAGAGAATGTCCAGGAGCATATTCTGAATGCCTTGGGACAAGTACCGGTGGAAGCACAGGACTTTCCACTCTCTTGTAATGGTAAGGATTAATGCAAACTTCCTTTTGTTTAGCAGAAAATGGATATTGACATAATTCAAGTGGTTTCAATTCATGATGAGACTGCAAATCTGGCCATCTCCATACTCGACAGTAAATTACATGCGGTAGTCCCTTGCGATGAGATACTTGCAATCTACCATCCAAGCTTCTTGGTATTGTTACGCACTTGCTTGGTGTGCCAGGACAACTTAAGGCCCGTTCCAATTCCTCTATCGCGCCTTTCCTTTTCTTTAATTTCTTTACCAAAGAATCTACCGCTTTCTCTGCCCATTTCTCTTCTTCGTCTCCTTGTTTCCAGCCAAGCAATTTTTTCACAGCTGGACTAGTGAAAGAAAATAAACTGTTTAGCGAAGACATAGGCCCAGAACTAGATGAACCTTCCTCATCGTCCATGTTTAAAATATTTAGATATTAGTTCTGTCAATGATTTTTTCAATTCTTTCTTCGAACTATGGTCTGTAACAGAAAACAATTGAAACGTAAATAGCATAGAATACCTTAAAAAAAATTTTGTAAATATCGTGCTTTTCATATTTATTACACCTGCCTTTTTACTTTCATTTCATTCCCAACGAAAAAGCTGTTATAAAAGCTTCTCGTGACGAATTCGGAACGTATGCTTTAGCAGATAAAAATACGTAGCGAAGTGTCAACTCCAAGAGCCTTTTTTCCATGACAATCGACCGTATCCTAAAATTGAAGATTTTTCCAAGAATCGCGAAAACGAAAGGAAAATATCCATAGTGAATGTAAAAAGTTAGGTTAGATCCCCGAAATGTTTTCAAGATCACGCTGTCGAAAGGAAAAAATAGTGTGAGTTAAACGCGCGCGCACGAAAACGCATCAAAAATTCACGCTCACGAATATAGACTTTTGTACTCTATAACGGGACAAGAAGATTTGAAATATTTACTTACGTACCACATGCTAACGTTTCAGCATCATTGTTTTTACAAAATCTCTCTCCCACTAGGAGAAACTCGACGCCACGCTCTCGCCATCGCGAAATAACTAAAAGTGCCTGCAACCGCGTATCGATTCTTCTCGCGTTCGACTTTAGAGCTTACTTAATAGCGCGACGGCGATTCTTACGAATTTGATAATCACCTAAATAAATTTTATATCGATACAATATTATCCACTTCGCAGCATTCTCACTTTTTTTCCCTCCCGCCCTTCCAATCATTCTTTTTTACTCGCTCCCTCCCTCGCGCTACTTCTCTCTCATTCTTTCTCTCTCTCTCTTTCTTTCTCTCTTCGTTTCTTTCTTTTTCTTTCCTTTCTCTATCTCTCTTCCTGTCTATTGCTCCCTCGCGCCTGTTTGCACAGCACGACAAGAGGATTTCTGAGGAAACGAAAAACCGAGGACTTTCACTCGTCGGCGAGATGAGAGAGTATTATCGTCGAAGAAAACTTTTACCCTTCTTACTCACCAAGATTGACTATCGAGATGATTATCGTCGATGTATTTACTCGTCTTCAAAGACTTAAAAGTTACAAATTATTATCCCTTTTGCATCTCGTTTGCGCGAGCGAATGTTTACTCTACGGAGAATGGGACGTCGCATAGCAGCATTATGGCGTTGCTGAACCATCATGGCGACGTGTTTATGAGGCTCGCGTTCGCCGTAACTGCTATACCAGCAATCGCATACGTCCATCGCATTTCTCTTTCATATCGAAGACTCTTTTGATACGTTCTCGTGTGCAACATTGGAATGTTATAACATCCAAAGAAACATTTGCCCTGCCCGCTTTTAACATTATTAATTACTTTTTTGACGCACATTTACATACTCATAGTTACGCACGATAATGATAACACAACGATTCGATATGATAAGAATTAATCAAATGTAAGGACAATGTGGACTCTTATTTTCTTCGATGATTTTTGATAATTTCCAATGACGCAAATATTGTTTTTATCTCTTTATGATATATAATTATCCAGCTGTGTATACGTTTTTCGATGCTTTTTTAAGTTCTTTGTATTTATACAGTCAACGTATTAACATCATTTTGAATCTTATATGTATGCAAAGCGCTGATTGGCAAGGTCTGCGAATGAGAGAAAAGGGTGGGAAATTCGAATAATTGCATTACTTAGAAAAAGATGAGCGCGTTACGAAATTGACTCAAATTATGATAGTAGTAAAGATGACGTGCCTAGATTACCTATTTTTCTGTCGTACAATCAAGTCAACGTGCAGTTACGTCCTTTTTTCTGAGTCATCTAAAAATTATACATACGCAAACGTTATGTATCCGCATACTACGTACGAAGATAAAACTAAAGCAATTACCTTAATGCTTCATTAGTCACGATATTAATCATCGATTAGAAATATTATAAAACTATAAATTTTATTTTCCTATTGTAAGAATAATATACAATTTATATACAATTCTTTTAATACACATATTGTTTTGTTAATGCTCTTAAAAATTTTGCTTTCCTTATATTTGCAGCTTCTCTCTGGATTTCTTCATTATTATTAGAATTCAACTCTAACAGACCTATAATCTTAATCTGAAAATAATGATGATAAGAAAATAAAATTAATTTTTATTATATTGTTAATACTTACAGCAAGTTGCTTTCTATGATGTTCACCACGTTTGGTATGTAAATGAATAAGATATTCCAATATTGTTGTATCCCAAATGCAATGATAATATGCATCCATTGCATCTGCTGTTGTACAACTTTTTTGATCATTTCCTGCCATCTTAAATGCAAGAGAATAATCTACTTCTTCCAAAAATTGACACAATATGGCTGCTTGTGTATAACATTGCAAATGAGCACAACATTTAATCATCCTTCTATAAACAAGATCATCTATTTGTGCACGTGGTATAGGTTGACTAAAAAAATCACTAGCAACCATTATAGCCTCTAGGTAATACTTCATTGCGCTTTCATAATAACCTAAAACTATTGAAACATTTAATTATCGTTATCTTAATAAAGAGAAATATCTCTTTAGCATCATCTATTTATTATATACGTACCAAAGTTAAGATCACCTGTTAATCTTAACCAAGGAATATTAGTGGGGTGATATTTTAACGCTTGCATTAACAATTGAAATAATAACTCTCCGATATATCTAATATTATAGAAGTTGGTACTGAAAATCGTATACACATTGTTAATACATATTTATAATGTTGAATGTAATTATAGAATGCAATATTTACTTTAATACTCCTGCTGGCCAAAGAGAAAGATATTGTGTATGCAATTCTAAACTAGATTCATCGCGCAACACATTACGTAAACGTGCTAGTAGAGAAATAACAACAGTAAGAACCATTGGTTCACGTAGTCTATTTAAGGTCCCTATTATACTAGCACTGGCATCTCTTGATGCACTTCCAGTAGTAGTACCACTATTACCACTACTGCTTCGTTTTTGTGGTTGGTCTCTGGGTGCTCCAAAAGCTGCCAAAACTATTTATAAAGATTATTTATATTTCCATAAAAAAAAAAAAAAACAAGTAAAATATAATAATTTAAATTGGTTAACAATGAAATATTTACTCATATCCCATGCTTCTCTAGGAAATTTCCGTGTTCCTTTATATTTAACAATATCTTGACAAACACTACTAATAGCAGCAGCAAATTCTGTATAACTCCATCGTTTTTCTAAACTTGTAAGATAATCCCATTCGGCCATATTTAATAGAAAAACAGTACAATATTCAATTATTTCTTGTCTTGGGATAACTTGATCGGTTGCTTGCAATGCACCAAGACACTGTTTACTCCTTGCAACTAAATTTGGTATATTACCTAAAATGAAACAATTCATATTATTAGAGTTAATTCCATTGAGAATTTAAATTACTTCTTTCAATTTATACTTACATATGTTTGTTGCTGGCCAAGCATGGAGACACCTCCATATATCAACGAGCAGTGACTCCCAATTTATTAACTTAGACAATTTATAAATTAATGTATTTCCACTCTGTGAATGCTGTTGTACTTCCTTTTCTAAAATAAGCAATAATTCAATAGCTCCTTCAAAGTCTTTAGATATTACTAACTCTCTGCTTTTAGCCAAAAGAACATATGAATAGTCTTGAAGAAATCCTCGTGGAAGAGACATAACAACACTTTGTAATGGTATAGGTAATTCCCAATAATTGTTTATGTGCCATAATGGCTTCATACGAAGTTTGCCATCCAAAAGCAGTAAAGTCTCACGAATTTCTTGACTATCATAAGATTGTATGAGTTTTTGTTCTAGTTCAAAAACTTCTATCCCTGTATTATCTATAAATTAAATTTATATTATTTTTTATAAGTAACTTATGTATAACATTTGCTTATGCATTTAAACGTAAAACACTTACATGCAGATCTCATAGGTGTAATGCCCCAGTCATTATTTAGTAATAAATTTGGTAATTCCATTTCTTCAATAGATGCCTTTTTTTCTATTTCATGTAATTCCCTTTCATTGAAAAGTGCTGTATAAGCAGGATCACTAAGTAATTTAGATGCCAATCCCTCTAAATTACTTGTATTTACAAGATAAAGTAAATAACGAGAGATGTATTTTTTGTCTACCGGAGTTGCTTTTTCCAAGACACTATCAAGAGCCTATAAAATAATTTTGTAAAAAATATAGTTAATAACTTTGATCTAAATATTTATTTTAAAATATTAACTGTTTAAGATCTTGCTTACCCAGAAAAGCACATCAAGTCCTTTAGTACCAGCTGATTGTATTTCAGAAACATAATCTCCAAGAATAACACTTTCATTGAGTATATTACGAACTAAATTCAAACATTGAATTTGTAATAATAAATCACGAGCTACAACAAGTTTTCTATTTACAGATCCTCCTTGAATATCCAATTCTAAATTATCCCTGTAGACCTTTGGTATCTCTCTTGAAATATTATCAGTTTGTAAAATTTGCAATATATTCTAAAATATAATTTTAGATATTATATCAGAGAAACATTATATGATACCAATCATTGATAATATATACATACTACATATTGCTCTTTGATAGAAGACTGTAATTGCTGCGATAGAGTGGACATAATACCATCTATAGGTACTTCACAAGCTAAACAACATCCATCTAAGAATTCCTTTTGTATCTTGCAGTATGTTAATGAGTTTGAGGTATCAAATTTGTAAAATATTTCTTTTGCTTGACCAACATGGCTTTTTGCTTCTTGATATTCTTCTCTTAATAAATGAAATAAAGCCAAATCATAATGTATCTACAAAAATAGTTGAAAAGTAATATATCACGCCCTAATTTTTTAACAAATTACTTTTGTTTATCCAAATATAATACCTGACATTTAACTTCTTCAATATCGATAGAATACATATTTTCCCAATTTTGTTTAACTTCTGTACTATCTTCGGTAAGCATTTGAAAAGTATCAAAAGAGAGTGCTTTCAATTTTAAATCCGTCGATTGTAAGACTGCATTTAAAGTATTAACACTATTGGGTATATGCGTTTCTAATTTTCGAATGATCTCATCTACCATACCTGGTGGTACGTAAGTAGATTCTTGAATACCTGGTCTAAATAAAGAACAAAATATTTATATAATAACAATAGATAGATATACTAATATTATTTGAAAATTTTAAGGTCTTACATATGAAGAAACTGCTGTTTAGATTGCTTATTATTTAGAGCTCTATAAATTATTGCTCTTATATGCCACCTGTGATATAAAACAATTGTGAACAGCGCTTGATCAGAAACATTATGTATAGAAAAATCAGGAATTGCAGGTATATCAACAATACTATCTGTTGTGATATAGAACAGATCTTGCAATAAAGTTACTTGTATTGGTAAAGGTAATTTCTTTTCCAATACATCTAAATTCCATTTTAAATGCGCAGCTACTTTCAAAGAAAGAATCTTTAATGCAAGATTTTTATGTGACCACTTTGTCATACTAGATTTTGTTTCATTTACTTCTACATCCGTAGATTTTGTATCGCTTTCCTTTTGATCAGAATTGATTGTTATAAATTTAATTATCAAATCAGTAGATGATGGATCTATGAGTAAAAAGAATTCCATTAATGAATGATCATGAAATATTTCTACTTCTTTAGTTTATATTTAATTAATCTATTTTTACCTGGATTGGGCTTTGATAAATGTTTCTGTAGTAAAGATGGATTTAATAAAAATTCAAACCAAAGAATTGTATCAGGTGAAATAGGAACAGTTCCTGGTCTTAACAAATCTACATCCATATTTCTTGAATTAATATTATTAAAAACAGATTTGTACTGATACGAGTTACATTTACTGTAAAAACAAATACGCAGGTTAGATGCGTAGTTTAAGCCGCTCGGTATGTAGTATGCACATACGTTCCAAATAATCTTTCCATTTTTCGTTGTAAATTAACTAAGTATATTCTTTTATTGTCAATTTTATATATACATAAATTTTTATATTATATTAATAATACAAAGAACATATTTCAAAACATTACAAGAGCAGAACAAGATACATAATACTTCACTGATGCTTTCGAAGTAAATGACGTCCTTCCTTTTTCTCTTCTACCTCATAAAATATGTATATATATATATAAATATATAATATATACTACATAATGATATGACAGTAATACTAATTATCGTATAAATATAATAATAATATAAATTTGTATGTTTATAATTTTGATATAAACGTTTAAGATTTTGGAAATATGGAATAATATTAATTTATTAATAAAACATGCTTCTGATCGTGTTGTAAACTTTATAAAACTTGTGATTGGTTCGTTGTACTACGTAATTTTTGGCGGTCTACGTAACGCTCGTTTGATCGATGAAATGAAATTTTATCTTTCAAAGGTTAGTGCCTTTTTTAATGGTTTTCAATCTTTCAAATAATTTAAAAAATAGTAATTGATAATTATGGTGAAATTAACATCAAAATTTATCGAAAGAAAGTATGCTCAAGTTCGATCAAAATCTCTTAATAAACCAAATAAAAAGCAAGAATTATGGAAATTAACGCACTTGTACATGAATGGAATGTTCATCAATGAAATTGTAAGTTTATTTTTATAAAAATTATGCGACCTTTCAATTTTCATATTAAACATATAAACTTATCATAGGGTAATTTTGCGGTATGCAAAAATTTAAAAGTGATATATCTTCAAGATAATAATATATCATATATAGAAAATTTACACTTTGCAATGAATTTGACACATTTATATATGCAACATAACAAAATAAGGAAGCTAGAAAATTTAGATTGTCTACAGAATTTGCGCAAACTCTATGTAGGATATAATTGTATTAGTGTAATTGAAGGATTAGAAAATGTCGAAAACTTAGTAGAACTACATGTAGAAAATCAATCCCTAACTATAGGTGAAACATTATGCTTTGAGCCACGCAGTTCTATAACATTATCTGTAAGTTGTTTCAAAATAATTTTACATGTTGCATTATAATTGATTCATAGAAATTATAGATATTTATGTGATAATATTGCAGAAGTGTTTAAAAAAACTTAACATATCAAATAATAAAATGACAACTTTAAATGATATAGCAAATTTTAATGAATTGGAAATTTTGGAAGCAAAAAATAATTTACTTGAAGATATTGAAGATTTAACTCAAACAATAAGTACATTAATTTCACTCAGAGAATTATATATGAATGGCAATCCAGTTGTTCACAAACATAGATATAAAGAAAGTCTCATTGCTAATAGCAACACATTGGGTTGGTTCATTGTATGCTTTCTATATTTGTTAGTAAATATAGTACTCAATATAAATTTTTGTTTTTTTTATATAGTAAATTTAGATGGAAAGAATATTTCTGATATCTGTCGCAAATTTTTACAAATTTTCAAAGAGAAACGTTTTAATCAATCTATTAAAAAGATAACAGTACCACTAACAGATGACATTGCAAGTATGTTTGTTTGTTTAACTACGAACTATTTGTATCATAGCAAATATTTTTAAATATTATATATATATTTTCGTAATCAAAGATTCTCTGAACTTGCCTCCTGCATTTAAGAAATCTATATGTAGAGCAATATTTCAACATCCTGGACCTAAACTATCTATAACAGTTACATCTGCTATGGGTGAATTACAGCCTCAGAGTTTTCCATCATGGAAAACGGGTAAAAATATTAATAATATCAGATAAAGATAAATTAATATTGCTTTAATAATAATAACACTTTTTTAATTAGCTGCTGGCATAAACAGTCTAAAAGATAATCATATAACACCAAGACCATTTTGGAGGGATACAACTAACAAAAAAGAAACATATAGAGTAAACTCAATGAAGAACAAATCAATCATGTTACCACCAATCTAATAAATGTCTGTAAAAATAATCATTAATGTCAAATATATTTTGTTACCTATAGTCTATATTGGAATGTCTTAATAACTTTACATTTTTATAAAAATAAAAAAAATTGATTGCATGAAAGAACTAATAATTTCTTATCGATTACGCAATAATACTTTTATACATTTTAGCACTAGTATTACATTTGATCTAACAGTATTCATTTATACAACTTGATATTTTCACTTAAAACCTACTCGTGAACAGTACAGTATGAATAAAAGTGTATTAAGGATAAGGTGTAAAAAAAAATAGGAAATAGATAACTACAAGTATGTAGATATTGGTTCATTTCAAGAAAGATATAACACTTTTATATGTATTCAATCTGTAATAATATAAATACACTTGAAATAAATGGACAACAAAAATATCAGAATGTAAACTTATATACTACATTTGTACGCTGCTTGAAGATCAATACATAATCTTTAAAATTCGTTTCATGATAATTTAAATGCAACTAAACAATACAAGAATCAATGGTGCTTCAAACATTACACAATTATAATAATTTAGTTTCTGCACTTTTATTTAATATCATAAAAATAATTAATGCTAGACTGTAACACTGACACAGAAGCTCATACTATCTCTAAGCTGAAATAATATATAAATATAATAATCTTTTAAGAAGTTCTAAATAAATAATATTCAAATGATACATTTTTTTATGATACATAATTATTAGTTACTACAAGCATGGAATGTTAGACACAGTACAAAATGACATTTTTTATGTAATCTGAAAATAAAACAATGCAAATTGTTTAAAATTTGTTATATGTATATATATACTATATATATGTTATATATAGACTAAACTCTCAAAGAATTTTATATTACTATTTTCAAATAATTTTAAGATTTTTAAAGGTATAACACAATTTGTCCATTATTTTAAAATATTATGTCATGAAGTATCCATAAAATATTCAAACTTATTATGATTATGTGCTTTCAATAAATGCAATGTTAGTGCAGCGAAAGTACATAATACAATACATTTGTAGTTACAAAGTATATTTTATTCCATAATTAATGCTAATGCAAATAACTTCTAGAATTTTCCTTAAAAAATAATAGCAGATAGCATATTCTTATAATTTAAGCATTTTTATTTGATAATAAATGAAATAAAAATAAATATCTTTATAGATAATTGAAATTGATACATTATGTTGCTCAAAACGAAATATTTTCTTTTTAAGTCTATAGTTTGACTGAAATATTTCTAAAGGCAACATAGCATAAAATCTGTTGTTTGTCAATCATATTTTGAATAATGAATATGCATATCTATAATAAAAGTATAAAATAAAAATAACTGTTAAATATAACATAAAGTAAAATTAAAAAAGTTAAGAATATTTCCTCGTGGTATGTACATAAAAACTAGAATATATATATATCTCTTTATAAGCCTGTAAAAGTATAAAAATAAAAAATTGAAAAATCTTTATAAGCAATAATCATATAATGCTTGTAACACTGTATCATTTGTGCAAGATACATATTAACTAAGAGCAAGTTACAAATGATTTATTATATAAAAAATTTGTATCATATATATTATCTCTAAATTATTGTTAAATCAATAATTCTCCGATTTATCAAAAGTCTGTAGCATTAGAAAGAAAACTATATGTGAAAAAACAACTATTCATTGATATGCATATCCTTATATACCATATCTCACATATGTAGTATGTATATATATATATATATATATATATATATATATATATATATATGTTATAAATATCAGTATATATGCAAAATTGTGATAAATTCCGGAAATAGTTTAAATTGAAAATTACATAAACGACAGAAGAGAGAAACATTGTCTCCTTTAATTTCAGTACTTAGTTGTACAATAAAATTGCAATTATTAAAATTCTGAATGATGAGATAAGAAAATGAATAATCTTCTGAAATGTAGTTCTAAAACTACATAAGCTATAGCTAAATTTAGACATATACGCTGACCAATGCATCATTGCTGTTGGTGTTTATTCATATAATAATCTATTAATCTCTATTAATATTTTAGTAATTATTATATCTTTCAAAGGAGAATGTGGAAATCTGCATAGTTTCCAAAACTGTGGTGTCTTTTATGCACCAACAACATTATTTAAAGAAAAAATTAATTAGCACTTCTAATAATATACTTTCTTTGTTTTGTATATTGCTTAACACTAACATTATAGAGTTGGAAACTTTGAAGATTTTAATTATCCTTGTAGTACAGCATAATAATACATAGAGAAATATGTATAGATCGCTGAACAACCAGGACACATTGTTATACTTACTGTTATTAATTCGACCGAACGAGTTTTACTCGATATCGTTTGGGAACTAACAATTTCAATCTGTTGTATACTGTAGTTCCCATCCTCATTTTCTAAAGCAAACCTTCCTTGTTCCAGTTGTGACACACACACGAACATACATACATAGCAATTAAGCTAATTTCATTTGCATTTAAGCAATTGAATGGATATTACATGTGTATTTATTACTTATCACTTACAAATTTTACAGAATATTAGTGAGCAAACCTTGTATGCATGGAATAATCAAAAATTGTATATCTTGTAAGTAATTATGTAATACTATAATAAGACTGTTCAAACATTTGAATGGAACTAGTCTGTTCTATTTTTATCTGTATAGACCATGCTCAAGGATTAATCAAATGATATAGAGGTCAAAAGTATGATAATGCATTAATAGCAGAATTAGTGACTTTATACATTTTTGAAATTAATAATATCATTTTGCAAAAGCTATTTTTTTTTTCACGTATGAAAATTATGAATAGACGACATTTTTTTTCATTCTTTTTCTTTTTTTTTTTTTTTAAATCAATATTTAAAATTATCAAAATTTGTATCTGAAGGGCACTCTGTCCTCTTTTTGTAAATATTAATGACTTATTCATTTGTTTATATACATACATATCTATGTATATGTAATATGTATAATAAATATCAAGGCATCTGCATACACATACACTCTTAATTATCTGAACATGAACACGATTGTTTATGGTATAAGGTACTACGTTCCATAAAAAACTTTATTAATGACTTCTTCTTTTACTAACGAACTTGATTTTCAATCAAGCTTTAACTCATATAATTGGGTAAGCTTCAATAAGCAATTTCCCCAAATCCTTTAAGGAAAGGCATCATAATAATTAAATGAATAATGTACGCAAAGGCTTATTGACGATAATTCAGTCTGACGATCATGCATCAAAAAAGATGCATAACAGTATGCAAAATGTAGTAAATGCAAACGCTTATCTTCATATTTCTTTGCTCTGAAGATACCATAGCTTTTCAGACAGAGTGCCATATAATTATAGATTCTAATTTAGATGAGGTTGTTACTGTGCCATCTGCTGTTGGATTTCTATTTTTTCAACAGTCATATCAGGATTTGTTGCAGCAGCCTCCTGAATAGCTTCCTGTAAAGCTTTATCATGATCAATCGGATCGCCATCCGATTGTATTGTTATTTTCTGTTCTACACGTGTTTCCACTACACCATCCCGTTCAGTTTTGTACTATAAAAAGGGTTTATTAAATATATAAAGATATAAAAATTTATTACAATAATCTACTTATTATAATGTAAAAATAAACGATGGTTATATACTTACTGTTATTGTTTCGACCGTACGAGTTTTACTCGATATCGTTTGGGAACTAACAATTTCACCTGTTGCACTGTAATTCCCATCCTCGCTTTCTAAAGCAACTTTCCTTGTTTCAGTTGCAACTAACGGAACTGTCGTGGTAGTTGTTACATTACTATCAGGCTCTCCAGTATATACGTGTGTTTCGGTTACTACTATATTTGCAGGATCACCCTGAATTAAATTAATGTGCAAATACTGCCATTAAATGAATGTTAAAGAATCAATCAATATAAATCATTATATATATACATTATATATATTAGCAACACACGTTTTCATATTACACATAAATGATCGATAAATAATTTTATACACATAATTCCTTTATAAATTTTTTACATTAAATTGAAAATAACACATGCACGTCTTTTTAAAAATAATATTAAAACCTTATTTTTTTTATTGCAGGTGTTTTACATAAAAATATGATTATTAAGATTTTACTCTTCGTATAAGAATAGAAATCTAACAGTTATCAAACCTGAACACAAACAATAGCAATTAAGATAATTTAATTTGCAAACTAGTTTTTTTTTTGTAAACATAGCAAAAAATGTACATACTTTGTTCATTTGATGAACACGTTATAACTAAACTTTTTGCGAATTACCTGATAATATTGATTGTAGAAAGCTTGTTGGTCATCATCAAGATCAATTGGTGTACCTGAATCTCCACTGCTTGAACTAGATGTACTGAGCCTTCGTGAGAACAGCTATTTCATGCAACGTGTTAGCCAAGCCGCCAAAATTAATTATGATGTAACAAAAAAAAAAAAAAAATAACAAAAAAATTGAATCAAATGAAAAATGACATGAGTTAAATTATTGTTAAAATGGCTCAACTTCTTGCATAAAATAAATGATAATCCTTTCCTGCGTAATTTAGAATTTCATCATATATATATACATATATATATACATATATATATATATATATATATATATATATATATATATATATATATATATGTCTGTATACATAGAAGATTATACATATGCTATACTATATAAGTTAATATATACCTTTTAATTGTATTGTTTTTAAACGAACTAGTTAATTCTTTTACTTGAAAATCAGAAATTAGTATACAAAAAAATCAAATAAAAAAACTTTACACTTTCACAAATACTACAACTAACATCTAAGACTGATAATGCTTAATATCTCTCAGCATATTCAATAACTAAATATTTTTTCCTACGCTTATATTGTTATAATATATAATTGTGCGTTAACGTATATACAATAAATAAAAAAAAAAAAAAACAATGAATTGTGCATTGGACAACGTTAGTAAAAATTTCAAATTGTGGACACAATTGATTACATGCTTTGAATGAAGTCTTTAAGCTTACACAAATACATTATTAGATATTAAACTTTATTTCACCTGTTCACCCGAAAGCACATGACTTGTAGTACGAACTTCTTGTGTTACTACTCTTTGTTCTTGTCTTGTTGTACTGGTTGCAGTTGAGTATGCTACAGTCTTTTCCTCTACCTAATGCAAAAGAGCAAATTATAATCTAACACAAAGAAAAGCATTGATGTGAAAAATAAGTAATAATTCTGTGAAATACTCAAATATACTATAATCTCAAATACAATACTTTTAAATTTATTCGAAAACAATTATAAATTAAATAATTTGTGTAATATGATTGCAAATTATTGTAATGTCCAATATACTGATATTTTCTAATTTGTAGAAAATAATAATTTATGCTTCGTCATATAGAATATTATGATATATATCAATGATTTACAAACCTGACTTGTTTTCTGATTTTTTTCAAGATCCTCATGCATTGTTGCAGTACGTGTAGTAACAGCTGTTGCTGTCATGTATGGGGCTCTACCATCATCTGGTGTTTCTGCCTACATATAACTACAATTTACTAATGGTTCTAAATGCATTTCATAAGTAATTAGGATATAAAGATTATGATTAATAAAGTCAGCCATCAAAATAACAAACCTGACTTGCTTTTTGATTTTTGTCATGATCTTCATGCATTGTTACAGAACGTGCAGTAACTGCTGTCATGTACGGGGTTCTACTATCATCTGGTACTTCTGTCTATATACAACCATAGTTTTACAAAAAATTTCACATACATTTAACAAATAATAACAAAGCATGGACATTATAATGCAATAATTAAAGCATGACAATCACAAACCTGATTTGCTTTACGACTTTTTTCTGAGTCTTCAAATATTGTTGCAGTGCGTGCAGTAACAGCTGTCACATAGGGAGTTTTACTATCATCTGGCACTTTTGTCTACATACAATTACAGATTTACAAAGCATTTCACATGTATTTCATAAATAATAAAAGGATGGAAATTATAATGTAACAATTAAAGCATAGACGATCACAAACCTGATTTTCTGTTTGACTTTTCTCAGGATCTTCATGCATTGTTGCAGTGCGTACAATACCAGCCGTTGTTGCAATATATGGAACTTTACCTTCACTTGATGCCTCTTCCTACATAAAACTACAATTTCACTGCGGATTCTAGATACATTTAATGAATGATATAAGCACAGAAGTTACGATAAAGATATTAAAGCATGACTATTACAAACCTGAGTTGCTTTTAGACTTTTCTCAAAATCTTCATGCAATGTTGCAGTACGTACAGTACCAGATGCTGATGTGTAAGGGGCTTTACCGTTATTTGGTACCTGTGCCTACATAGAACTACAAGTTTACTGCGGATTCTACATACATTTAACGAACAATATAAGCAGGGAGATTAGAATAAAAAATATATAAATTAATATGATCACAAACCTGACTTGTATTTGAACTTTTGTAAAAATCTTCATGCAATGCTGTGTTACGTGCAGTAATGGATGCCGATATATTTGGAGTTTTATCATAGCTTGATGCCTCTGCCTACATAAAACTAACATTTTACTATGGATTCTAATTGATTTATCAAACGACAAAAGCATAGAAACTATAATAAATAGAAAACTTTAGCCATAAGAATTACAAACCTGACTTGCTTTTGGGTTTTTTTCAAGGCCTTCATGCATTGGTGTAGTGCGCGTAGTAACAGTCGTTGTTGCCATATGCGAGGCTCTACCATCATCTGGTGTTTCTCCCTACATATAACTACAATTTTACTAAAAGTGCTAAAAGCATTTAATGCAAAGATATTTAAATTATAATAAAAAAATTAAATTTTAATAATAATAGTAGTAATAATAAAATAAAATAATGCATATATTTTTTTGAATAATTGTAATATTAATTACAATTACCATTAGCTTTAGTACTCAAAATTTCATATAACTTAAGAGTTATCAATTTTGAAAAATTATATATCTATGGTACTTACTATTATAATATTTGGAACAATATACAGTGATCATTGTTGTACTTTTAAGTTTATATATATATATATATATATATATATATATATATATATATATATATATATAAGTTTACACACACACATACACAATTACATGTCATGCACAATACATGCATATAAATTCAAAATTACATGATCAATTTACTATGTATTATGTTTACATAATCCAGGCTCTTTGTTATTGTTCCAGTAGGTTACCATATCATATTTTGTGTGTTATAAAGTAATATTTATACTTCATTAAAATTATTTATACGCGCACGATGAAATGTTTTTTATTAGGAAATATTATGCTATGTTATGACATAAAATGAATATCCTCAATGAATATAAATTAAATCTTTAAATGATCTTCTGTTAATAATTAATAATGCATATATGTATATGTTGCATAGTTGATAAGTAGAATGAAAGTGGAATTATTTGTTAGTTGTTCAGTAATAGCAACTGATCGCCTTTATTTTTTTTTTTTGGCATGAGAAATAGAATATAAGAATTCTAGCTGCAATGCAGCACATATGGTTTCATACCTGAGAAGAATCTTTTTGATTAGGTAGCCTGTAAGTTGTAGCTTTTTGTTGTTCTTTAAGACCAGCCGACTCGACGTAATTCAGTCCAGGAGTTTTTATTCCATCTTGTTGTATTTTATCTATATCTTTTGTTTTTCTTTTCTCCACTGATTCTACAACTTTTTTCTCTTCACCCGGAG
This sequence comes from Dolichovespula saxonica, assembly GCA_911387935.1. Taxonomy (NCBI): domain Eukaryota; kingdom Metazoa; phylum Arthropoda; class Insecta; order Hymenoptera; family Vespidae; genus Dolichovespula; species Dolichovespula saxonica. The sequence continues at coordinate 11,358,310 of OU426993.1, read as the reverse complement.
CATAATTAAATGCTAAACCCGTTGCTTTGCGACTAGCTGCAGTAGGAGATTGTTGATCTCGTACACCTGGAGATGCTGGTCTGTCTTCATAAGAGAAACCATGAGGCGTAAACGGTTTCCTCGTAGACGAGGTTTCTGTTTCTTCATAGTCGTACGGTTTTGTATAACCAGGTCGATCAGAGTTCATACCAGAATCCTTCGATTTGCCCGTACTTATTTTTTCGCCTATTCCTTCCGTTTCTTTTCCCAACGTTGAAACATCCAACTCTATATTATGTTTTTCTATCGAGTCATCCAAATCTTTTTTCTTTTGCTTCTTTTGTTTACTTTTTTCTTTTTGTTTCTCTTTTTCTTTTTGCTTCTCCTTCTCCTTTTCTTTTTCCTTTTCTTTCTGTTTCTGTTTTTCCTTCTCCTTTTCCTTTTCCTTCTCTTTTTTCTTTTCTTTTTCCTTTTCTTTATCCTTCTCCTTTTCCTTTTTCTTCTCTTTTTCCTTGTCTTTCTCTTTTTCTTTATCCTTTTCTTTATCTTTTTCCTTTTCTCTTTTGCCGAAGAGGAAACCACCAACAGGACTCTTTCATAATAAACAAAAACATGCAATACAAAATAGCTTTCATGCTATATCTATCAAAATAAACTATACATAAAATATATATGAAATACTATATAAAAATACTAATTTCTACATATAACAATTATATCTTTACAAGAAACTTTAATTGACAAACATGCGTATATGAATCATAAACAAAATAAATTATTTTGATAATTTCATATAATAGCGATATCAAGTGATAACTGTTATTTATATTCTATAATTGCTTACTCTTCAATAATAGACATTTTAAATAAGAGATTAAAAAATTTTTGATATTATTCATTGATGAATAGATATGAGTAACCAAATTCAATATATAAAATGTTTTATATTGTATTCAATCAATATTAATGATGCAATTATATATTGACTTTTTTAAAATCAAGATTTATTATCGTTATAATACTAATTTTTTTTCTCAAATCCAAGATATTGACACTAATTAAACGAAGTATAATAACTTACGGATGAATTATCAGCAAGCAATAAACTTACCTTAATTTTTTCCTTTTTTTCTTTGTCCTTTTTTTCTGGAGTTTCCTTGTCCTTTTTCTTTAAATCTTTTTTACTGGGCGATTTCTCATCATTGTTATCAAGAAGAGCATTATCATTAATTAAATTAGAATTGTTCAGATCATTATGGTTTTCTTTCTCGTTTTCATTTTGTTTATCCTTCTTCTTCTTAGAAAGACCACCGGGCGGTAGGACTGCAATTCCTCCGACCGGTTTCTACAAGTAAAGTGATACAATCACACGTCTTTTCATGCAACAAGCATAAAGCAACTATAATGTAAAGCTAATGTAAAGCATATATCGCACTACTATTTTTCAGCACAAATCACATGCTCCACAAATAATTACGGTCTGCGCTCTCAAGAATTTTTAGTTTGCTGTTCTAGTTACAACTGTTTCACGTATCGTAATGTTGCTGCGAATAATATATCTATAAATTTTAAATATTGCATTATTTTTATGTCACATAAATGTTAATGAAATCTCTTCTAATTATTCATGCTTGTAAAGTACTGAGATACCTATATAACTATGAATTTTGTTATTGAGGCGTTGGCCGTATTATCTTCAGCAAAGCTGTGAATGAGAGTCAGCGGCATGCATAAAAGAAATGTAAACATTAGAAAATCATCACACACTGTACTGAAATTACAATTGTGATAAGACGGTGCGATTTAAAAACAGCACAAATGAAATTATATACCTTTTTGGTACGATCCGCATCATACTCTCCTTCCAGGCTACTGGTACTGCTGGCAGATGTTGTTCCAGCGCTTGTTTTTCGTGTGAGCTATTGATGTTAGTTATTGCGTGAATTAGTTATTATAGTTGAAGCACTATATTCTGTATATCAGACTCGTCTGATAACTCTTTTGAAGTAAGTTATTATATATATATATATATATGTTTATCGCACGTATATATTTTATATATGTACACACACACACCACGCGCGCGAGCGCGCGCGCGTTTTATATTCTAAAATTACTTTATTATGCTACAGAGAATATAAGTGTTTCAAAAAACCAGTAACGATAAAATAATATCTCTAATCCTTCTATAAGAACAATACTAACGTTCCTAAATCATTAAATTTGAATGTTATATTTAATTTGGGTAAATTTTAATATGCAAAATCCTGTATGCTTTGATACATTCATCCATGTCTAGCATATGGTATACGGTACTAACATGCTGTTGCTAAATGTAATAACCGATTATTAAAATGGATGTAGAGGTGCATGGTGATTAATTAACGCATTACAACTATACATTCTCTTCAGCTATTAAAACATTAATGTTGTATGTTATGTAACTTCTATGAAACAATTGTGTTCTACAGCACTTCCTAGCATCATATATATATAAAAAAAAAAAGAAAAATAAATAAATAAATACATCGCAAGTGTTACTTATGATAGTACTCCATAAACTGTTTGTATTAATCTGGTTATTTGAAAGCGTAGACCGCAAATTGAAGTTAAAAATATTTTTTTTATTGTGTACGTATTTGTTGATGTAAAAATTAAAATTATTCAAAATTTGCATGATAAACTCATGCAAAATCTACGAACTATATATCTATAGACTAAATTCAATTAATAAATATAGTAATAATTAATTAAATGTACAAGTGTTACCTTCTCCTTTTGCTTTTTAATAGGGCTAGGCCGTTGATCAATGTGTTCCATATCAGGAATCATTTCAGGCTCGTAACTCATGGTATGACGTTTACTTGGTTCCGAGCCGTAACTTTCAACTGGTTTAGGACCACCTAAGGCTGTATAAAATAATTATTTTATTTCAACGTATATCACGTTATTTTCAATAATATTTTTAATTTTTGTAAAATATTAATTAAGAAAATATACATATACGGAACCCATCGTACCATCCATGCTACGTGACGTTAGACGACGACCACTTAGGGATCTCTCAAATTGGGGAGGTTGTCGATCTATAGGAGTCTTTTTCGTTTCATAATGCGTTCTCCCAGAGTATCGGAAACGAGATCCCAAATGTGGTAATAATCCAACTTTCTTTACAGGCTCTGGACTCATGAGTCTATAAAAATAAGCACAAAAAATAATATTTTTGATATGTCCGTAGTAGACGGAGGATAATAAAAGACACATAAATAAAAAAAATACAGGCAATAATAATGGCATCGAATAATTACCTGAAGAAAGTATGATGCTCTACGCAGACTTTCCACAACTTTTTAGCTGCTCTATGATTCGCAAGTTTGAAACCAATCGTGGATTCAAATTGCTCGAACTCACCAGGCCGTATTTTTATGAAAAAGTTATGCCTCTTGTATGAAATCTTTAAAATTTTCGGCCATGCAAACCTGTTTATCCTTAAACGATCGCGATAAACGAGAAGACCTGATGAACAGACGCCTAACATTATATCAACGCCTTCTGAATCTTTCGCCGGATGTAAATCAACTCCATACATCGCTAATTTCTTTGCATTCTCTAAATAATGGAGTTCTGCTTCGGCGGGAGATTGACCTCTGCAAAGATATCAAACGTCGTGTATTTAACAGTATTACTATTTTTAATTTGCTGCAAAATGTAAATATTTTTTTTTTTACGAGAATAAAACGATAAATTTGTTTAAAGGGAGGGAAAAAACAAAAAACCAGAAACGAACTTATGCGTTTTATGAAGATCCATAACTTTCTCCACTAATTCTGGCGTTTGATTGGGAGCAAATTTGAAGTCCTTCAAATATGTTCTTCCATGTTCCTCTGGATCATAATCTCCGATTTCTGACTGAACCAGATAAGATCCCAGAAGAGCATGGGTCACGAAAGAGCACGGTAAACGTTCTTTGATAATATCGTTTCTAATTTGTAAACATAATTGATATCGCGTAATATCTTCTTGTAACTGAGCTGGATCCGGAGGATAGAACTTCACCTCGAAACTGAATTTCCACGGTTCGTCTGCGAAAGATAACAAGAAAAAAAAATATATATCAATTAAAATGTCATCATAATTCATTATATTTCGATATTTTTTTTTTCGCTCACTTTTGACAAATTTGACAATTCTTTTATCTAGGTCTAACCAGTTCCTAGAATCATCCTTGTCCTCGTAGACAAGGCCGAAATAATCTTTCTCGAGTAAATTCATACTTTGGCATATCGTATCGAGGAGATCCTGTCCCTTCGCCTTTCTCTGTAAAACGTCATCAAGATGTACGTAAAATATTTATCTGGGCTTTATTCATTAATCGTCACTTACATCGATATAAAAATCTTTCACGGTGCCATCCAGTAAAGTGATTTTCGCCAAGGCCATTTTTCCTTTGCTAACTGGACTTTTCGTCGGCGAATTAGTTCCCGTGCCATTTTCCGCTGTGACTTCTGGCGGTACCGCGGCAGATTTTTGTTCTTCCGGCATGTTTTGGCTCTATCCTGAAAAATCCATTCAAAGTTCTACCCTCAAAATCTTTATCCTTCGTAAAACGCGAGAATATTCGTTCATCCATCTCATTCGCGTTTCATCTCGAGCGAAGTACGTTTTCAATATAAAAAATATCATATTAACTCTAATCTACGTTATTAAATTGGAACGGTAAACAATCATACGAAAACAATAATTTGCTTTGACGATCCTTTCGACGATGACTCGATTTCAAAGAAGAATATAGAAAAAGTTTTGCGCTTGTTCGAGATATTCAAGTATAGATCCCGTCTAGACTAGAGGAGGGTGGCTTTGTGGAGAGAAATAATCAATATTTGTGGAGAGCACTCTAGAATTGAATGTATGGTTCGGGCACCTCGGGGGATAAATATTGCACCGCAGTTACTTCGACGACGAAAAGAAAAGGAATTATTCGCTTGGGAGAAGTTCCCTCGCACAGATTCACCGACGGACTCCGTGTGACAATTAATGAGGTACGACAAAAACAATTAATTCGAAGAAATCTCTGAAATAGAATCTCAAATGCGTTTCCATAAAATATGAAATTAGTATCAAACTGATAAGAGACGTATATGTTATATTGGTAAATTCTTATCTACTATTACACTATTATTACAGCTCTCTTATTTTGAAACTACAATAGTTCTAGGATCAATAGGATAAAGTATCTTTGATTCCATAGGAGTTTGAATAGAGTTACATGATTCTCTCTCTCTCTCTCCCCTCCTCTCTATCTATCCATCTATCGATCTATTACCTATCTACCTATTTCCTTCCACTTCCATCTACCACTATCTACCGCAATCCACCTCCAGCTATCTATCACCATCCACCTCCATCTATCGCAATCTACCGCCATCCACCTCCATCTATCGCAATCTACCGCCATCCACCTCCATCTATTGCTATCTATCACCATCCACCTTCATCTATCGATCTATCTACCTATCTACCAACCTACCTATCTACCTCCACCTATATCTATCTACCCATCTATCCAGCAACCCATTTACCCATCTACACACCTATCAATCTATCTATCTATCCTTGTATCCATCTACCCATCTATCGATCTATCCATCTATCCATCTATCATTCTCGAATGTGCGTGCAATACGGTGCAATCAAGTTTCTTTGCTATGGGTCATTGGCCCTTTTCCAAGATCGCAGGTATACGTAAGTGTGTGTGTGTGTGTGTGTACGTGTGTGTACGTGAATATACTCGAAGTTTTAACAAACAGACGATATTAATTTAACAAAAAAAAAACCATTTTGTAATTATCTACTATCGTTCCAACGTGACACGTGATTCCGTTACGAAACGTTCCCGTTTCCAATTTGAAAAATTCTAGACGATTTAAGGAAGCGACAAAATAAAGGAATGAACAACGTGACCGGAAATCACACTTTAACTTCAATCACCATTGATCGATATCCTGTTACGTGTATACGTACGTAACCTACGAAGTAATAGTTAAACTGCAAGTACGATTCTTATTATGTGTTTCGTTATTAGTATCTTCATCCAGCATTTTTTTTGTATTTGGTTTCGGCGAAAATCAAATGTCAGCAATATCGTATAATTGTAAATAATTCATAAAATACATATACGCACGTTTCATAGAAAAATTAAATATTATTAAACTCTCTCTTTCTGCGTGCGTGCGCATGTTTGTATGAATAATCATATCGTTGAATCGAAATCAGATATAATTACTATTCGAATAGAAAAAAGAAAAAAAGAAAAAATAAACAGATCGGGGAAAATTAAAATTCTCTTATGAGTTCTAATGCGAAAGAACAGAACTAGCGGTATCTCCGCGTCTTGTATGCGGCTACTCTATATAGCGTGTTCGATAATGTTATATGTATTACATTACCGCGGTGTAAATCCCTACAAATAAGCAATCGCACGAGTTCATAGAAAACCACGAGAGTGGGGGGGAGAGATATCCTGTCTCTCAGAATTTGCGACATCGTTCGTTTCGTTGTTATTTCCGACTTTTCGGCTGGTATCCCATGGGGGGGGGGGGGGATTGAGCTAGAAAATGACGAACCTTGGGGCAGTAGTTTGTAAAAATATAATTGAAATAGATTTTGATATTAATAATCGTATAGAGAATAAGTGCACGTGGTATAATATCATTAAATTATATAAAACCATGATATGAGCGTATATTGGTATATTATTTGCGAAAATGTATAATATATAATACATACATACATACATACATATATATATTCATGTAACATATATAATACTATATATTTTATACGAAAATTTTGATAATTGAAATATATTAGTGAAGTAATATTTAAAAATTCAATGGAAAGTAACCGACTTGTGCATTATCGAATAAATTATAAAAAGCTATATTAAATTTTTGACTTGAAAAAAAAAAAAAAGGTTCGTAGAATATCGGGTTGACGAGGGGTTGGGGGAGGAAGGGGTACGGTACGAATTTTTTTTTCAGTCGATTGTAAGAGGTTTACGAACCGTTGAGAGAACGCGGAGACTTGCGAAATGTCGTCATCGCTGGAAGCAGGCGTCCTTTGCACACGTTATTCTCTTCGGCAGTAAAGAACGATGAGGCAATACGCCGTGTGTGTGAATCGACGACGACGACGACGATGACGCGATAAGTTACACATTGAATGTATCGTATTAGTTGTGTGACCTTGATGAGAGACATCGGTGAGCAAAAATAATCAAAAGGACAGAAAAGAGTGCAGTGAAAGAAGAGATCTCTAACACATGTAACGATTCGTACAAATCGAGTCTATCACTCGATAGTTTTCTGTCTGTCTGTCTCTTTTTCTGTCCGTCCTGTCTGTAAAAAGTTTAATGTTATGGAAATCGTATAGATCGTATATCAATTTCTACTTAAACATGCTATAAGTGCGTTAAAATTATTAAGCTCACGCGAATCTCGTAGCATACGATAAGATAAAACTATTTTAGTCGTCGAAGGTTAATAGCCAACCCCTTTTCTTTTCTTCCTCGAACTTCTGGTAAATGCGATGTCTGCATACATACATACATAATGTATATATCGTGTAGTACCATTAGTTGCTTTCCCTTTGTTACAACCTACGGTACGAGTTGCGTCGCTTTTATCGAACGAAGGTTGTAACGTGCGAGTGAAAAAGCAAAAGAATTATAGTCGCGAAAATAAGACACAAGGGTAGGTAGTGCATATGCGAAGAGAGACATTTACGTCATGTTTACAAAATACATTTCATTGTACGTTTAATGCTTTCGACGATGATAGAGCGATAGAGCGTTAAAAAGAAAGACTTGACATTTTTTGGCACTCGTCAAGAGAAAAGCTAGACGTTCTTTTTCTTTCTTTTTTTTTTTTCTTTTTTTTTTCTTAACACTCGTCCCAGATCCAAGAAAAAAGGCAAATACGATCGATAGTTGTTTCGCTGACAGGTCGGTTTAAAGTTTTAAAGGGCCTCATGAAAAGGGGCCACCTAGGGCTCGGACACAGTGTTGAAAGAATCTTATTCTCCGGTTGCGGACTCCTTTCAGAGACGCGTGGGCTCCATTTGGCCGTGTGTCAAAAGGGCTGATTGTAAACGAGGGTCGCGTGATCCCTGGTACACGCCTACACGCACACACATTATTAACGTTGATGTCTTCCATACCTCTCTCCTCTCTTTCTCTCTCTCTCTCTCTCTCTCTCTCTCTCTCTCTTTGTCTCTTTCTTACCAGTGCACCAGCTTAATGAATGAATTTATATGTCTTACGAGACACCAAGGTGTCGGTGATATTTTCTTCGGCGGTCGCGTGTATAAACTATTGAAACCGTTAAGTGTCTCGATCGAGTTACATCTTTATATTATGCAACATTTTTTGAATCATCTAATTTAACTTCGATCGGTTGTAAAATCAAAGTATATAGGTAATATGTCATTGATAATAAACATATTTCTTTACCGAATCATTATACACACTATGTTTAATGTAGTGCAATAATTTAGTACTTTACGAAAGCCCGTAAAAAAAAAAGAAAAGAAAAACAGAAAGAAAGAAAAATTATGATAATGTAATATTTTATCATTATTTTCACTTCGTTTACTTAACGGGCCAGGTGTAATATTTATTTTTTAAAAGTTTCGAAAAAAGGCAAGAAAAAAAAAAGAAAAAGAAAGAAATTCAATCGTATATTAAAAAATCAATTGAAACGTCGGAGACGATGTCATGGTAAGAATCAGAGGGAAAATGTTTTTATAATCATTCATTTATCCGCATCGTTAATGATGTATTGTAACGAAGGCTAACGAGACTTCCGATGGACTGGTGCATTCGAAATGTTTCTATATCACGTTCTCGTTCGTGCGAATATTTAAAGCGATAAAAAAAAAATATATATATATATATATATATTTGATCGAATTATCAAATATTGACGTTCCATCAACCGTCATAACCGTCTATAAATTAATTACAATTGTCTAGAAAAGTTAAAAGAAAATCTATTATTATGCTCGTAATGTAGTCATACTTACAGTATTGTGCTGTTGCGAACGAGATAAACTAGTAGTGTGAGCCGAGAAAAGATGGTTCGATGCAGCGAATTGTACTCGACGTGTATATATATCAACGTATGTACGTATACATATGTAACTATGCACGCGCACGTACACCTCTGATATTTAAATGCACTACTAATGTCGTGGCCAAGAAACAATTCGAAGTACCACACGAAACGAGAGAGAGAGAGAGAGAGAGAGAGAGAGAGAGAGAGAGAGAGAGAGAGAGCATAGTCGTCGTCGACACTTTCCGAATAAAGGAAAATCCGCAACGCCCAGGTAATTAGTCCCTTCGTGCTTTAAATGCGACGCCTCCACGTTACCTGATTTAATTGCACTGATGAAATACGGTTCGGAAACAATGGACGCGGTTGGATGCAAATAATGTTTCGCGAAGTCATCGAAAAAAAAAAAAAAAACAAAAATCGAACGAGACGACGAGATAGATTTACGGTGAAAAACGTGTTTTGAGTTTCGTGCTTCATGAGGAAAAAAGAAAAGAGAAAGAAATGTCACATCAGTCGCTTGAAAATTTATGTCTTTCCGTATATCCTTTGATGTTGTTGCGTGTATAATTCGCATGAATTTTTTTTATTAATTATGTATCTTCTTGATAACGAAATAAATGTTACGATGACTGTTGAATTTTTCATTTCATATATACGTATATTATATATTATAATTATATATTTATAAATTATGTAAAATATAATAATTTATATAAAGATTTGTTTTTATTATTTAATTCCGCATTTTCTTAACGTTGAAATAAACATTACGACGATCGATTTACGTTAAATTGTTAATTCAAATATTATAATTATATATTTATAAATTATGTAAAACAAAAGAATATATATATATATATATATATATATATATATATATATATAAACATTTTTGCAAGTTTTCTTTAATTTCGAATTTTCTTGATATCGAAATAATTATTACGATGATCTCATTGAATTGTGTTCACTTAAAATTTTTGTAATTATACATTTTTAAATTATGTCTGAAGTATACCTAAAGATATTTAAAATAAACCTATTTCATGGACGTAATATATCCCACAAATATTATCCCGACTTAATGTATGACCGTTTAAAAATAAATACGGATAACATATGACGACCAAGTCTCCGTATTCTTAATCTTCGTAGAAAAAAAATGATATACATTACTCAAAGAAGTTGGAAGAAGCCATAAGGGCGAGCATGATTCATGATGAGGAAAGAAAACGTGCTCGTTAAAACATATATAATAGTACTTCAAAGTTGCGACACTTGGCACTACCGAGAACGAAAACAAAAAAGGAACCGAAAAAAGAAATAGTAAATGAGAGAGAGAGAGAGATCGACGAGGGTGAAAGAAGTGACGCCATGACGTTTCATCGACGGGGCAATTTATGATTGAGTATAACATCAACGAAATTCTATAGAGCGTAATAACTTACGCCGGAGAGCAATAATAATAAGTAATTAATAATAAATAAATCGGAAATCAATGCATCCTATGAACATTAACATTTACGATACCTCGAGGGACGTTTTACACGTCGCGAAAAACATGTTATCGTGTACAGAAATTCTCGTTTTTTGTCCTTTTTTAACATCACATAATCAATTAACCAAAAAAAAAAGAAAAAAATAACACGCACTAAACGTGTAATTAATTGATAACACATGTAAATGAGTCAAATTTTTGTAACAATTAATTGAAGATATATATATATATATTTTTTTTTTCTTTACTTTCCGAATTACAAATCGTTGATCATCGTCTACTCCCATTTTCATATCTTTTTCATTCTTTGAATATAATTATTATATGTGGATATATCAAATAATGCTACGAGAACTCTGTTAACAACCATTGCGATTTCACATATTTTTTCTTTCGGGTTCGTTCGTTTCCCCATCTTTGTGGACTACTTTACGCGAAATTGTAATGATCAAAATTATAGTTTGAAAAGTAATTCTTATCGGATTGTGCAATACCAACAATGTCTGTTATTAGCAGCGACCTCACGAATAAAAATAAATGTTAGAAAATGAGATTTTCAGAGATCATCAATTTTGATAAATATATTGAATTATTTATATTTTTTCTGATAAATTATTATTTATTTTATACTTTTCTTTTGTTCTGTTTAATAGCAAAAGTATGTAAAAATTATAAAGAGAGAGAGAGAGAGAGAGAGAGAGAGGGAGAGAAAGAGAAAGAAAGAGAGAATTAAATATAAAAAAATATATAATAGAATAAAGATATATATATATTTATAAAAACCGTAAAGAATGTACAAATCCACTTGTAATTATAACGTATAATGAAAGAACAATTTCACAAAAGATATATATATATATATATATATATATATATATATATATGAACAATTAGAATGTAAAATGAGAGAACAATTTCAAGAGAAATATTTTATTAAATCTCATTTTGAAAAAAAAAAAAATATATATATATAATACATATTGTAAATTAATAGTCGGTAGTTTAAAATCAAAAGAAAAAAAGAAGAAAAACAAAAGGATGCAAACGAGACGATTTACAAACGATGTTCACCATTGAAAATGTCAGAAAGAAGCAAGAAGACGAGGAATCGTTTGTATCGATTGCATAAGAACGTCGTTTAGAGACTCGAGATGATAGGAATTCTGTATATACCTCTCCTTGTCGTCGGTTATCCCAACTATACACCAACACAATCGTTTTGATCAATCAACGAATTTTGCTCCGTCTCGCGGAGAGATGCTTGGAGCTGACAATTTCCGCTCGGCGAGTACAAACTTATACATCTGTAACTATATACTTACATAATACATAACGCACACGCACACGCACACGCACATACGCATGCACGCACGCACGCACGCACGCACACACACACACACGCGCGCGCGCGCGTATATGCGCATGCGAACGTAAACGAACGAGTGAGAAAGTGAGAATTTAAAAAAAGCTATGTGTAATATATTGCATATTCGTTTCTTCGAAAACGACGGACGAAAAAAAAGGAAGAAAAAAAAATTATATCTCCGACCTTCTTGCAGTTGGCAGCCATATTTTTTTTCCTGTTCTTCGATAACGAATAACATTCATGCATGGCTGCTCGCGTGTCTAGAAGCTTGACAATCCGAAACACGAGCCTCTCTCTCTCTCTCTCTCTCTTTCTGTCTTTCTCTTACTCTCGTATTCGATCACGTGCTTATGAATTCCCAAAGAAATAACTTGAAAAATAATTCTACGAGCAAACTCATCATTGGTACATACACGCGTTTACACGAAGATCCGTGAAAGGGGAAGAACGAGTTTTCTTGATTACACAGGAATTTTATCGTTCTAGTATCGATCATTTGAATAACCAGTTCGTTCTAACGCGATATTATCCTTAAAGAAGAAAAAAACAAATTAATATTGTCGCTTGAAAATGAAACTTCGATGAAAGAGACAGGGCAGATATATACGCGTACGCGTTCATCTTGTTATAATTTTACGCGTCTGCATAACCCATTTTGATACTGTTCGCGAGACAGAAAGAAAAAAAAATTTTTTCTCTCATTTTAGTCTTTTTTTTTCTTTTCACGTAGAACAAAAGCCGTACGTATTTTCTAGAGAAACTCCTCGAGCACGAACACCGAACCGACTGTTTTTGCAAAATGAAAGTACGGAAAAAGAAAGACAAAAGACATTATATATAAAGAATATATAGTATTATATTTATATTGTATATAGATAAATATATGGAATATATTTTCGTTCGTATATAAAGATATATATAATATCTTTATATATAAATAATATACAGAATCTATCGTCTAACTTAGTCATCTGAAATATTTCCGTTATTCTTGGTTTTATGAAAAGGGAGAGAGAGAGAGAGAGAGAATGCTCAGGACAAAATCATACTATTTTAAGGGACAGATCTGAGGTCATTTTTTTACGAGATTTCAACGTTGTCAGTATTTTTTGAAGTGTGATATTTACAATCTTTTCTTTTTTTCTTTTTGTTTCATAAATTGATTCCACATGAAATTATGAATAAAGAAGTGCTATTCTTGATAAAAAAAAGATGTTTTCGGTGAAAGTTGTCTGTTTTCTTTTTTCTTAAAATAAGATGCTAAAAACTATAGTATCTGTTAAAAAAAGAGAAAAAAAATAACATGGATATATCGAATCAAAAATAAATAATGTTGTTATATTCACTTCTCCCCCCCCCCCGCCCGAAACCAAACAACTTTTGCTATCAAACCTTTTTTTTCCTAGAAATACGTCGTTTTCGAGATTTTAACTGTCCCCAATTTAAAGAAACTTACCCTATATATAGAATGATAAAATATATTATACACATATATGTATACATTTGGTGGGCAGACTAAATAGTATAAATTAAATTTTCATCAAAATAAGATAAGTACGCTAATATATACTTTACATTTCTAGTTTTTGCTGATATGTATGCCAGTATGTATATTTTGTAAGTCCAATCGAACAAGACATATGATAATAAGTTTCACGCTTCAAATACATTAACACCTAATCTTATATTACACTTTAAATATTTATTATTATAAGCATTTCTCCGCAAAATTAATAATAACAATGACATATACTTTTTTTCCGCCCACCAAAGATATATAAAAAATAATATATGTATATAAAAATTTCTTTCTTCAACAAAAAAAAAAGAAAAAAAGACCCCCCCCCATAAAACAATCGTCATCTTTTTTCAATCTCAATCTCATATCCCAAAGTGATGTACGAAACTTGAAAAGATTTCGTCGTCGATCCCTAAGGCCGTCTTCCACGTTTTTCTTTTTTTTTTCTTCTCCTTTTTCTTTTTGCCCCTCGAACCCTTTTCCTTTCATTCGCACGCCCACGAACGCTTGCCGACGACTCCTTCTTCGTCTGGGCGCCAAATTCAAAGCGTGCTCTTTTCGCGAGAGAGGGTTGAAAAGTATTCTAGTGGTAGTGATGCTGATACGGGGGATTGGGTTTGGGTTTGGGGAGAGGGAGAGGGTAAGGGTGAGAAAGAGAAGAGCTTGGTAGACGAAAAAGGGAGGGCAAAAGCGATGCAGCAACGGGTTGAAGGGATGGCCGAGGGGTAGACGACGACGACGACGACGACGACTCTTTGAAGCGTGAGATTAAAGGGTCCAATGCTGTAAAAATACTACAGTCGTATTGCGTTCTAACGACGATTTGCAAGAGCACGATCTCTATTTCTCTCTCTCCCCTTCTCTCCCTCTCTCTTTATTTTTTTTTTATTTCTTCGTATTTTCAACTTACGATCCGGACAATTTCTCTCCCTTGCAGGGTTCCTTCTCTTTTTCGATCTCGTCCAACGTTACCCTGCGGTCAGAGAACGCTTCTTAAAAAATACACGAACAGAGAAAGAGAGGGGGGAGGGGATGAAAGAGAACTTGAAGATGTTCGTTAGAGAGGGACTATAATATTTATACTATACACAAACACGGGACGATCAACCCCTCGTCTTCCTGTCTATGAACGAATGAAACGTTCCGAAAGATTTTCCCGGTAATCCTTCCTCGTCTCGTTTACGGTTGAAATTAATCCCCTTTTCCATTCGTTTGGATATCGTAACACCATCAAACGGAGGAAAAGGAGGAAGTAAAAAACTAGTTTCGTGAGATTATTCTCTCTCTGTCATCTTTGATGGATCGTTCTCGCAATCGTTTCCGTAGTTTCATTTCTATACGCGATTATATTCGACTGGATATTGATTACCTCGATGGTCCTTCGGGAATACCCATCCCCATTTTTCGTTTGTCCCGTAGTAGTTCTTCTTCTCTCTTTCATTCTTTCCCTTTCCCCCACCTCTCTTTTTTTCTTAGACCGCTTCCCGAAGATTACAATCTCTAAGTGGTAGGAACCAGTATATAATTTTTTTTTTCTTTTCTTCCTACGTTTTCGGCCATTTATTTTGATTCTAGAACCATAAATGGCAAAAAGGAGGAATAAAATTGTCGAGAGGGGGAGTTGGATGAGAGGGAGAGGAGAGGAAACAAATGGAATTTGAAATATGTCGTCTTTCCGCTTTTTTTTCGTGTTACGTGATGTATCACGTGTATGTATTATACGTATTATATGTAGTATACGAACGTTATATATATACACGCTCGTTACTCCGCATTGTTACATGATACTGCACGGTACCGTGATTCTCTCGACGACCTTCCGAGATTCCTCTTAACGATTCCAGTGTTTCAGATCGCTTTCGATAATTGTTAACGTTGGATCCGTGCCAAGTGCAACGAGAGTACTGTCATTTTCGTACGTATGTGTTCATGTACATAAATATATGTGTACCAGATACGAGATCTAACAGCTAATTAGAAATATCACGTAGGAAGAGAGAATGAGAGAGAGAGAGAGAGAGAGAGAGAGAGAGAGAGAGAGAGAGAGAGAGAGAGAGAGAGAGAGAGAGAGAGAGAGAGAGAGAGAGAGAGAGAGAGAGAGAGAGAGAGAGAGAGAGAGAGAGAGAGAGAGAGCATTCTTCTTTTCTTTTAATGATTTTAATGATTGTCTAACATTGAAGAAAAATGATAGTGGAAAAAGAGAAAACTTCAAATCTATGTGAATTTAACGCATACGTAAAATACACGCGATCGCGGTAATTACAAGATATTAATGTTTAATGTAACAATGTATGTAACAACGTAACCTTTCATTCGATATCGCATAGAAAATTATGATAATCTAACTACTTCCATTATTTCTTTCCATTTGAATATATTTACACAACGATTGAACACGATATTGGTTTCATAATATTATCTCAAGTAAATAAAGACGTCACGTATAGAAGGGTTAAACAATAATTAGAAATAATTACAATTGGCGAATAAGTTAGCATAGAGTTAAATTTGAAATCGGTATTTATACTTTCAAGAGTGAGAAGTATATAGAAAAGAGAAAAGAGAAAAAAGAAAAAATAAAAAAATAAAAGAGAGAAAGTGGGATGGGAAAGATCGAAGTGACTCGTCACTCACACGGAGTTTCGTTTGTACGATTTTAATTAAAGATCGTACTTATAAGTCAGCCGTGTATTTTTATACCAAGTTTTCGCGGCACAAGTGCCGTGCAGCCGCCTACGGGCCGTTACGTGCGGATTAGAGACTGAAGAGGAGAGAGACTCGAAAAGCAAAGGGAAAAAGAAAGAGAAGCGAGAGAGAGAGAGAGAGAGAGAGAGAGAGAGAGAGAGAGAGAGAAAGAGAGAGAGGGTGGAAAAGAGCGTGTGGTGCACGCGTTCGATAGCACGTCACGCATAGTTCTCCCATCGGTGAGTCATTATATCAGAAATATATACGTATATATTTCTACATGTGTCCGTGGTTTATACGCATACATACGTCTACATAATCGTTTTTATGCATGTACATAGTGTATATACGCGTGCATACGTGTACATAATCGTTTTTATGCATGTATATATTTTATATACATACATACGTAGCGTAGGACATAATCGTTTCTGTGAGCCTGTATTGTACGTTACGTCCGAACGCAACGCATATGCACGCGCGCGCATAGAGAGAGAGAGAGAGAGAGAG
>OU426993.1:10889298-11331798 GCA_911387935.1 Dolichovespula saxonica | reverse complement strand
ACTTATGTATGTCAAGTTAAACATATGTAAATGAACGTATCAAATAATAATTCCTAAATCGTACTCCCCCATATTTATTAATTTAATTTTTTACAATAAAATGAAATTATTTATAAATAACTATAAGACGTACTTAATAACATATTACAAATGGTAAACGAGAGAGAAAGATCTTGTTTTCAGTAACATGCGAAATTTACTTAAGAATTGCGTGGTAACGGTTACTCTCATTACAGCAGAGGGGTACACGATATCTGAAAATTTATATGACAAACGAAATGTATTTTAATGCTATAACAATGTACCATCGAAAAATGACAGTTACAGTATATTTTTTCTCCATAACTTTTTATCCCGTGTTCAATGCGTTGAGACAATCGCTAAATATATTCCGTAAAAAGTCTACTATCATAAAAGTATAAAAAAATTTGTTAATAAAATTATACAGTTAGATTGTTGCCGATGACTTATAATTGATGAAAAAACATAACATTGATCGTAACAGAGTCTTTGTCGAATTTTTTTTTATCACGCATCCAAATAAGATATTAACTGTACAATTTTTTTTCTTTTTTATCTATACATTTTGATTCTTCCTTTACTTTGGTATATCTATATTTAATATTAGATATCATATATATTTCATTATAAAAAAATTATAAAGAATACACACACACACGAAGATAAAGAGAGAACGTAAATCTGTTCGTAAAAAGATCGTCTTGCAAAAAAAAGAAAAAACCAACGGGGGGCGAGCAAAAAAATCTAAATCGATGTTACGTCGATCGTGATAATAAATCTTCAGTGAATGGCGACGATTGGATTCGACGAATCGTTCGGTTGGAAACGTAAAGCCTTCCAAGCGTTGAAAAATTCCAAGTAGATTTTCTCTTCTCTACCTTAGAGGTGTGCGTGCATCAATCGAATTTTGTTCCACAGTGTCGTTCTCATAGAAGGAAGAGAAGAGATATATACATATGTACACACACACACATATATATATATATTATATATATACTGAAAGATATAGAGATAGATAGACAGAGAGAGAGAGAGAAAGAGAGAGAGAGAGAGAGAGAGAGAGAGAGAGAGAGAGAGAGAGAGAAAGAGGGACATACGCATATACACAGATATCAGAACCAAGTATGGGATAGTCTCCTGCGAGAGAGAGAGAGAGAGAGAGAGAGAGAGAGAGAGAGAGAGAGAGAGAGAGAATCATTATAAACACCCATCCGAAAACACACATAGAACGTACTATACGACACGACACGACCCACATTTAGCAGGTAGATAGTAAAAGTCAGAGTTCCTCCTAGTGAAACCTACAATGAGTAGTACACAAGCAACAGTGGAGCAAATGCGTGCGCGATGTAAGCTCGAGCGTAGACTTTTTTCCTTCATCTTCTTCTTCGAAGAATCGTCTTCGTCTCTTCTTTTTTAATCGTTTTAAACGAAAAAAATTATATGGAACGAAATAATAATGATAAACAAGTTTGACGAGGCCAAATTCTTCGGCTCGTTACAATAAACTTTCTAATCGAGGATCGAAGAGTTTCAATAGCGAGAGAAGAGCAACCTATTCAATCGATCGATGTTACGAATTCCATTCGTTACGAATGAAAAAAAAAAATATTAAAAAATAAAAAAGAGAGAGGAAAGAATAAAATATCGTCGATAGGGTCGATGAATATTTTAATGTTAATTCGATGGGAAGGAAAGATGTTTAAAAAAAAAAAAAAGAAATAAAAAGCGCGTCCTTGATCGAGTATGATTTTGACGTATGTTATATGTATGCATGTATATTCCTCTGCTTGCTGCTGCTGAATGTTGCCTCTCTCTCTGTGTGTGTGTGTGTGTGTGTGTGCACGCGCGCGCGCGTGCATACACCCAACACGGTAGTTATATAGTCGTTCGTTGTTTTATGCCATTCACAAGATTTCAAAATACCAATGCCTTCGCTATATATAATATTCTTTTCGTTTTATCGCACGCAGCGCACCGACTTCTCATTTTTATCGTGACGCGACGTTCGATCGTTTCTATCGTAACGTCGTTAATAGAGTTGAAGAAAAAAAAAAAGGAAAGAAAGAAAGAATTACAAAAGAGTTTCGCAAAGAATTCGTGACGTTCCTCCTTCAATCGACGAGAAAGAAAAAAAAAGAAATTAATAACAAATGAGCAAAACAAAAATAAATAAATAAATAATTTTGTCGAAGCCTTACCTCTAAACAGCAGGAACGAGAAGTTAGGCGTGTATGTTCCTCGTTCGTCCAATAACAACCCAGCAGACGCAGGAGAAGGATAAAACGAAACCCGGCCAAATCCCTCTTCGTTTTCAATGTAGACAACACGAGAGATGAAGAAAAGACGAACAACGATCGTAGGCAGGAATGAGAAAAAAAAATGGATGTTGCCCGTCCTCTTCTCTCGAGTCTCGGTGTATACAGCCAGGTGTCGAGAGAGAAAAACGTTAAACCAACGAGAGCTTACGCACGGTAAACAAGTCAGCGCGTTCCAATTCCACCGACTGACGAACACGATACGTCGTCTCCCCGTCGTCGAGAACCGCGAGAAGACGCCGTTAGGCGGCCGCCACTGCCCATGCACGCGCGATTTTCAAATAGTCCCACGTTACTCCTCACTCTTCTCGATATTCGAGAGAGCCATTAATCGTCTCTCTCTCTCTCTCTCTCTCTCTCTCTCTCTCTCGTTTTCTCTTTTCTCGTTTCAATTATGTATATACCTGTACAATCTCTTACTCCTTCCTCGACGCCTCTCAAATTCGACGTAGAACTGAAATGTCTTCTTTAGTTGAAAATATCGACGTAAAGAGCGACGACAGTCTTTATTAACGAGAAGAAACGAGAGCCGGTGGTTGCACCTACGTTTTGGACTTTTAAACGCGCCGTAAACACGCTGGAACTGCTTTCGATGTGTTCTTACGCGCGTGTCAACATGGCCGCGAATAGGAAAACTTGAGGTTTCTCTTATGACGCAATCGAACGAGCACGTCTCCCCCTCCCCGCTATCGCTGACACCGTCACTAACCTATCGCGAAACGCGCCGCGCACTTTCGTACGCATTTTCGCCATCAGGCGGCGCCATAGGAGGGCCTATAATATCGGTAGGTACAGCAGAGAGGAAAGTGAGAGGGAAGATTTTGATTTAACTTCGTTTCCCGCCAATTGCACCACACGCGAATACCGTATAAAAATAAATTAACTTCGTTTACAAAGTTTTGACTTACGTAATTGTTTATCGTTATTTCAACTTGCGATTAACGTTTATTTTTATTCGTTACAGTATCGAAGATTATTTAATGAAAGCTCTCTCGACTGAATTTAACTGATAAGAGAATTCGTAGAATCGAAATCCTTTCGTTTATAGTAAATTAAAAATTCTCAAAATTCCTTTGACTCTGCTATAGCGTAGTTATAGAAGAGCCTGCTTTTATCATTTCCTGTAAACTATGTCAATTTCAGCTTATTTTCTTATCCAAAAGTATCCTCGTTTTCCGTAACCATTGCAAAACCGACTGGACGTGAACGTTAGTTGTATTTATTTTAACAAGCATACCAATATAATGATATTAATAGGAACTACAAGGTTTACAAGAATTTAGGTCAGTCTTATACTAACAAAATATGTCTAATTTCATGTTTGTTGGAAATATTAAAATTATATAACGTTATATATTATCGTATAATTAATATAATAAAATAACGATACGCGCTTTACCGTATCTCCTTCCACCAATCATTATATGAATACAAATTACTAGAATATCGTGTATCTAAAATTGTTGCTGTTTCTCGTTCGAGTTCGATGTAACATATAACGTTTGATTATATAGTCAGGTAGGAAGGAGGAGGGATATTCGATTGTTTACAATTCTACGTGGCGATGATGCTTCGGTAGTAAGTACAATACGTTGGTTGCATTATTAACAATTTTGTATATATTTATGCAACATATTTATGGATATATAAAATCTACGATGTATATAGGTCATGGCAATAAAACATCTGAAAATATAAATACATTTTCTCGATCGTTTATCAAACGATTGATGTATCCAAATATTGATGATAACAGCATGTCCTTGTGTTCTTGTATCCAACGCAGTGTGATGTGTCAATGTTATATAAGTTTGTCACGAAAAGTGACACTCAGTACTTTTATATTACGATGTATTCAGTGTATCGCTAACCTCGACGAAGTTAGACGTATTCATTAAAGATTAAAAGCAGGGTAAAGTAATTTTTCTCTCTCTGTATCTAACAATCCTACTTTCTTGACTGTTATCTTGTTATTTTTTTTACGCAATAAGAGATAAAACACTGCTATCTACTAATGATTTTTACAATATGGTCTGGACTTTTTTCCTCTATCTGCAGCACAAGTAAAATTTAACTTGCCGTAGCATTAGATCTCTATTTAAACTTATAAATAAGCGCTTTAACATTGATTATTATTAATTTTTTCTTTCGATTTCACCAGAGAGCTTGATTGGTAATTATATAGAGTAAAATTTTTATATATTCTTCTACCTATTTTGAAGTAGCATTATTTCTATAGCATCATTAATAATTTTATATTATATTTATAGTTTATAATTTTCTAAATTCTCATTCGCATATAAAGTTGTTGTCAGTTACTTTTGTAGATGATATTTTACCTTTGCATATTTGTTTATGATATAACAAATATCTATCGGTCTGGTCCTTATTATATAATTATAAAGTAGATTAAAAAATTGATAAATAATATGCAGCATACCACAAATGCATAATGGCGAATCAGTCTTGGAATGTTCTGGTAACGGGTGGTGCTGGTTATATTGGTTCTCATACTGTTTTGGAACTACTACAAGCCAACTTTCAGGTGGTGGTAATAGACAACCTTAGTAATGCCTATAAAGGTGAGGTATAACTGAATGTGTCGATGCACCATATATATATATATATATATATATAATTTATATTTAATGTAAAAGTGCATGTTACAAAATTGATGGCACTATTCTCCCTTCTTTTATAAATGCTTTCAATTATTCTTATATTTTATATGATGCGTATTATATCGTGAGATTAATACATTTAAAAACATACATTACGTATCAAACATTTTTATACGTTTATAGGAAGTAATGATGAAAAACCAGAATCTCTTGTGAGAGTTGAAAAATTAACAAATAAAAAGGTTAAATTTATAAATTGTGATATAACTAAAATAAGTGAATTGAAGGATGTTTTTGAGAAGGTAAGATTTATTTTGAATTATTGTTGAATTGATCCTGAAACATAAACTTTATTATAGCATGCTTTCCATTGCGTCATACATTTTGCTGCTTTGAAAGCAGTCGGTGAGTCTTGTGAAAAGCCTCTAGAATATTATGAAGTCAATGTTGGGGGTACTTTAAATTTGTTGAATGTAATGAGAGAACATGGTGTAAAACGCTTTATATACTCTAGTAGCGCTACTGTATACGGTGTTCCGGAAAAACTTCCTTTAGTAGAGACTATGAAGACCGGAAATTGCACGAATCCATATGGAAGAACGAAATATATGGTTGAAGAAATTTTGAAAGATCTTTGCTTATCAGACAAGGTATAAAATAGACTACATATTTATATTTCTGGAATTATGCAAATTTTTAAACAGATTCGTGCATTTAGGTATGGTCAGTCATATCTCTCAGATACTTTAATCCAGTAGGTGCGCATCCGTCAGGGCAAATTGGAGAAGATCCTAATGGTATTCCAAATAATTTAATGCCTTTTATTGCTCAAGTTTCAGTTGGAAAAAGAAAATCGTTAAGTGTGTATGGCAACGACTATGATACTCCCGATGGGACGGGTAAGTAAAAGAAATGTATATTAGGAACAAGGGGAAACACGATTAGATAATACTTTAGCAAATATTATAATGACTTTCTGAATCAAAATATAATAATTAATTGTATCATTCGCGTTTCTTTTTTCAAATGGAGGCGTTCGAGATTATATACATATTATGGATTTAGCTGATGGTCATGTCAAAGCAATGATATATCAGAAAAATGTTAATTCAACCGGATTTAAACCTATAAACTTAGGTACTGGTAATGGATATTCTGTTATGGAAGTTATACATGCATTTGAGAAAGCATCAGGAAAGAAGATACCGTATGAGATAGTAGGACGTAGACCCGGCGATATATCTGCAAGTTATGCTAACGCAAATATAGCGATTAAAGAGCTGAATTGGCGTGCCATAAAAAATATAGATGACATGTGTAAGCATAATAATCTTTTATACAAACGTGATACACGTATGAGTTGTATAATGTTACAAAAATCCTCATAGGTGCGGATACGTGGAAATGGCAGCAAAGTAATCCGAATGGTTACAAACCTACTTAACATGTGTATTAACATGCTATCATGTAAATAATGATTAATACGAATATTTTGTCTTTGCATACTTATAAAGGTAATAGTAATATGATGAAATGTAGGTGGTGTATAGTTACCAAAGTTTATACCAAAGCCTAAAGAGAAAACATATCTGTCATATATCTTGTTATAAAACTATAGATAAATACGAAAATTCAGTTGATCTTTTTATTATTCTAATTTGATTCAATATTTCAATATATTCGGTAGATTTATGTTGTAGATGCAATGTCGATGTCATTCCTAGTACCTAGTGATAAATATGTTTGTTCCTTCTTTTCTTTTTTTTTTACTTTTAAGTTTAGCAATGTTTATATTTGTTGTACAAGTGTCAAAAGTAAAAATCAAAATTGTGTGCCATATATTATCACCTTACATCAGTTTGGCAAAAGAGAGAAACTTTTACATTCGAGTACAAAGATTATAAATATATAATTCACATGTATGTTTATTATTATGTATTGTTACCAATGTCCAATAAAACTTGATCGTTAACCCTTTTAGTAAATAAATTGCTTGTGTAAGTAAAAATAAAGAAATGTTACATATTTTTATTGATCATTTAATCAACTATATATATTTATAACACCTAAATTTTTTTAGTCACGTTATACCAGCTACACGATCCATTTCTTCTGTAGTAGATCTGTCTGACGAGTTGTCATCTTGTTCTCAGAATCGATATTGGCTATTTTATTAAAAATTACTGAAAATGAAGTACTTATATTTTACACCACGTGACTTACATAAAATTGATCAAACAATGATTAGTGAAAATATTGTTTGTAAAAGAGAAACTTGTTTCTATATTTTTTATCATTGTTTATATTGCTGTTATTCATATGATTTCAATAAGTATTGAAATACAATCGGCATTATATTACTCTTCCATTTTTCCCCTATACGCTATATTTTGAATTTTTTAAATATAATTCTTAGTTTGGTTTTTATGGACTTTTTCCTAAATCATAGTAAATTTATCAAATTCGTCCGGTTATCTTCGCATAGACACCCGTTTCTCGTTTGATACTAAAAAAACACTATTTTATATACATATGAAGAGTATTCGAAAATGTCTTTTTAACAAAATGAACTATATTTATTAACTATAATAATTATAATAGTACTCTCTTTTTTTAAAACTCTAGACCATTCTCTCTCAACTCACCACTGTCGCTAGAAAGTTCACTTTTTGACTATGGAAAACTCGATAATATTGTTTTCGTTTCATAAGCCTCTCGCTTGCTATTGGTGGATCGGCTGACCAATCGGGTTATAGCATTTTAAATAGACTTCTAGAGTATCATAACAGATTGAAAATGCAGCCTGCGAATCGCGGGTGAAAGTTTGATGGAAATTGCTGAGGAATATTTGAATGTGTTTTATAAAATATTGAAACTAATATGTTAATCGAATAAAGGTCATCACACTCAAAATTATATAAAGATGTAAAATGTAAGCATCAGGAAATAGACCAATTTCAATTGAGTATTAGACACAACCTCTCTAGTTTTATCAGTAAAATTAAACGTAATATCCAGAAATTTGTGTGTCTTCTGAACAACCAATGACAAGTCATCACAGAGTACGCGCTTTAGTTTTAAATTCAACAACAAACGATAGTGAAGTTATGTGCTTATGGTATTTGTCCTAGAGAAATGAGTAATCATGAGCATCATTATATGTTTGATAACTTTGAAAATTCAGTTTAATTAAGAAAAAAAAAAAGAATACAAATACAATATCTTAATTGAAAATGATGTGTTTTATGACATGAAATAAATACTTGTTAAATGTAAATGATTGGGTTTATATATCTAAATAGATTTCATATTAATGTAAAATCGGTAATTCAATACAAAGTTAGTAAATTATAAAACAGAAGCTTATTTACTGTGTGATGGAATGTCAAATTACATATATTACGTTTCTAGACTAAACCTTTGTAAATGGGAGGAAATATTTTCGCGTTTGCTATTGGTTGATTTTTATGTATTAGATAGATTGTTTGTCATAAACTATACGTTTTACATCTTAAGTTTATGGCTTACATTCTTACAGAATTTTGTGTAATGGCCTTAAGCGAAAACTTAATAAAATGATTTTGAAACTTATACTTATGTTTTTTTATAAATATTATAGGATCTGATTAAAACGAGTAGAATCTCTGTGAATATCAACAAAGTTCAATTTTGCTGAAATTTGTATTGTTCATCATTTTAAAACATATATCGTAAATAGGAAATATATTTTGTGGTTATTCACGTCAGAATATATAATTAGATATCATAGATCTATCAGTTGTTAATTGGTCAACATAAATGTCTACCTCATGCTTATTCAATGATGACTATGACTTCACCTGGAATTCGTTGATTTCATAAAAATTTAGATACGATTGTACTTCAATATGGCGAATCGCGACAAAGGACGCAAAAAGTGGGGAGGATTTTCACAAGGTACTTTAAGAAAAATAACATTTTCATGGGATTGTGCCAAAATTATATGGTGATTTTGTAAGCCAAATTCATAAATAAATAGTCATAGGACCTGTGAGTCTTCAGTAATTTCCGTTTGATAAACCCATAAAGCTAACCTCAACCAAACAAGCTAACCTAAAAATACAGAAAGCATTGTAATATGTAATAGTTTACAAACATTTATTTCTGCTAAAATAAAACGCGCTAATATCCTGAATTATTTGTAAAGTATACCTCGTTGCTATATAAGTGCTTTGAGTTTACGTGAATTATGTAACGTTTTTTCAATATTCACATGTTAATTTCTAATTACTGTCAAGAATGTCAGCAAGCCTTACTATGTATCGTAATATTATTGTATCTTATCGCTTGTATTTTATCTTAAAACTTACACCTAGATATAAATGTATTACAATGGACACATGAATTCTAAAGGTGATAATGCAATTACAAAGAACTTGGCTTATCTTCTATAATAAATGGAATGTTTATATTATGAATTAATATATTTGATTACAATAATCTTTCTAAGTAAATTTTTAAACAGTATCAATCAATTCGTTTGCTATTTACTACATATATCTAACAAAATACCGAAAATTATTATAGATATATAACGTTACATTATAATAACTAATACTTTCTTATTTGCATTGTACAGTTAGAAGTTAGTTGCTTACAAGTAAAATTAATAATCATCAGTATATATTTTAGTAAATCTTTCTTGATAATATGCTGTATATTTTCAGATAATATACAAAGTTCCATATTGGAAAAAGAAAGATCAGTAGGAATGCGTGGAGGGTGCAATAGAGCACCACAAGCTTTGTATAGGCCAGGGAGTGGTCCACTTCGGAAATCAGAGAAATCTGCCGATGACTTCGATCATGAAAATAATTCACAAATAAAATCAAAGCCAACATCCGTCCAACATCGTTTAAAGCAATCACAGTCTAACAGATGCAGTCAAATGTACCACAGTCCACCATCATCTTATGCAGAAAATCTAAATGAGAAATTGAATGATATGTATATTAATCTTAAAAATGATGATAACAGTGATCAAGCACAAGATTCTTTTAAAAGTAACTATGGTGGAGACCTAAGAAGAAAAAGCAGGAAACCGGAACAGCAATTGTACGTACCTAAGAAAGTGAAGGAAGCATTGGCTGAACAGGATGTAGCAAATAGGTGATCTTTATTATTATCGGTATAAAGTTAGCATTTGTTTAAGGAATGGGCAATTAGTAGAAATTATTAGTATATAGAAAAGGATTATGTTGATTTTTGGGGTAAATATATATAATAGAATATGAATCAAACATATAAATTTAGGTATAATTCTAGGCGTGATACATTTTTTGTTACTTTTGAAATGTCGGATTATCTTCTTTATTTCACATTAAACTTTTTTCTGCATTACTAGGTTTGATCGTGATCATGAAAGAGAGGAAAGTGAAGATTGCGATTCTCATTCCAATCGTAGTTATAAAGGTCATAGACATCGTAATCGTTCAGGTGGTTGCAGTGGAAGGGATGAACATGGGAAACGTTTTTTGGGTAACCGCAGGAATCGTCATACTAATGAAAATGAAGAGAGTTGGAGATCAGATTCTCCATTATCTACTAAAAATTATGGTAATAGACGAGATAATCCACGAGAAATTAGACAGGTTAGGAAATTTATAATTTGCTCCTCTGCTATATTGTAATTACTTAGAATTACTATATTAGATTTTACTTAATTGTAGTCCAAATATTTGTTATGATTAGGGTTCAGAACCTCTTTTTGTAACACCGAACAATCCAAATGATTTTTCTCGCACTCGAGATACACGTAGTGTAGAACCCGCTGGATATCCTGAAAAATTTCAAGGTAAACCACCTTCAGGCAAAAAAAGTGGTTCTATCAAACTGGACTCTCTACCACCACGTTTGCAAAAGAAATATATGATTGACAATGGTTTAGCACCACCTAATAGTTCTTTTGCTTCTACAATCGAAGAGTCTTGGAATGGCACAACTGTAATGTTTCAAATAAATTCAATATATTCATTAGATAATTTTATAGATAATTTTTTTAAGTATTAATATTACTTCATGTTTTATGACATACCGTAATAGGGTTCATCAGTTTATTATCCACCTGCAATTCAACATTCACAAACTATGCAAAACTTGCCACCTTCTGGTCCATTACCACCTCAACCTTGTTGGTCTAATACTGTACCTGTACGAAGTAGGGGTAGAGGTAGACTTAGACCAGAAGAAATAGAAGGTCCAACTAATGTGTTTAGACCTGTTACTCCGGATCAGTATTCTGCTCCGAGTTCAAGATCTCATACTCCCAGTCAGGAATATACAAATAGGTAAAGTATTATCCATAAAATATTGATATGTCAACATGATTTTGTAATATTTCTTTTATTTAAAAAAATATATATGTATTAATAATAACAATTGATAGGTCTTATGATCGTCGTGGTAGTAATAGTACTATGTATACAAGCATGGAAAGTTTAAGTCGTGCTGATAGCGTAATGTTGCCACCACCAACGTCTTCATTATCTAGTTCAAATAAATGTCAGATTTCATCCGAGGAACAACATCGCAGTGCATCGCCTCCAATTTCTTCACAGCATCGTACTTATAATACGTAAGATTCAAGCCAAATCAATCAGGATACAGAGATTTATTTTTCTATAGCTAAATTATAAATCCTTTTTTTTTTGTATAAAGAAAAAGAGTGAACAATTCAAATGAAGGTAAATCTATGGAAAAACAGCGTTGTCAACAAATACTAAGTCCTTTAAAAAGTGAATCATTTAGTGTGTTACCTGATATAACATCAGAACGCACTCTTGTAAGTATCGAGCTAAGCTGGTAATCTAGTTTAAATAATTTGTG
The DNA here is from genome assembly GCA_911387935.1 of Dolichovespula saxonica. Lineage (NCBI taxonomy): Eukaryota > Metazoa > Arthropoda > Insecta > Hymenoptera > Vespidae > Dolichovespula > Dolichovespula saxonica. The sequence goes on along the minus strand of OU426993.1, from coordinate 11,319,974 downwards.
TTATATACAAATTACTTCCATATGTATTTATAGGATTGGAGTGAGGAAGTTGAATTAAGTGAGAAATTAGAAGCACGACACCTGAGCCGTAGTTCGTCTGTACAAAGTTTACATGAAAGTTTAAGTTTATCTGGATCTCAATCAAAAAGAGAAAGTCATAAGCGAGGAAGAAAAAAACGTGATAAGAAACCTGCAGTTGATCGGTAAATAGATACTAATGCATAGTTACTATTTGATTTTGCATTATTTAGTAAACTATTTTTTACTCATATCCCTTTAATAATAAAAATATTTTACATATTGTTTAAGGAACAATAGTTCAGAAAAAACACGTGTAAATAGCCGTGATCGTCAAAATAATCAGCAGAATAGAGAGAATGACAGTTACAACAATAATCAGAAAAATAGCAATAATAACAAAAGATATGATCATAGAAGACATCATAATATAATTCAACGTAGTCGTGAATCTAGTAAAGACAGAAATTATCGTAGTAGCAGTCGACATTATGAAGAACTCCATAGACCAAGGTGAATAATGTTAATTATTTTACGATATTTTTCTTACATATATGTGCGTACGTATCCACACACACACACACACACACACACACACACACACACACACACACACACACACACACACACACACACACACACACACACACACACACACACACACACACACACACACACACACACACACACACACACACACACACACACACACACACACACACACACACACACACACACACAAATACATACAAGTGTGCTAATATATGCAACGCATTTTTAAATTTGCCCGATTTAGACCAGCAGATCGGCATTTAGATGAAAATTGGAGAACTGGACGGAAAATGTCTATATGTGATTCGGATGAGGGGAGACAAACTCCTAAAGTATCTTCTCATACTATCCCTACTCCATTATCAAATGCAAATTCAAATACAACAGTACGACAAGTATCCCCTACAGGATATACCAATACCCAAGCACCAGGGGTTTTAGTTTTACCAGAAACCAATCAGTCGCCACCTAGCCATACTGTTTCTCGACAACAAGGAATTCAACAGCAAAGAACATTGTTTGATCCCAATAATCCCAATAAACCTATAGTTGTTACTTCTCCTGGTAATAGGGCTATTTCGCAAAGGTAATTACTTTATGATTTAGGTATTTCTATCGTCAAATGACTGTTATCATAAATCCGTTATATTTAATCTCAGAGAGAATCAAACGTCATCTCAGACTACGAGTATTCCTGTATTTCAATCTCATACGGGTATAGCACCATATCATAATAATTTTCATGGAGCACCATTAGATGGTGTACCTTCGTCATACACAACAGATCAGTTTGGGAATATGAGACCTTCTTGGTATGATCCTTGTTCAGAAAGGTAAGTTATACCAAACACAAATCAATATATTTTCATTTTAAATAGTTTTAATACTTATATGATAATATTTTGGTGTGGTTAACAGTTTCCGGTCTACAAAAAATCCTTGCCTTTTGCTGGACATAGGCCGAGCAGACTTAGAATTACAATGGATGTTAAGTTCTGGTGGTTTCACAACAAATTGGGAGAGGGTATCCTATATAAGACACTTTCTTCAGGATAGCTTGCAAACATTGCTTAAGACTGATATCAAGTTCTGCCAAGCCGAGAATGTTGAACAACACTTTTGGAAAATATTGTTTTACAATATGATTGAAATGTTGAGAAAAGGGATGTCTAAAGAGAATTCAGAAAGCAAAGAGTATTACAAAAAAACGATGCTAAGTATAATTGACGAGGGTACTATATACTTGGAAAATTTAATTACCGTACTTGAAAATACGTATGATTTCAAGATACAAGCATTTCTCGCATCATCCACGCTACCTAAAGGTCTTGGGATCTTAGGTTTGGCTTTAGTGAGCGCACAAAAAATATTCCTATTTCTTGGCGATTTAGCAAGGTACAGAGAACAAGCAAATGAAACTACAAATTACGGAAAATCGAGACAGTATGTATATAAATGTTATCTAATATTTATAAAAGATATACAACTGCAATGTTTGATTTTGTACCAATTTATTTATTTAAAGGTGGTATTCAAAAGCACAACAAATCAATCCAAAAAATGGAAGACCTTATAATCAACTTGCTTTATTGGCACATTATGCCGTATGTAGCAATATACCATATGATATAAAAAAATTATAGCTTTGCTTCTGTTTAATTTTATATTCTTTTTTGTTTTCTTTTCAGAAACGAAAATTGGACGCAGTATATTACTATATGCGATCCCTTATGGCGTCTAACCCTTTTCACTCTGCTAGGGAAAGTTTGCTAGCACTTTTTGATGAAAATAGGAAAAAGGTATGGTCATAAGACATCTAAAAAATGTTTCGTATTGTTTGTGATGATACTAACGTCAATATTTTAATTTTGTTTTGCTGCCAGTATCTACATTATGTAAGTAAATTTCGATACTTGGTGTGAGCCCCTAAATATCATACATTACCACGGCCAGAGCTTTAGTAGATATTTTCATTTTACAACTTCTTTTTTCGTGCACTTTTCAGTTTTTATGCGAATATTTCTATGCACTACCGACAACTTTCATTTGTAGAATAATAATTTTATTGTAAAGAAATTATACAGTTACAAAAAGTATGTTCGCAAGAGTGTCTGGAGTAATCGAACTTGTAGTAGATTCAAGGTGCAATGGTTTAATGCATTTTCCTTTCCTTTTTTTTTTTCACAAAACAATTCATGTATCTTTTTTTAGTTGCTGCTGCACTACGACACAACATATCGGCATGCATCCTTCTTCTAGTCGTAGGAAGCTATTATTTAATTAAAAGATACAAGTAGTGAACAGTAAGACTATTTAAGTTTCACCCAGGAGGTTACAGTATTTGTATCTTTTAAAAGTTTGTAATTGAGAGATTTCTTATTACAAAAAAAGGGATATTCATTTTTTACTGCCACTCGTTCATTGTCTCTCAATTACAAGATGCATCACGTTGTTCATAACTTGAACGGGTAACGAAATAAAACTTACGTACTTATGAAAAATGCAATTTTAACAGTATGAATCTACGGAACGTAAAAGGAAGGAGGAGAGAGAATGGAAGGAAAGAGCCAGGATGAAAGAAAAGGAAGGAGCAAATAGCGTTGGAGGAGGATTGAGACGAGAAATATGGATTCATCCGGGTGGTAGAAGAGTTAGACGTACAACCACGGCAGCCAGTACTACCGATTCAAGATTGGCACAAAGTGATTTAGAAGAATTAGCACAATTGACGAGTGTCGAGGTAAGTTAATAAATGTATTAAATTATTACATTTATTAATTGTTTCCATAGTATTAGCGTAGTATTATAGTTTAATAAAACACAATTGCATATAAATTATCGTCATTTTATAATAAAAAAAATATCGATTTACAATAAAGATTTTTTATTATGTTAACAGGTGAACAAACGTTTTGTTACATCCTATCTCCATGTACATGGGAAGTTGATCACCAAAATAGGGTAAGTATTATCAACATCTATATATCCAAGTTATAGTTTGTTAGTATTTCTCTTGGTCTTTATTTAGATATGCAAGAAGTATCTTAAAGGTATCTGTTACTTTGTGTGTGCTCGTGTGAGCGGGCGCGTTTATTTTGTCGAAAAGATGGAATGGTCAACAAAAAATTATTCATAAAAATTTATTCACAAAAAGACAACAAGTAAGAATGTTGAATATTTCAAAGGCACATTTACAAATCTACGTAGATAATATACAGAGAATTTCAAAGGTTGAATAGATCGTTTAGTTAATAGCCAACGCGTGTCATCATATGTGATACGAAACTAATAGTTGTGTGTGTGTGTGCGCGCGCGCGTGTGTATATGTTTTACTTTTACTTCATATAAAATGAATGAGTTGGTTATTATTAGGTGTAGTAAAAAGAAATCCATTATTTTTCTAATAGATTTCATGCAAAAATAATGGATTTCTTTTTACTACACCTAATATAACTGTTAAGTGTTAGAATGACAATATTCGTAGAGAGATAAAAGAAATGTTTTAGTATCGTTCGAAGAAACACCGGACGATTTGTTTTCTGTTATTGTCAAGTTCAAGGAGTTATGGACTTGGTCGTTTTAAATATTACTTTTTATAGACATATTTAAAATAGGAGTATAAACTTAATGTACATACTAATGACATGTGGATTTACATACGAATGGTTATTCGATAAATTATCGTTCGATAGTAACATACGTTAGACCAGTAAAGATAAAGTTTAAACGATTTCCTGCTGTACGATAAGGAGAGGAATTTACGTTTCATAGGATCAGCTAGGTTAAACTTGGCTATAATTTATCATTTGCCATAGCATAAAATAATATTACGTGTTGCCTCACAGTGATAATTATTCCGAAGGACTTCTATTCTAGTTTATATCGGTAATTTGTCAACAAAATTAGATAATCGCAACAAAAAATTGTCTTACTTCAACGAATTGTTATCTTAGATTTTAACGATTTAATGACATATAGATGTATATGTCATTAAATCGTCATTGGATCAACATACGAATGGTTATTCGATGAATTATCGTTCGATAATAGCATACGTTAGATCAATAAAGATAAAGTTTAAACGATTTCCTGCTGTACGATAAGGAGAGGAATTTACGTTTCATAGGATCATTATACCCAAGTTAAACTTGGCTATAATTTAATATTTTTTTAATAGCATAGAATTAGATTAATATTTAATTTTAATTGCATAATTAAATTAATTATTTAATATATTTATTATTTATTTATTTAATTTTTTTTTAATAGCATAGAGTTAGATTTCGTATTGCCACACGGTAATAATTGTTCCAAAGGATTTTGATTTTAATTTATATCGATAATCTATTTAAAAAATTAGAAAATCCTGAGAATATTATTTTAGTTCAACGAATAGGTATCCCACGTTCTAACGATTCTTTCTTATTTTGTTGACGTAGTGACGTAACTTCTTTTGTGTAGAGTTCAACGTCCCATATCGGATAAAGGGTTCCGAGTTCCCGGGAACAGTCTCGCAAGCTCGTGACAAAGGATGTATGTATTTAGACTCGGTAGATGATCATAGAAACAGCTACTTGTTTCGTGTAATTACGTTCTAAAAGAAATTATAGAAATTAATTCGAGAAATAAAATGATATAAAAATTGTTGGTGTAGATGGGATAAAATTTATAGTTTTTTATTTATGAAATTTGGAAATGAATATTCCTTAAATTTTCAATATTCGAACTCGACTCGGGAGAAACTTTCGTCTCTGGGTTATCGCGAACATTGACCTTAGTCTTTTGAGTTTACTTTCACCTTATCTTGTTACAAGTTGCGCTCTTGTTATGACCTTGCACTTGAAAATGTTCTCTCTCAGGAACCCTTTTCTCACGTGCATAAGAATATTCTTTCTATACGATTACATAATTGCTTAATTTCTCGTTGAAGTCATTCTACTAGTACTATTCAATTTAACTTGTCAGTTTATTTATTTTTTTTCGCTTTCTAATTAGATTATCTTCTTTCGTCAATGAGTAAGACCCTCGTATCTTATGTTTTCTTTTTTATCATCGTCCAAGCGAAGGTGATGATTTAGATTAACAGAAGGCTTCAAGTTCATTATATTTACGAGCAGGTGTGGAAGAGTAACTAGCAAGCTTCAAGGAGCATATTTTAGTTGCGGTTGAAGGACCTGTAGAGATCGCGTATGCCAAAGATGAAGTGGACTGGCGTGCGAGCCCTTCCTTTGGTGGTTGTTCGATGGTGCGCTTGACTGGCTGCCCGACTGCCCGACATTTGCATCTCGTAAAGGCCGTATAGGTTGGTCTTCTCTTCCCCCTATTCACTTGCGACATATCGTATAACAGAATAACGAAAAGTCAGCTTCTTGCTTCCATCTCTCTTTCCCCTCTCTTCCGCGTGTTTACTGCATGTGACGTTTGCAATAAGCTACATTCAGTACTCTTTGTTCGGTAGTTACTTTGCCGACTACCTCCAACCGATCAACTTAACCATCGTCTCATCGACGAGTATTCAGATGCACTTGACGTTTTGATAAAGATGTCTCTCTCTCTCTCTCTCTCTCTCTCTCTCTCTCTCTCTCTCTCTCTCTCTCTCTCTCTCTCTCTCAGTCGGCTTGAAATTGGAAACCCTTTGAATATGCGTATGGACAAAGATCTCGTTGATTCCCTGGTCTAGTCTATTGCTTCGAATCGACCTGTTCGAATTAATTCGTATCGGAGAGAGAGGAATATCGTCGACATGTCGAACGATGTCGTAACGAGAATGGTAATCATCGTTATATCGGTAATCGAAGAATACAAGTACATACATACAACATATATACATACATACATACATACATACATATATACATATATACATACATACATACATGTAGTTCAACCGTCTGAAAATTGTTAATAACAGTGGACTTGTCAGGAAAGTGTTAATTGATGATCTCCTGGCGCCAGGACTCGATTATCCCGACAAAAACGTTTTTGTCAAGGTTGTCGGATAATCGTGTGTAGTCTAACCTTGTGCCCGCAGACCATATCTTTTTTTTTACCTTAGATAGAGCGACGTCATTCCCATCAATAGGGTAACCTTTTTTATTATTTACAAATTGAAACACTCTCAACTCTTTTATTTGATGATAGTTATTTCTAAGGTGAATTTCATTGGGTATAGACGAGACTATGCTTAACTTCTTTAGCCTATGCTTGATAGCTGAGTAGTATCGAATGAACATGTTGTAAATTAAAAAGTATCGTCTCGTTTCATACGAGAGATACTAAACGCGAGAATCTTACTCGTTTACGTTATCTCTTGGTCAGTTGATATTCCGCGATATATCGAGATATAATAGCGATTACCTTCTACCAACTAGCAAACGTTATCGCGTATATACACTACGATCTATAAGTTAAGGGATGTTTGTTTTTTTGTAAGATGCATTTTACATATTCAAGAACTTAAATATAATATCAGGTTTATTTAAACAGTAATTTTAAGGCTGTGTGTGGACTGTTGACCAACCAACGGCGACCAGATCGACAAAAGACCACAAAACTAGGCGACCAAACTCGACGTCTCGAATTTTTCAGTATCGTAATGTCTGGGTTTCAATGGCGATTTTACGTATAAACAGTGGAGGCGGTAGTCTCGGCCCCTCCGAGGCTATATTTGCCAATGTCTGGTCTCAAAGGAAGTTGCTTGTAGTGCGAACACGCTACAATTCAATTTATTAGGTCGTCCCAAAAGTTTCTTTTGCTATTTGCACGCAGTCGCTTTATCTTGTCAGATTAAAATCTAAAGAAAGTGTTTAAAATCTAAAGAAACTTTATTTTAGATATTTCATTGGTTGCCGTTGTACGAGCAATGCACGGAAGACTCGTTTGATCGTCGAGTTTGGTCGCTTGGTTTTTTGGTCGTTCGTCTATCTGGTTATCGGCGACTGGTCGATAATGCGTATGCAGTTTTAGATACACATTCGGCATATCTATTATTTACCGGTATTGATCTATATATTAAAAATAAATATTAAATCACGCTTGATATAAATTTTGGAATAAACCAGGAATGGAAATCCTTAGAGAGATTGACCGAATCTCAGGGTTCTATTAGTAAGAGAATAAGGGTTGGTTAGTTCCAACGTAACATCCTGGACGGCGTTTCCTTTCTTGTTAGTAACTTTACTCATGGTATGATCAGCAACTGGAACGGACAAGCGGAGGAACGTAGACGAAGTTTTCAATTTACTCGGAGGGCTCCGCACGCTCGCTCGTAACATAATTGGTTCTGCGATCAGGAAGTAAAGAAAGAAGGAATAGGAAGAAGAGAGAAGGAGGATAAGGAGAGGAGGTGGTTTGCTCCCGCGACCCGTAGAATACACTTACGATCTATAATTGGAATTGTTACTGAACTGGTGCCATTGGTTAGGCGGTTGTTACCGCGTTGTACGTGCATCGTATGGACTTACATACAGGTCTCTTTGCGGTCGAGAAAGAGAGAGAGAGAGAGAGAGAGAGAGAGAGGTAGAATGAACATATATGTGCAAGTGGAAAGGTGGGAAGAAGAAGAAGAAGAAGCGGGTGGCTTCCTGCGCTCGATCGCATGCTCTTCGTTCGCATCTCACCAGCTTTTGCCGTGTCCATCCATTGCTGCCGTTATTACTGCTGTTATCGTAATAGATTTGATTCATTACCAGTTGGCCAACTGTGTTTCATTGTGTTGGGATCTTTTTGCTCGACGTTTTTACAATGTTCATTTCGAAGACAATCTTCTTCATGTCGTATTGTCAAAAAACGTTGTACTTGTGGTTAGGTACCTTTACGAGCATCTATTTGAGTTAATAGAGAAAAACAGAATTATCAAAAATTTTCTTATTAAAGCGGATATGTATGGGAGAAGGAAGAAAATGAAATGGTTGAAATCATTCGTTGCGAATACATGCGGAGATGGATTCTCTTATTCGCGCTACTCGAGGAAGAGCGAAAAGGGGAGTTGAAAAAAGGAAAGGGGGAGATAAAAAGGCAAGAAGAACGGCAGAGTTGAAGAACTGAACGAAAGAGACAGTGCGCGTGCGCGTTACATATACAGAGACATAGGAAGTTACGGAGTACGAGTGTGTAAGCGCTACGGCATAAGGCCTCGGCTGGTAACACACATAGCTTTCTGATGGTCGTTTACCCGCGGCCGTCGTGTGACGACCCCGCCCGCTTCAAGGACACCCTCGGACACCGCAGCCTCGGACCAGTACCCGAGCGTCTTCAACGAACGACCGCGCGTATGCATCTTCCTATAAGACCATCTGAATTTTTCTTGACCATTCGATAGACTTCGATCGACTTCGTCGAACTCCTTTACTTGTCGATTTGATTTTGTTATCGACGTTACATATTTTTATGTCGGCATTGATACAGACGTATGTCCTTTTCGAATCTACTTAAGCTATCGAGTAATAATATTTTGTCACTTTTAGAATTTTAGATACAGGGAGGTTTCATCCTAGTATACCTAGATCGTTAAGATGATTTCGTATAAATCGATGAATATATTTAGATACTTCTCGAGAACATAGGATACGTGACATTTTCTTACGAATGTTAGGAAAAATGAATATTTTAAATGGAATGTTGGATCATCGTTAACTCCAGTAGTACAGTTGTCGTTATTATATTTCCGAAGAGAAAACGCTCTAGAATAAAATAATCATAGATAAAATAAAATGGTTTTCATATTTTTTGTTTGAACATAATTTATTTTTCATATAGAATTTTAATATTTAGAAATATTCTTTTGTTTTTTCCATATGCACTTTACACGAATTTTTCCAGGAACTAATCTACCGTTTAAATGGAGAATTAGGTGTACAATTTTTTTTTGATTTTATCGTGTTTCACGTGTCGCTTAGAACCAACACGCAACTAATTATGGGACTACAGCGTATTTTGATAGTTAAAGTTACGCCTTGTGTGTACAATTTACATTTAATCTTTCAACTTTAAACCGAGAGATCTTTCATTCTTGTCAAACCAATTGTACTAATATTATTAATCGATCATAATTATTGTGCTACAATTGGAAAAGTTTCTCTCTCTCTCTCTCTCTCTCTCTCTCTCTCTCTTTATTTCTCTCCCTCTCTTCCTCTCTCCCGCTTTCCCTCTCTCTTTCCCTCTTAGGAAGAGAAGAGAGTTCGGGTTTCAGTGGGTTCCCTCTGTTAAAGCACAGAAGTAATCCTTGGTATACACGATCCTTCTTTGGAATTACCCTCGCTAATGTACCGGGTTATTTCCATCCGAGATCTTAATTAACAATCGCATCCCATGTTAAGCTTAAAACGAAAGTACCGGAATACTGGAGAAACTTGATTTCCAGAGATGCCACGGCATGAATCTCTACCTCTGTTACTTTTTTTTTTGCGTCATAAAGCTAAAGCACTGTCGCGTTGAGTTTGTCTTCGCTAATATAAATGAAGGACGTTTCGACGATTCTCTGTTAAACGGAATACACGACCGATAATGCTACTTTATCGTGATTGAAACATCGTCGAAAAATCGATGAAGATAAACAATCGGAATTGTAAACAAATTCGGAATCTTTTTTATAATTTTTTTCCGGAGATAGAAAGCAATGCTCTTTGTTATCGAATATTTTTTTCAAAAACGCTATTTTTTACGAATAATAATCGAATAGATGATCGACAGAGAATTCTCTGTAATCTGCGTTATAAAAGGAAAAAAGGAGAACATATGAAAAAATAAAGAAAGAATGGCAAACTATAATCACTCGTTGATTTATGACCCGCCAAAATTACGCTTATAAAATGAAAGTTATAAATTTCTTAAAGTCGTCTGGTTCAGGATTAAGGGAAGACAGGTGCTTTTTTCGCAGTGGGCGTGTATTTTATTTAAAGGAATTCGATGAACCAGTTCAGCTGGTTTTTTTTTCTTTTCTGATAATCTTAATTTCGGAAAGTTTCGTCCTATTTGGCGATAATATATATATATATATATATATATATATATATATATATATATATATATATAATAGTATATTTTATTATATATATATATATATCATATATATTCTCCAGTAAAATGTTTGCCGATGTTTGTTTGAAAAATCCTTTCTATTTGGAATGATTTTTTCTCGACAGAGTACTGGAAGCAAATTATTCTTACAATTAATCAAACATTCAATCACGACAATTTTTTTTTCACGAGATACTATAAAGAAGAATATTATATACTCTATCGCGAAATCAAGTCGTTAGAACTACGTTCTCTCCGTTGATATTAACGTTATGATATTGAACGGTAACTTCAATCCGAGCAAAATCCATACTCAAAGTTAACATTTAATTTTTTGTTGCTGAACATTTATAGCTTTATCGAGCGTACTTTTTTGCTCTCCGTGAATTGCGTAGACATGCGTCAACATTGTAAATGTGAATTAAGTTACGATAATGAGCATATAATTGTGCCCATCGTTTCCACATGTTGGTATTCATGACTTTGTCCGAGATGGACAGAAGATTTAGAATCTTAAGTCCATCTCTCGAAGCGTTCTTGCGATGCTCGGCGTTACATTCAAACATATCCGTTTAAAAACTTTAATGCGTTAGCAATAAGATAAATAGCCATTGACATTAAAACTATATTTGTCTACATTTAATTAGACGAATAAGTAATTTTTTTATTAGAAAAATTTAATTTTTCTATGGTTCATTGAACGATTAAACAAAACACTATATGCTCACTGCGTGAATGTACACGTTTATCATGGCGATTAATTTCCAAAGATCCTAATAGATTAATATCCCATTAATTGCAACATCCGATGGGCCTCGATCTTATCTTCGATGTCGTCTGTGCTTGATATAAGATTTACGATTAATTTCATTAATAATAAGAATAATAGTATTAATAACAACGTTAACGACATGTCTCGCTGGCAATTTTCGATTGATAGCGATGATAGTTTAGATTCGGTTGATAGTGCAAACAGGAGGGTTGTACCACGTGATTATTACGGGCGTATAACCGTGGATAGGCACAGGCGCGTTTTCTAGATTTTGTAATTTAGATAAAATAGCTTGAATTATCGTTCAACTTCGAGTCGACCATGATATACGATCCTTCCTATTAAATCGATCATGTCATATAAATCATTATACATGATGATGGAGAAATCAAACATCGAAAACATTATAAATGTCGGTTAGAGATCTTATCAAAGTGTTTATTTATAGCCACGAGATGATTTTAAAGGGCACCCTTCGTTCTCTTACAATAGCAAATTTTTTAGGTTACATCTTTACAAGTTGTCGGCATCTCTGATCCTGATGTTAATCGTCCTTTCGTTATATTTTCAATGTCGACGTCCGAATACATTTTTAGAACATTCTTTTTTGTTTTTTTTTGGGTGGGAGGGGGAGAGGATCATCATAAGGAATCCCCTTTATCTTGTTTCGCGACGTCTTCAGGCGCGAAAAATAATCTCCTTTGGGTCTAAAAATATACGGTATTATTGGCCGTCCACTTTGCCGATCTTTCTTTTTCTTTTATTGTCCACTCTTTCAAACGGTAGGCGGTCCTGGACCGTGAATAAAACCACGAGGTACAAATCGCGTCTGATCCTGGATAACGAGTTCTAGATTCTAACGACCTGCGCGACTCACGTTGAGATTAACGTATGCATATGCACGAACTAACTAGTGACGAAAGTAATTCGATTGTTATTTTTAATATTTTCATTTATTTGTAGAGCGTAGATAGATATATTTAATTTCTAAAAGAAAACAATAGTGATGAAAATGTAAAAAATAGTACTCGTACGATACATGTTACTCAGTTTTTAAAGTGTCAATGATACTCATATTTTTATAAAAATGATAAGAAAATATGGTTTTATATATTTTTTTTTTGTTTTTATTCTAAACAATAATTCGTCAATCTTCATATCATTTTAACGCATATATTCGTGAAAAGAATCAGCTTCGAACACTACTATTCTCGGTGGGGTCTCTCGGTGTGGGGTACTGTGCGGTAGCGTTGGCATCCTGACCCTGAGATCCTAGCTACACGACGACCTTAGCGTGGTAAGGTGATTTCCTGATGTTCGCCTCCTCCCGATGTTCTCAGTTTCGTATTGAGAAATGGTCGATGAAATAGCAGTAGGAGGAAAGACAGCAGGCTCGAAAGATTTATAGTATTTGGAAATCGATCGGCGAGTGCGAGTTAATCGCTATCAAAAATTTGTTCTATTTATTTACATCGATTATGCGTTTACCGGGATTATTAAGAGAATTGTGAAAATTCGTAAATGCATTTGCAATCTTTCGATCAAAAATGACGAAGTCTGCTTCGTTGTGTCGTGAGACTGGTATAAACGCGAAGAGTAGTATCGTGAAGGGATGTATCTATGGAGAGAAGAAACGAGGAGACTAAGAAAGAAGAAGAAGAAGAAGAAGAAGAAGAAGAGGAAGCTGGAAACTTAATGCTCGTGGTACCGCAGCCACGCCGTTGCTATATCGCCGAGGAATGGTTATAGTGCCCGGCCCACGCAATCCGTGGGTCATGGACCATGATCTATGGAACACGCCGGAATGCCCCGTTATGCGCTAAAGTGCAAACTTGTTAGTCATAGAGTTACTCGGTGTCGATGGGACTACGGGGGCTGCCGTGGGGGCTGCTTGATGCCGATGGTCCGCATTGGCGGTGTGACTGGCCGAAGAAAATGCATGAACCAGGCTGTCCTCTCTCTCTCTCTCTCTCTCTCTCTCTCTCTCTCTCTCTCTCTCTCTCTCTCTCTTCCCCTCCTCTCCCCCTCCCTCTATCTTTATCTCTATTTCTATATCTATCTCCATTTCTATATCTATCTCTATCGCTATCTCTATATCTATCTCTATCCTTCTTTTCTTTCCCTTTCTTGTGTGTGCACTTGTGTGCGCATACGACTGCCCGCTGCAATTCCGTGACATGGCGACCGTGAATCCTGGCCATATGCCGTTATGCCCTAAAGTGCAATTCTCTTTCTCCTTCTACTGGTTCCATCTCCTCCTTCTTCTACTACACTCCCTCATCTTCTTAGCCTCCGGGTGCCATCGGGCCTCTTTGCAACTCGCTCCTCTCTTCCTCTATTAAGCTAATTGCGCGCGAACATAAGACGTATCAGTACAATATTGAAGAACGATTAGAGACGCTTATGTTTTTAATAACATCGGTAATCGCGATGTTTGTCGTTTGTCAACGAAGTGATAGAAACCTTCGTCCGTGATTGTAGACTGTCGTTCATAGTATCGAGTTCATAATCACGAGCAGTTCAACAATAGAATCATTTGTCGTTAGTGCACTCATTGATTCGAGGCTCTCTTTAACAGTTTTAAATTTTTCATCCTGATGGAAATGAAGAAATAGATGGAATAGAAAGAAATCGAATCAAAATCAATTTAAAGAACGACGATAGTCTTCGTTGAGCCAACCTTTACCCGTGCTCAAAAAAGAGAGAGTTAGAACTTGGCACCTCCCTTTTTGTCCACATGATCCAGTTGATAGTCGAGTTACCGCGAGAGCAGCTTCAGTAAGACCTTGTAAATTGCTTTAGACGTAAGATAATTGCTTTTTTAGTGGACATAAAAGCGTCATAAACTTAATCGAATTGCCGCAGATACGGCAGGAGACATGTTTTTGTATGCTTCAACGCACGACACCTAATAATATCGAGACACATAATCTAAACGTCAAACTGTTATCCTTTCTCGATCGGTTATATTCGTTATATTATTGATCATAAGTTCTGGAATCCCTCAACATTCCCAGGGACTAATAATGGTGTTACGTGAGCCAATATAGTAGGATAAATGTTAAACGTTTTACATCGGATATTGCTCGACCACTTTCACGGTTTAAACCTTGTATCCATAAAAATACGAGCTGGAACGATCGCATCGAATGTCTCTATCGATGCTTCTCATTCCAAACTCTATATCCCGTAAGCCGTAACTTCAAGGATGATAATCGTACTCGGTCAATGATATTCTTCAATGAGAACCGTGAAAGTCTGTTTATTTTTGCCTGGTTCTACACGAATCCAGATCTTTTTCTTCTTAGACTATGCAGTTTCTTGTAAGCATTTGCGTTCCGACCATCCTTACATCGAGTCGTTCCAAATCAAGTTCGAGTTTCAGCTCGTTTCGGGTTATGCAGAAGTGAAGTGAGATCTCGTTATCGTAATCGTGAAATTACATCGCGAAGTTAGATAACGGAATTTCCTATCTGATCGCAGTTTTCTTGGGAGAGCTAGAATCGAGTTAGAAAGCTCTCGTTCGCTTGCATTTCCTTTCGTGAAATGAGACGAAGATTGGGAGAGTAAGTCCCCCCGCTTGGTAAAATAAACCGGACGACCGAACGATTGTGCAAGAAGCGTGCGTGTCATGCCAATAGCAGTAAAATAAACTTATTACCGCAAGGACGTGTAAACACGTAACTGGATATACTAGGAAGAGAATCCAAGCGTTCGATTAAAAAGGGTTGGTTGGTACTTTCATCCAATGACGGGGCACTCGAAGACGAAATAAATAAGGCCATGCAATCGGGACACGACCAGTTTTGCAGCTCCATTGCGATGTTATCTTGAAATTGGAATATTCTTGGATACTAGGTGCGGATCGTTAATAAAGAAGTGGGCTTTACTACCGAGTACTCCAATCGAGTATCGAAGAGTAAAAGGTCGTCTTTTCCTTCTTATCCTGTTGTTTATTTTCTATACGATTATCCAAGGAAATTTCCTTTTTAATTGCGAGCAGACAACGAGTAATCGAGAAGAAGGTACGGATTTATTAGTGAACAGGGTCTTTCGTTTAGCCTCTCTCCATTCGAGGATGCCACTGGATCGGTAACGGTGTTTGACGAATATAAAATGGCCGTTAAATCGGACAACCGTGTGAATGCATCTTGATCAATGCCTCCGGCCTATAGTGAGAGTATCTAATTTCAGTAGTCGCGTTGTTCGTGGGATAGCAACCGCGTTAACCGCTTCTGCAACGATCTAAGCATACTCGACGCACTTGGTAATCGCTGGCTTCGTTTCAGCGATTGGAGGCTGATTACCAGTGGTCGACCTCAAACGTCTTTATATACTTCGACTACGGTTTTAACTCTCTCTCTCTCTCTCTCTCTCTCTCTCTCTCTCTCTCTCTCTCTCTCTCTCTCTTTCTTTCTTTCTCTCTTTCTCTCTTTCTCTTTCTCTCTTTCTTCTCATCTAGAATAGGTGTTAGAAGAATCGTGTACAAGCATGATCGAGGAAGGGAGGTCCTCAATGTACTCTTACGATCTTTCGTAAGAAAAAGATACCGATATAAACTCTTCTTGGTTCACGGGAAAGGTCCGCTCGACGACGTATCTGCCGTGGAAAGGCACGGGGACGTTTCTTTACGGTCTGATCGAGAATCCTCCGTCGGTTAACGGTACGTCGACACGTCGCACGACCAATCGTCGAGAGGTCGAAACGACAAGATAAAAGAGAGAGAGAGAGAGAGAGAGAGAGAGAGAGAGAGAGGGAGAGAGAGAGAGAGAGAGAGAGAGAGAGAGAGAGAGAGGAAAGAGGGTTACGGGAAGAAATAAAAAGAGGAAGGAAGATGGAGTTCTTTGCCCTATTAACACAAACGCATACACACGGAGAATATACACTCCGCTCATACGATGTAGCTTGGTCAGGTACCCCGAGCAGATATCATTCTGATCTTTAAACAGTGTCATTGCCTGGCTTGGTGCACGCGTTAATACAAGAAAGGTAGGGGTGCAGAGGAAAGGCTTACGTCACGAGCTTCCTGGATTACAACGGTCGAATGAGATGTTACATACTGTAAATTTGCCACTGTGCTATGTCGTACTATAAAGACCGAATAAGAAGAAGAAAGAAGAAGAAGAGGAGGAGGGAAAAGAAGACGAAGAGACAAGAACTAAAAAGAAGAAGAAAAGACAAGAAGAAGAAGAAGAAAGACTGTGGGAAGATACCGAGTTCCTCGGAAGAAACCGGCCGTCGATTCTCTTCCATTTTTATTAAGATTCTATTTTGGTCGTAAGCTCGCAGAGCACTGCTCTCCTTTTTTTATCATTTTAATCCGCTAAAGCGGTAACATTATGTTCGCTATCGTTGATGACGATACGCTTATTGTTTTACCGATGACGATTTTGAGCGGATTCCTTTTCGCTTTTGAATATATGCTATATTTTTATCTCTGCTTCCGAGAAGATTATCGGAGTACAAGGTTTTTCTTTCACTCTCGATCAGTCTTCTGTCATTAATAGGAAAATGTTACGAGGGGATTTTAATTTGTAGTTTTGTTTTTCATTTTCTTTCTTTTTTTTTTTTTTTTTTAATGCGTCAAACATCTCACGGAGCTAATGCTCTTAAGATAACTTTTAATCGTTCAACAAGGTGGAGAGACCGCGAAGTGTCTTATCTCAAGACACACCCACTTAAGGAGCTACCGTTACTAATCACTGCCCACGCGTACTGCACTATTCGTGCTTTTAAAATATATTACACGCAATATGACTAGCGTTTAGGAGATGCCTATGCCGAAATTTTATATATTCTGAGCTGGTGTTCCCAGAGATATGGACGATACCATTACAGGTTGTATACCGATAATTAGTATTGGGGTTTCCTTTTGTAGCTCTCCCTACGATGGACATTAATATCGACATTGTTCTTGTACCAAAACGTTTAACCGCTGGAACGCCCATCCTTTCTTCTTTATTTAAGTATACAAAGGAGAAAGATTAACCGATCACCGGATGGAATGAAGGATACGCGTTGCGTACCTTTTCATTGGCAATGTCCAAGAGGAAACATAAAGTATAGGTGAATTTATATCAAATAAAGATCATAAATTGAGATGAAGTCTCATTGCATTCGAATTACAAGTATGTTCTTCTTTAATGGGTATACCATTAAAGGGAAGATGATCATCGATAACTTTTAAAGATTAATAAAATAATCGTCTTGTTCGACATGAGAATATATTGATATTGCGCGAATGTTGAGCATTTAGTTGTAAATCGAAAAATTATTTGTTCTACGGAGGGAAGAAATACAAAAGGTTTTCGTTTCCTTCTTTTTTTCTTTTTTTTTTTTTCTTTTTACAAAGGATTCGCTTTGACATTCGCAAACGATTGTATTAGTACGATAAACGCTATCGAAGGAGCGGTATATCCGATTGGAATTCTTCAACTGACTATGAGAAAAGCGTCTCTTAATATTCATCGTATTAACCAGTCCACCAGTGGTAACTCGTTTACTCTTTCTCTCTAGTTGGTACATCCTCTTAGCATTATTACCGTGCATGGTCGTACTACGAGTTGTTGCTCCTCTCGGGCTTGCCAATATGCAAAGTTACAGAAAGTCGAAGAACGGACAAGCTTATGAAGAGCGGCATATTAATGAAAGGAAACTCTTGATGCGATTCTCTCTTTCTCGATTTTTTCTAAGACCTTCTCATTTTCTTCTCGTCTCTAGTTTATAATGTATATATATATATATATATATATATATATATATATATATATATATATATATATATCTGTATGTGTGTGTGTGTATTATATTATATTTTAGCATTGGTTCTTGTCATTATTTAGATTATAAAAGAACTGGTAAGAAATAGAAATAAAAATCGACGGAGAACGAAGGAGAGAATGTGAGAAAAGTTAGAAGATTAAAAAAGATTAGTACAAGGTAATCACTTTGATTGGAAAACTTATATAAAATTTCTACAGGAATTAGAAATATTCTTAAAGGTCCAATAATTGTTTGAGTGGCAAGAAGTTACAAAAAATTTTGTTGGGAAGCGACAAGTGGGCGCGATAATGCTTGATTCAATGCGTTTCGAGCGCATCGGCCAAATTGCACATAGCGGCCCCAAATTGCACTCTAGCACATTTCCACATGAAATGTGAAATACTACAGCGTCAATTGCGCTGCTTAGCACTCAAATGGTTAACGCTTTTTGTGCGGGGCTCATTGGGCATGAACTTTGGTTGGAAACGGGCACTTATCGCGGTCATTCAGACGGTACCAGCCGCTTTAACATGCGTTCCCTTGATAATTTCTTTCCACGAAAAGATATCTTATCAAATACTATCTTATTCAAGTTAACAAAAGAAATCTTTTATTTGTCATTAAAAATACTTTTACTTAGAATTATTCTATTAGTGTTTTAAAAAATAAAGAAAACATACAATATTACACAAAATAGTGTATTTAAAATACAAAATTTACTAAACGATATATTACTGTATGAATGTCATGCATTTGTTATACTCATGGATCTTCCAAAGAAAACTAGTTTGTCTCGGTCAACATTCGTTTTGTTTATGATATATTTTCTTATCAAAAGAAACGTTACGAGACCACTTGGGTTTCGACAGTTTACTTAATTGTGTGAGTTTAAGAAAAGTATTAGACAAAGGATCTGATCATGCAGTTAAGAAGGCGCATATTTCGTATCCACATACAAATCTGTATTTGCATGTATCTCGCAATCGAATAACAGTATTGGAAAAAAAGAACACAAAAGGTATAAAAAGAAAAAAAATCCAAAACGTATTTTTACGTGTTCCGGTTACTACCGACAGTGTAAAAAACATTTTTATTTTTTTACATGACCTGACAACATAGTATTAAGGTAGTTTTCCTTTTTTTGCATTTCCCCTCAAAAAGTCAAATCGGAATGACATATCGAGTCATACATTAAATTTTTTTCTTGTAAAATATTTAACACTGTTACATTTCGTGCCAATTTTCACGTGATAAAAGTGTTTATATTTTTATCATCTAGATGACTTTATTTGCTTAAACGGTAGAAGAAATGGCTGACTTGACCCAGGGTCTTTGATATACATCATACGATTTACCTAACGGGTAATATAAATAAGTATGTTGAAAGACCTTCGACCTTTGCTCGTAAACAGATGTGCTTCCTTATGAAACAGTTCAGTACTCTTGCATTTCTACATTGGCCAACGTCGGATCAAACATGATATTTTGATTGATGAAGATTTGCAGTGTCGGTATTAAGTTCATTTTAAGATATATTCAATATTATTAGAGCACTGGGTTTTTTGCTAGGGTGATTTTACACATTGTATTATTTACCATTTTTATTAGATTAGACTTGCTTTTATTACAAGTGTAAAGAGATCAGAATGATAAATTATAGTTTATGAAGCAATATTGAGATTATAATAATAAAAATGTATTTAATTAAATTTAACACACAATACAGCATTGTTATTCTTGCGATTCTTTTAATAACCTACGACTAATTATTTTATACAATAGAGACTATCCTAAAGATATCGACGGATTTGATCGTAACGATTAAATGATTCAAACAAATTTGCTTGAGACAAAATCTTGCCTGAAACTAACACGCACCTCGCGCCACGTCATTGGACCAGCGGAGAAATAGAAATAGCCTGATGCTTATCTCGACTCTTATAAAAACATACAATTTATCGCTCATCACACATCTTCACGATGTTACGCTATTTGTTTAAGTATTTACATAATTACAATGTATCTTGCAATACGAATTAACGAAAGAAAACGCGATACGCATGCACGTCTTATAAACGAGGAAGAATTTTAAACACGTTTATCCAAGAACTCTACGCTTGGCCCGTTATATTTATTTCATGTAAAAAGAGTGAAATAAAATGAAAATGAAATGCTTCATTTAACCGATGTATAATTGAACCGATGATTATGAAAGTGATCTAAGTCATAAATTAAAAAAAAAAAAAATTGTTTATTGTGTAATTCATATAATTAGGTAACTGCCATACGAATTACGCTCTTAAATGTTAGTCTTCGTGTACACTGTTAACTATAATAGTTGTCGGCGATTAGGTCGACGAGAAACCAAAAAACCAGGCGACCAAACTCGGCAATTTGAATTTGTCATTATTGTAATGTATGATCGTAGAAGCAGGTTTATGCAGAGGCAGTGGAGGAGACGATCGCCTCGAGAGTTCGTTGAAGGTTACATTTGCCAATGTCTGGTCTCCAAGAAAGTTGCTTGTAGTGTGCGAACGTGTGCATTTGATTCCACACAATGTATTTTCAACGTATTTTCAGCGAGTCACACTAGCGACGTACGTGCGACTCGTTCGGTCATTTGGTTTTTTGTTCGTTCCTCGATCTGGTCGCCGACGACTGATTTAAAATTAATGTACGCCCTTAATTCGAATCAAACTATCTCCGACTGACGCATGAAGAGAATGCGCATTGAGAAACTTGTTTCATTGTGTAGGTAAATTGTAAATTTAAAGAAGAACTTAGCGTACTAAAGAATTCTTTCAAATTTGCAGATAGAAATCTGGTTATAAGAACTTTTAAATCTCATGTACATACAGCCGTAGGAACTCGATGAATACTTCCAAGATAATTTCGAATCTAACTTGGAAGACATCCATTATAGACTTAAGCAGACCGAAGCTTGTAAAATATGCAAATTCTCGAGTATCCGTGGCTGGTGGTATTTTCGGACGAGTTTTAATTTATTTGTTCGATGACCTTCTAGCCGCCGCTTCGATTTTCCCGTCAAGCGATATTCATATCGTATATTTCGCTCTCATACGTCGAACGATATAAATTCGTATCTTGTTCGAGGTTATATACATGGGTCTCTATCGATATTCGAGGGTGAAAAAACGGGGATAAAAAACCTACTACGATGGTTAAGAAAGTATTAAGTTCTACTCGTTTACTTTTTTTTCTTTTTTTTTTTTTTGCAGAATGGAAACCTTTCAAGAGGCCGGCGTACAGATGTTAAAGGAATTCAGGGCTCTCTTGCAACATTCGCCGTTACCGCTTCCTGGCACGCGCTTGTTACAACTCCTGGCTTTGAACATGTTCGCGATCGAGACGACGCAGCTGAAGGGTGAGTGACTTTAATCTCGATTGCAACGAATCTCTTTTCATTTTCGGATTTTTATGCGTTCTCCGTGTCTCGTGTCCCGGAGAATTCACAGAGAAACTCTTACCTCGCTCACGAGCGAATTGCTCAAGAATGCAGAGCAAGAGAACCAGCGAGGATAGATCGATAAAAGCCTGCGAGCTCGACTTTTTCAACAGATAAGCCGACAAACCGACAACACTTCTTGTAGGAGGGAAAAAAAGAAGTTGTCACGACAACGGCGTTGTTTGTACCTTAGATCGAATCTTTTTCATGCCCAGTCTCTTCTCGTTATTTAATATTATTACATAAGATAGAGCCGCCTTACTGTAGTATTCCTTCACATTTTTCTGATACTTTTAAAGTGTGTTAATTTAAACGGCCCACGATAAAGCAAAGTAACGAGATTAGTCATTGCCAAAAGCTATTCATATATATCCGCCGGATTCTTATAATTCGGCACATCGTTTATGCAGATTTTCTCTACGAAGTAGATAACATCCTATCAAATTTTTAATTCTTTTTTTTTTTTTAATGCCAGGATTTATGTAGAAATACAATTAATTCGATTGGTTACGATTGCGATGCAAATTCGAAGGATCGATATTATGAAGGTCCTGAAAAAAGATCTTGTTCACGGTAAGTGGGACGCGAGGTTAAATCTGATGTTCGATCTGTTGAGGTCAAATGTTCAGATTCAGAAGAAATAAAGAAGCTTTAGGAATATATTAAATATTCTTCTCTCTCTCGGTAGTTTGTAACTTTACTTAATTGATTGATCTTAAATAAGTTATAATGGCGAATTAGACCGCGAAACACAAGTAATTGAAACGTACTAGATTTTATAAATTCTTACATGACGTACGGCATGCTCGACGTCGTTGATTTCTTACCGGTTTAAGAACGAGAGCTCGTATTTCTCCATGTTCGTACCTTTTTTGGCAGAAAGGGGAAACATTCGCTGGTGTGGTGCGGGTGATTTTTTTTTTTATGTTGCTTGACCTCAGTATCTAACACAAACTCTGAGACAAAGCTATCTGACTTGTGGAAACGATAAACAAGAAAATTTGTGAAAACACTACTGGGTTTTATTCATATGTACACGATACCTCCACACATAAAATTTGCTGGTTATCTCCTTTTTGAATTTTGTAGATATCATCTTTACTTTTTTTATTATAATGTTTTTTTTTTTTCTAACTTTACCAAGTTATATCAAATTGGTTCGGTATTCTTCGCTTAGGTATAATTCTTTCGGCCGGCACTAAAAGGATTAACTAACTCAAGAGCCGAACATTCAAAAATGTGCTTTCCTTTCTCCAGGAATTTATCTTTGTTTTCTTCTTTTTTTTTTAAATCAACCCTTGAACGCATTACATCTGATAATCAAACACATTTGTTTTTATAAAAGTAAGTAAGGGTTCGGAATGCAATCTATCTACGCTCTAATTAATTGCGAGTTTCGAACAAGATAAAATCGTAAAGTTTATTCGTTTAACACATTTTGTACACGTTCGTGCAAAATAGTATTTAAAAATGGGACTTATTTTTTTAAGATCATATGATTATCATCAACTTCTCTGAAAAATTTGGCGAAAGTACAAACATCGAGCATCTTTTCTCTCGTAGTGCTGTTGTGCATACATAATATATCTTCAAGCTCATATCTTGCTTTATTTCCAAGATAATTTATGGAGGTTGCTCATGGCTGTCTAATCAGGTTGAAATCGTCGAAAGGATAATGTGGGCGTTAATAGTCTGCGCTTTTAACCGGATACCACCTTTTTATGGGTCGAATGAGCGCAGATCGTAAATTCTCTGCACCGCTGCTTAGCTTTACAAGAGACTTCGTGGAAAGACAAATCATCCGAGAAGCGGAGTGTATCGTAAGACGAATACGATCTTTTAGTAGCAATAAAACTAATCATCGCCTGTCTAACAGCGCCAAGTCACCCACTAAATCTATCACTTTTGTTAGCGCTTTCCAGAGCTGGTCGTTGCTAAGCAGCGAAATATAGATGTCAATATTTTAGCTATAATTTATCGTTATATATTTTCTATTAATTTATAATAAAAAAGACATTTCAGCTCGAAGATCGAAAGGCATATAATATATTCACATGAAACTCTTTCTTTGGGATACGTCGTCGTTTTAGTGGGCAACCAGCTCTAAGTATTAGCGAGAATGGCTTTTTACACCTGCATGCGGGACCGGACCTTTATAATTATCACTAATTCCTGCAAGGAGAGAGAGAGAGAGAGAGAGAGAGAGAGAGAGAGAGAGAGAGAGAGAGAGAGAGAGAGAGAGAGAGAGAGAGAGAGAGAGAGAGAGAGAGAGAGAGAGAGAGAGAAACCGTAGTCAAGATCTCCGTTCCAGTGGAGATGGAATCCTCTCTGAGTCATCATGGCTTCCTCGTTGTTCTATTTTCAAAGTAAAACTTTAAGCGGAATGTCATCTGCATTTACTACTATACTTGCGGGAGACATTAAAAAACACTCTTAACGCAAAATTTTTTTCACGGAGAGAACTTTTTCTCATACGTTTATGATATTTCGTAGAAGCTATTACGCTTTTCTATTTATTTTTAGAAATACGCTCAATACCGTAATCTTTTTTAAAGAGTAGAAAAACCGTCACGTAAAGATCAAACGCGAGTGGAAAAAAAAAGATGTTGAAATTGGCAATCGCGCATGTAACATACGATTACTCGGCTCGACTCTTCGCATATTCGTCGGTGGGTGTAGCTTGCTGTTAAAATCACGCGTTATCATCGAAGTACTCGCATTGAAATTAATCGCACAAGCCCGAACTCGGTTTCAAACGATTCTTCACGAATGCAACTGAGTTGTAACATATGAATATATTCTAGGAATACACTGCTATTGAATATGCAACTGTTGATATAATATATTTTAAAAACGAGGAGGTTCTTTAATGTGTTATGTAAATATTCACGTATCGGAAAACTGATACTGAATGCTGTCGATTAACTAAGCAGAAAAACGCCCGGAGAAAATTAGAAAAAGGAATAGGGAGTAGGAGTTTAACAGTAAAAAAATGTATTGTAAGAGTTTACTATAAATAGTGATTGCGCTGCAATTAAAAATAGATACTTCAAGGGTAAGCTTAAGAGAAAGCGTTATAAATCATTTGGTCTATAAACCTACCTCTTGATTTTCCGGCCTGACCTATGACATTTCGAAAAATTAAGCATTTATGAAAATATCTAGACATAAATAAGCATTGACTATGAGCTCTTAGTCACGTTTCTCTATGGATTCTACGAAGCGAGTAAGATTTAATGAAATATCAAGAAAAAGTATCTAATTGTTGTAAAAAAGATCTTTAGTCTAAACATCTACAGCACATACAAGGGTGTTTCATGTGTGCTTTAACAAAAAGAAAAGAAAAATTGTTTTGCATCTTCATATCGAAGGATTGCTTTATTTACTCGTACAGATTATACCTGGTGTAAGATAGTGTGATATTGCACGTTCATTCATTAATCGTCAATAGTTTCTTCCACGTGTAAGAATTTTCGTATTTATGCCTATCGGATTGCTGCGATATTTGAATATTTTACTGTCATCGTCATCCTTGTCGTTATCGTCCCACATAGAGGCAATCGAGAAAAATGCTAAGTAATTAATTATCATTACGTCAGCGATATCACAGCCTGATAAACTACGAGCGTTCGATTCACCATCGTGTTTCTGTCCTTCGCACTAATGAACCAGTTCACCGAACCTTTACTGTTTTCGAGTTGAGCTTTAATTATCCTGCTACTGGCTCGATGATCGAACATGGCGAATCGTTTCCGATCGTACCTTCTCCATGTACGCTCGTTCGAACGCAAAATGTGACCATTAGATAGTGTAAATAGCCACCAGGAAGCGATCGGTATCTCATGGTGATCATCGTCCATCGAATTCGACCAATAATTGAAATCGTAAACACTGCCGGTGATGGTCCATTGAGTTTACGCAAGCGTATCAACACAGAGTCTGCGGTCGATGTCGAGAAATGTCGAGACGTGTATCCTTCATCATACTTAAACAGTCATACATATCCTGCGGTTTATTTCACGCATGTATTTCTCTTCGTTGTACATACTAAGATAATAATGGAAATCGCGCGTTATCCGATCCATAAAGTTTTATTAAAGAAGATGAAAAGCCATAAGAAGGAATTATAAACGATCGCCATTCCGTCATTAGTTCTCGTATAAGAAACAAAATTATTTTTATTGAAAATCCGTACTCTCTCGCTCTCTCAATATACTTCTTTTTATTCCCTGGAAAGTTCTCGCGACCGTTCTCGCGAGAGACAAGTTGGAAATTAACAAAGAGCAAGATAATCCTTTTCATCGAACGGACATTTAACTCGAATGTGGGGTCAATCGATTGTAATAGTATACTTTGGCGATCTTCCATCGAGTTTTTCCTTCAAAATGGACGCTAAACCAAGGTGACTATCATTTTACACATATTTTAAGTATATTTTATCGTTGCCGCGTCTTATATTTCGCGGTTCGTTTTGCATCAAGTAGAAAATATCCCTCTCATTCGTTCGTTCGTTCCTTCCTTGGCGAAGCGTTGAGTCATCCTTGAGACATCCATCAGATCCACTTTGTCGGCAATAGAATCGGAAGCACTCGAGACTGTCAAGCACGGTAGTCGAAGATATTGCCCGAGAGAAGCAAGATAATGCACGTTTCTCCGACTACTTTACGATGAAGAGATTCCCTCGAAAAGGGGGGTAAACGACCTGTTACGTACTTATGACGCAAAACTGGCTGCTCACGGAAATGGTGTATTTTTTATGTTAATCATTTTTTACCGGCGAACGTCAATTATCCACAAAAGGATGAGAGAAGATCCTGTAGACTGAATGTTTAAGTATTTTTTGGAAGGTTCTTGAAAAGATTCTCGCTAAGCATTTCTTAATACTTAGAAGAATTAAATATTTATTCGATCGCGACCTTTCAAATAAAACATTTAGTTGTTGGTTGTAGGAAAAACTTTCACTAATGTAATCTAAGTGACCACGTGCATAACAGATCCTTCCTTCCCATTATATTGCTTTTGATTACAACAGGATGAAGTTATTTTTTCAATTTTTTTCGAGAATCTTTGCCAAAACTCCACTCTCACAAGCCTCCAGGTAGAAAGAGAATTCTGGAGCTTACTCGCAACAGAACATCAGCTGATGTTGGTACTTATCTTTCATATCGTACACGCTACTTCTTCGCGAACTCGCTACTGTATCAAACAAAAATATACCAGATTCGAAGTTATTACATCATTACAGTTCGTATCTAAAATAAACGAGATTCAGGGGATTTTCTTGATTACGATTTAGTCGTTAATTTTCTAAAAATAAAATGAGGTATGCAAAATTAGTATGGCGCTTATCAAGTCGCGGTCGATTATCTCGATCAAGGAAAGGTAATTGACAACGTAGCGAGAAGGATAAGACGACTCGTATACATTATTTCGATCCTTCAAGCCCGATCAATTCGCAGACATTTCAAAAGACATGACCTCTTTCTCTCTCTGTCTCTTTCTCCTATTCCCTCTCTCAATTATCTCACCGATTTCTTTTTACGTTAAACAATTTGGTCATTATCGATCTCAAGATTCTTCTTACATCGAATTATCATGGTCACTAATACGTTTAATAGACATCTTCCTTCCTTCCTTCCTTTTTTTATCTTTCTAATACCCTTTCGTGTATCACTTCGATCAATAACTTACTAGAACATCTTATCGCCATGTTTGGCCGCATAAATCGATATAATTTATGCCTCTTTCCCCATGTATTATATAGAAACTAGTAATTTCATATCAATTTGTTGGGTGCATAAATTGATAAGTATAATAATTAACTTTCGAGATTCATTTGAAGAAGTTCTTTCTACGAAGATATCATTTGCGTTAATGAGATATATAGATAAAAAATATTATTCTCTGCATTTAAAGTTAATCACAGAATAAGAATACTCGATCAAGAATTATATTTATAGTTATGGATTACGATCTTACAATCGATAAAAGGAATGACATAAATAAATAAATTTGACATAAATAAATAAATAGATAAATTTTGATAGAGTGAAATTTATGAAAACGCTATATATTCATCGTAATCAAAAAACATTCATTTATTAATATTTATTCTGTGACGTATGTTATTATACGTGTATTAATAACGAAATGTCACTAGAGAATAATATCCGTTTATGGATTCTGTTAGTATTATAGGCGCGTAGTGGTTTATTTGGAATAATTGGACGACAAATTCATTGGAACGAATAGCTCCTCGATCGATAGATCGACAGAACAAACAAGGATCGTGTAGAGAGGTAATTGAAGGAAGCGGTTCTGAAAGGAGACGACTGCTACATACGATGACGCTTGATTCTGCTCTAATGTAGAATATAAATCATGCAACCTGATCCTTACAAACAGCTAGTTTATATTTCTACAATCTTGTTTTCTTTATCACTTTTTTCTTAATGTATTATTTTGATAAACTTCGCGTTCTTAGATTCTAAGATGACGAAAGATAAAAATAACGGTAGAATAATGGAATATTAGAATCTGATTATTTAATAATTGAGACAGCAACTTCGTCTTGTCCGAACGGTTCTAATAGGAACTCATTTCTAAGTTCTTCTAATTACGCATAACTGTTTTTGATATGGGGAAAGAGAAGTAATATTTACGATAATAAG
Source organism: Dolichovespula saxonica (assembly GCA_911387935.1). NCBI lineage: Eukaryota > Metazoa > Arthropoda > Insecta > Hymenoptera > Vespidae > Dolichovespula > Dolichovespula saxonica. Next base: position 11,291,716 of record OU426993.1, on the reverse strand, counting down.
ATAGACAGAAGCAGATAATTCCCTCCTCATTTTGTACATAATTATCCTTGGTCCGGTTCGTTATATCTTTGCTGCCGAGAGCAAAAGAGCAAAGCGATCGACTGGAGCTCTGAAGCAATCCTTGTTATACCGGTACAGGAAAATTTTCTTTTTGTTTCTTTTCTAAATTACTGATCAGTTTCGGTAATTGTCCAAATGATGAGAAACGAAAAATTTGTAATAAAATGATTATCAAGATATATGTGCGCTTTTAATTCGATTGCAAATAATACGAGTTTAATCTACTAGAGTTAATCGTTCCTTTTTTCTTATCGTTACGCTAAATATATCTGTTTTTGAAATAATATCTTAACGATTCTCCTCTCGAGTGTCTTCTTCTTTTCTTAAATATTTGCTTTCACCGAAGTATCGACGAAACCTTTTTTAATGACTTTTTATCCACGAATTCGAGAGATTCAACACCGATCGATAATCTAATAAGATACAAAAGTAAGCGCATCGAAGAATTTAAGATACCCGAAGAGAACGAAGACACGTTCGTTTTCTTTTTTTTTTTTTTTTTTAATACGAAACGAAATAGCTTAATCGTATTGAGATACAAGATTAAGGATAATTTCTCTGATTGAAAAAGCAAGGAGGTTGGCCTTACCACCACCGGGTAGTTCTCATGCTGTGTTAGGAACCTTCATATTAAGAAGAAGACGATACGTTCAATAAGGATCAGAAGAGACGATCGTAAAGTAAAAAAGAAAAAAAAAGATTCCCAGACGGTAGACGAGAAATTATATTCTACGTAGTCTGGCAGCGAAGGATGGAAGCTCAATCGAAGGACCCCTCTCGAGGTCGATTCAGCTCGATAAGAATGCGCGATAAGGGACAATGACGGGGATATAAACTCTCGCTAATAAAGCCAGGGGGTATGAAGGATTCTGATGGAAGCGAATCCGCAAATTACGCGCACTTCGAATCACTTATCTGTTTGAAAAGGTGTGCATCAAGCGGTCGGAGATGTTGGGACGCATGATGGAAAATAAGAAAAGAACAAGGAAGATACACTGCGGGCAAGAGTAAGAGAGGGAGAGAAGAGATAAGGAAAGAAAAAGAGAAACGACGAAGAAGATGAAGAATCGTATAACGCTCGGGCTAATGTCCCTAATGTCTATAATTTCGGATCATCTGCATCCAAGTCCCGCTGTTGTACCATCCACACACTTAACTCGTACCAAGTAAGTAGGGATAACTCGACTTTCTTTTTTTTTATTTGCCTCCAAAGAATGTAAGTACTCGCACTGTATGTACATACGTTCCCTTCATTTTCCTTAGCCGAGTATCGACATCGAAAATCTTCCTTCTTAGCGTTGGGATACTCTCTCGCCTTTAACGATTCAATCTTACTTTACAATCTCCTCATTGCCACGATCTTCCTTTTTTTTTATTTATTACATATTTACCTTCCTACACAATTTTCTAGAGAAGAGCTTTTTTCTCCCATATCTGATTATCGGATTTTGTCCCAATCGAAAATCGATATGATAGTTTTATACGTGTTTACTGATCACTAATGAGGTAATCTTTTTATATATATATATATATATATATATATATATATATCTTAATATATATCTTTATATATATTTATAATCTTTATATATATATATATATATATATATATATATATATATATATATATTGTACAATAGTTTGTGTATATCTCGATTGAAACAGCCTTTCGTAAAGATTATGTTGGGGGATATACGTACGGTTGGATAAAAGGATACGTAAAAATAAGAAGTGGAGGATATCGTGAATTCCGTCAGAAATTCGAATACTTAATTTATTTGAGGGATTAAAATTTACGAAGATGGGTTGATTCGAGCAAGTGATATGTGAGGCGAATTGCTTCTCAGGAATTGGAGAGCTTCGTTGACATAAATTATTAAGTATGGTTTATTAAAGTAATTATTGAAAAGTATGGATTTCGAAAATCTATTCTGAGGGTAAGAACGAGAGAGGGGGAAGGAGAAGGGGGAGATGAGAGTGAGACGAAATGATCTCGTCTCGACCTTGTTATGATCTTGTCATTGGAAATAGAGATCAAATGTTATGTATTGCAAAAAATGGTTTTCATCCTTTCTTTCTCATTATCCTTGCTGTAGAAACGCGCATACACATTTTTGGAGATCTCATGAATGTTGAGTTTTTTTTAATGCGACACTAGACGTTTGATCTTGAGATTTATTTAGTTAAATGCTCGTCGATTATATTCTATGGACAAAACGATTAAGAACCCATATCCAATTCTTATTTATGTTTTACATATATCCGTGATCGTTTAGTTTCATGAAATATCTGAAGGAGTAGCCTCGTAGGCTAAACGATTTATGACGTTTGTTTTAAGCTTACATTAGAAATATTTATTTTTTAGTCATAACTCGGTTGCGACTCAGGTTATTTAGTATTAATGACGTACATGAAATTGTTCAAACTATCTGGCACTTACTTTCAACTAATCAAGTATTATTGCTTTCCATTCCTCATCTCTTTTTATTCTCATATTCCATCTACATATCTTTTTCTTTCTGTTTCCTTTTTCGGCAATTTTCTTTATTGTATTAGCTATTGAGAGTACTCAGTAGTCTCTTTATTTATTTATTTATTTATTTATTATACAATTAAATTACATTCATTCCAAATAATGTCAATTCCAGCTCGGTCTTGTGCGATTAATTTCGATGCTTATACTTTTAATCCAATGTGTAATTCTTGGACAAAATATGCCGTCGATGAATATGAGAGCGAGCTGATGTATTAAATAAAGTTCAAATACGCTTGGCAGATTCAATCTATTTAAGCTATTGTATTTGTTCTTTCACGAAATCATCCATCCTATCAATCGTCTTCCTTTTCCTCTACTTTCACCTTCATTTTATCATAATCTATTTGTTCGTATAGTATCTTTGTTCAAGATTTCAACGAAAAATTAATTAATTTTCTTTAATTAATCTTTGGCGTGCTTTAAGCTTAACATTTTCTCTACTTGAATTTCGATATTCGTTACAAAAATCCATAACATTTGTATGTATTCGAATTTGTTTGACAGAATTCTATTCATATCCTCGAAAGGAATCCTACCACGATACCGTCGCATTGGCGACGCTTCTTGTACCGGCACGCGTCCCTCACGCTAATTAAAGTAATATATTCCATGAAATTTTCGATTATTCACAGATATCCGATCGGCGTTGCTTTGTCATTAGGCATGGTTCGACGCGAAGCGCGACGAAAGTCGGGACGGGTTCAGAAGCATCGTCGAGAGAAAGAAACGCGCGTAACGAAAAACGACAAGATAACTTTTTTTTTTTTTTTTTTCGTTGGAATCGAACATTCAAGTGCCCGTTCGTGAATTTTGTTGAGCATGAAGTCCACTTCATTTCTCGGGGGATTCGTATCTTTGAGCGCATCGTCGCGTCGTGTACCCACGTCTTCAAAGCTATTTGAGAGATGTTATCTTTCTTAGTGTCACGTAGGGTCAGACGCGTATTTTTCTTTGTTTTTTTTTTTTTTTTACGCGTGGCGAGAGGGAATTTTGTAAAAACACTAAGGACGGAAGGAAGGAAGAAAGGAAGGAAGGAAGGAAGGAGAGAGAGAGAGAGAGAGAGAGAGAGAGAGAGAGAGAGAGAGAGAGAGAGAGAGAGAGAGTGACGCGCGTCAGTAATACTTTGTTCGTAGCTTAAACGGATCTGATTGGAGGTTCATGCGCTCGAAAGAGAGAAAAGGAGAATTACGAACGTTAAGGAGAAGAATCGTTCTTCGAGATCAGCTACGGATAGGTTACTTTCAGCCGAGTAAATTGCGTGCGAGATGGATTACGTAAAGGGGAAGGAACGTACAGCACTTACGGCAACGACAACGACAACTACGCGACGACGATGGCGATGGCTAGATCGCACTTAGATATCTTCCGGAAGACCGATTATTTTCTTGTTACCTCGCTTGGTCTGCTTATCGATTCGAGTCTGCATGGTACTCTAACGCCCGTTGGGCACTGTCGGTCACTGAATTCAAGGAAAAAAAAAAAAAATATATATATATATATTAGTTTATACGCAGTTGGTCGCTGTAACGACGAAAACACGAGCCATGCACGGTCAGCTCGTTTGGTAGCCTGATTTTTGGTTTTTCGTCGACTGAGTCGCCGGTGATTGGTCTTTAATGCGCAAGGGCCCAAAGGTACACGCTGTTGTTGTGTAATGAATTCTCGCCCTCGGATGATTATATTCCAGGACGATATATCGAATAGCTTAATGAAATAATAAATGAGGCTTCTAAGAGAAATATCAATTAACTTTTTTCTAAGTTTTTTTTTTCTCCGCGATTAATGCCCCCATGGATCATTAAGCTTTTACGAAATCACGCGGAGGTTGTTTTTATGACGTTTTTTTTCATTGTATAAGAACGCGGAATTAACGTTTGGAAAAGTCCTTTTATATCTTCACTTTTTTTTCCATAAGAATTTCAAATGACTCGTTCGAAGAAATCTTTTCTCGAAATACAAAAGAGCGAGAGTTTCCTCCAATTTCAAAACGGCCATTCTCTCCCTGGTAGATCTTTTCTCGCTCGAGATCGCATAATATTCCGTCGGTTATGGTCTATACTCACGGCGCCGTTCCTAATGTAGTGAAATTTGTCATTTTCCCACTTGGCGCTCCTTACCACACTTCTTCCCACAGCCGTTCTCCATGAGTTCGCGAGCCATCATCGCGAGTTGGTGATGTGTACCGAGCCTTCTCTCTCTCTCTCTCTCTCTCTCTCTCTATCTATCTATCTCTATCTCTATCACTATCTCTATCTATCTCTCACTCTCTCATTCATTATCTCTCTCGCTCTTTCGGAGAGCAGCAGCATCGTCGTTGCTGCTGCTGTTGCTGCCGCTGCGGTTGCTGCCGACCGCTCGTGTTCTCGTACGCGGCGCGTCGCCGGAGATAGATGAGGGAGTCTATCTTCAGCAGAGAACCAGTTACGGCTTGACGAGCTGTATGTTTCACGTAATGCCTTACGATCCTGTTGTCCTATTAATAATAAACCGCGAACGGTGGTTTATACGAAGTACGAGACTTCTTCCTCGGAAAAAGAGAATATGGTTATCTTGAGAGAAAATTCGATAGACATCAACGCGGTCTTTCGCGAGCACGTGCCCACGTTCACATCTTTCACATCTTTTCGTTCGTAAAGTGTGCGTAAAATGATTCGTAAGATCCCTTAGGAATTTTCGAATGTTAAACGTAAGATCGAAAGCAAATGATTCTAATGATAATTATGTATTCTCGTATTTTTCTGTCGTATCTGACACTTTCTCTCTTGAAATTTAACATGTTTAAATAAGTTATGGTATTCATTTTATATGCGTTTAATCCCATATGTTCGCGGAATGCAAGTTAGTTTCTGTTCAAATTTTGGAGAACCGTATCTCATCCGATTTCCTGCCGATCTCTTAATTAAGCGAAGATAAAGAAGTACTAGCAGGAGAGCTTGACTCTTGAATAGGAATAATAACTATATTCGTGGAAAGAGGAGGAGGAAGAAGAAGAAGGCGATGGTGAAGAAGAGAAGAGGAAAAGGAAGAAGACAAAGAAGAGAGGAACGAAAATTGGAGAAAATTGCGTTAGCAAATCATTCTTCCGTCGTTCTCTTTTAAAGCGGCTCCTCCCTTAAAGAGAGATCGTATAACGAACATTATGCAAACAAGGTCGTGCTTGAGTTACAGTTCCAATGATCCTTCTGTTGCATCTGTGAAGTCATATATAAGAACCAGTCTCGAGACGCGAATCAAGTCCCTTGGAATTTTCGACGAACTCACTCGCTGTCATCGGCAAACACTCTAAAGAAAAATAGAAATGTTGTAAAAATATGGCCAATGTTGGGTAACGGTAAATACAATAACTATTTTCGTTAATTTTCGTACTCGACTATTAATTTTATTCGTTTTAAAAGTTGTCCCGATCGAGAGAATTTCAAGTAAAAAAAGATGAGACTGTAACTCAACCCGATCGGTCAAGTTTTGTTCAACCCGGAAGGAATTCTTTTATGAGGAAAGCGTAACTCGATGAGGAGCTAAAAGAAAAATGGCCCTTTTTTGCTCGCTGGCCAAACAACATTCACTTTGTCCAAACCCGTATTATCGCATACTTTCGCAAACGAGACGTAACGCCTGACGAAGGGGTATAACGATGGCCTAATGATAATACTTCGTCGAGAATGCCGAATAGAATACGAGGGACGTACAGAATAAAAGGTATCATCAGTAGTCATTAGTATGACCCACGAAACCTTTTCATTCCTTACTTCTTACCAGTTGTGTACGTACGCCTCAATTTCTCCTCCCTTTTTTTTATATCGTTATTTGACTTTTGAGAATGGTAACGATTACGATCGATTATATCGTATGAATATACGCGAAGAGGTTCCTCGTTCTCGAGCGAAGTACCAGTCAAAAGTCCTAGAATTGAGATATAAAATTTCGGGATTGCAAATATTGCGTTTAAGTACACAAGGCCCCGGGTTAGTGTTTGAGAAATAATTCTGTACGGTCGAAAACTCATTGGATACACCGGGGTTATTGACTTTCAAGTACGTTCCCTGGCAAATAATCTTCTCTCGTTCTCTCTTTACCCTCGGAGTTGAGGATTTGTTGATTTATGCGATTTATATGTATTCGAGGTAATTTGCTTAAAAACAAACGTTTTGCAACTTGTACCATTAAACATTATACGTTAATATGCGGTTATATTTGGAAAAATAATTGAATTTATACTGAAGTCTTTATAATGAATGACTGTGAAAGATATTGCGATAAATTATCGTATTTGATTTAAAAACGAACAATTTTTGTACGTGAAGTTTCCTGATAATTTTAAAGAGATAAGAAATATAATGGCACGTACTTGCGTCTTATAACTAACATTCCGTTACATTATCGTAACATTCTGTTGTATTATATATAACATTACGTTGCATTTATAGATACAATATACCTAGGCGAAATATACCACGACATATTCTCTGCGGTGTCTCTCAAAAAACATCCAAAGGTACATTAATACATTTCGCCGTTCTTCGTAGGGAGGAATAAGATCGCCGTATCAGCCGTCACTATCGATATTTACAGTAACCTGTAAATCGAGCGACGTCGTTCGAAGTAATGAAAATAATTTCGCGCAATAAATTCGTTCGTTAACGGACGTATGCAGACAATTTTCAATTAGACGTTCTACCGTATCGTCAAAAGTAGTTCCTTAATTAAATTTTCTCGACGCTTCGAAAGCCGTATTAATGTCAACTCCGTAAAATACGGCGTTTATCCTTCAGCATTTAATTTTGAGAAGCGAAGGAAATCGATAAACTAAAAACGTCCTATTATATCTCATTTTTCTTTTCGACGCTTGGTCATAATGGATTTGACATATTCGTTAAGTTTAATATTCACTTGTTCGAAATAGATCGAACATTGACAAATTTTTCCTATAAAGGATCGTGCTATTTCATGCTGATTGACAACGAATCAGTCATGCTTATCGATTATTTTTTTTTAGTGATCATCGTAGAAATTTGTTCTAAGTTAGAAGTTTCTTATATTATTATATTTATTAAAAATTTGATGCAAAAGTTTAAATGTGTTTATCTCGAAATGATGTTCAAATTGACCGACTATATAACTCCGATTTTCTAAACTTATCCTCCAATAGCTCACCATTTTGTAAAAAAATTACTTTAGTTTCAAATTCGTAAGTATAACTTTATGTTAATGTTTGTTTTTTTCTTTTTTTTTTTTTTTTTCATTAAAGCTTCTATCGTAACGTTCGAGTATCACCCATATATCTTTAATTTTTGGAGGCCTCTCATGTCATTAGTTACTTTGATTACAGTACACATTATTTTATATGTAAATTTGGAGAAAAATTAGTTTAGTATATGTAGATTGTTTTGCCAATAAAGACGTTTGAAAAAAATTTTTTATTTCGTGCCAAATAAAAGATCTCGAAAATAGTCAGTCTTTTTGATTAGCTGTCAGAGTGGTTTCTCCCCATGAGCAATAAACTGTTGGCTCTTATTACGTTTCAAGTACCGTTTAAGCGCAAATACGAACGATAATGTGTGTGCGTGTGTTTAATCGCGATACAAAAGCCAACATATAAAATTCGCATCATAGTATGAAGCAGCTTATTGTTGCAAGTTAATAACGACGTTATCACGAAAAGGAGATAATTTCGGCATTGAAGTTGTTAACGAATTTAATAGACGAACTTGTACAATTCATCATTCTCTTGCGAGGATGTAAATTGATTCCTTTGACTATCAGCGACTAACGCTTTAGGAAGTCTTATCAAGCCATCTATTCTCTATTATCGCGAATAGAAACTAGTGATTGTCGAACCAAATCTAAGGGCTTCTAATAATTATCGATCACTGCGTACCGATCTGATAGAAACTGGATTAATGGACGAATAATTAACGATCACGATCTATCATCTTCTGTCCATTCTCCATTCGTACTATCGATACATCAGTGTAAAGATTTAATTTTTGTAAAGCGAGAACGTTGAAAGATATTTTTGAAAGTTCTTAGATGTGTATCGTGTAACGAAGGGCGGCGTGGGGTTGAAGAGAAGAGTTCGGTCGTGCCACGTAACTGCCGCGTAACTGCCGCGCGTATTAATACGATAGCAGAGCGAGCGAGGGCAGGTTGAAATTACATGTTAGAGGTAATTGGTAATTTCTGTAACGCGATCCGGCTACCATCTGTCCGCGAGAAGAAGCAACGAAAGTATCTGTGGGCTGTTTGGTGCTGCCGCTGCGTTGCCATTATTGATCTCTGCCGTCCTTGCCGATGTTGCTGTTGTTGTTGTTGTTGTTTCTACGTGTGGGGAGCGAGAACCGATGGAGAGGGAATCCGAATAGATTTCGTAGGAAAGAAAGGCGACTGAAGGATTATCGAAGAGCAAGATGAGCTAAACCAAAGTTTAGCATTCGAGAGAACCCGTTTACGAGCGTTGGATCGAAAACGGAACAAAAAAAAAAAGAAAGATGAATTTCTTTCGAGGTTTCTGACTGTGGAGAAATCGAGAAAGGAAGGAGGAGGATGACTATGAGAAAGAGAAGCAGAAGAAGAAGAACGAAGGGAAGTTCTTTCTAAAATATCAGTCCGATTTATATCTGTCCGTAAGTACACGCGTAATTGTCGTACAATTGGCGTACCGACCGGAGGAGGAGTATACAGAGATGGGATTGCGGTGCTGCAGCATCGCGCATCGCAATGCACCGGCTTAATGCACCGATATAAATGCGCGTCCGGTATCTGGTTCTCTTTGCTCTCGTTCTCTCCTCTTGTCTCGGACACCGCGTAATTTAACGTCTCGTACTTGAGGGTTATCGTCGATATCGCTGTCCCAGAAAACGCTCCTGTGTGCAGGCTTAATGAAGGCCCTTTCCTCCGTTTCCGGTTAAGACCAGCGAAGAAATCGATAGAGACGAAGTGGACGCGTTCGACCGATAGATTTCCTATTTACGAATCGAATTTATGAAATGTTTTGCAATTTCTCGTGAAAAACGTAAAAGAAAAAAAGAAAAAAAAAAGGAAATTTATGTATACGATTTCTTACCTGCGCCAAAACTATTCTCGCTAGGAAAAGAGTTGTCGGATCTTGAAAACGCGCGCACAAGCAAGCTCGATCAAGTTCCCGAGACTAAGATGGCAGGAAGCGTTCGGTGATGGTTGATCGTCCAGATGCAAACCCAGAGGGTGTCGGGAGGATCTCACCGAGATGGCTATTATTAAAATTGATGTTGCAATGGCAATAAACGGAATTGCCGGGTATTAAATTAAATTATTTTAATGTCAGAGAGGTTGGACGCGATGCGCGAGGAGATGGGTGGGTGAGAGCTAGCGAGAGAGACGGAGAGAGAGAGGGAGGAGACGATCACTCAAAGGCGCGGCTTGTAATATCCATTGCGGAAAAGAGGCAACGATTTCGTATACAAGCCTTAAGAAAGTGCATCGAGTCTGAAATTAACATTCGACCGTGTCTTCTCTGATAGATCATTTCTACTTTCGATATTTCTCGCCCCTTTTCCTTTTTCTAATTTATAATATATCCGATATTTTTTATTTTCTTGAAATGTTTTTGTTTTTTTTCGTTCTTCCTATCGTTTTTATATTTGTAGGTATATGTAAGTACGTATATCGTAGACACACTACTGCTGCTATCAAAAGCTCAAAGCCATTCTTAAAAGAAAATGTCTTCCGTTCTTTCTCCCTTCATCTACTCTAGGAATTACTCATATGTTAAGCGACGTAAAAGAACGTTATTGCTCCTTTTCCACACAGGAGGAACATCGGAGCAATTGTTCTTTTTTCCTGCTCCTCTTCCTGTCCAAAGAGTTGAAGATTTATCAAGGTGCAAGCCGGGCAGTGTTTTAGCAGGGACAATAAATCAAGAGCGACGCGTATTCGTTGTGTAACAAGTACGTACACATTAATGAAGTTAAAATATCCAGGCGGTTTAAATGCAAGCGCCAGTTATGCTTGCTTGCTTGGAAACATCTCCCCCCTCTCTCCCCCCTCTTTTTCCTGTCTTATTTTTATATTTTTTTTCTCTTTTTCCAACTCTAGAAAGAACGTGCTAATGTTGTTTCAAACGTTAGCGATAATGTGTTTTTTATGCAATACGTTTTCATTTTCTAATCTTGATTATAATTATTACGGTCTCACGATGCGGGGTAACGCACTTATATTGTCGTACGTTAGTTCGCCAACGATCGTACAGTTAATTCTGAAGTCTCTATTAATGGTACCAAGTTAATTAGTCAGTCTGATTTTTACCATGAATTCTCAACGATTCACAAAGAGCTTCTCCTGCTAGTCTTTATCTTGATGTCTTTCCTTCCCGTTTTCAACATTATCGTTATCATCGAGTATTCTTTACGCTTAGGCTCGGTTGTATACTTACCGGCTACATCTATGATATCCCACGCATCATTAAAACTACCTTTATGGTCATTTCTCGCTCGTTATCGCATTCGAAATAACTAAAAAAAGAGAATCTCGCTCGGTTTTTCGCTTGTATCTTTGAAGATACTCTTATTTCTGAAAATAACATGGGAGTATTAAAAAAAACTTGCTATCGAAACATTTCTAACCTTGAATCTAATAATCATGCCAATTTTAATAACCATTAATTTTCAGTAAGTATAAATAATTCTTAGAAAAATGTTTCATTATCGGGACGATGTATCCAGTTTTCCCTTTTCCAATTCATTAAAAAAAAAAAAAAAAAAAAAAAAAAAAAAAATGAATCCAGTTCATTAGCCGGATTCGACTAAGTTTTTTATTCGTCCTGATGAGTATCGATCGACGAAGAACAAACAGGCTGCATACAAGCAAGAGGAGGTTTTTACCCGGTCGGTTTGCGAAGAAATGTTCGTGTCTTTTCTCTTTGCACATGCACTCGCTCCTCGAGAGAAAACGAATTGCCCTTGGGAAAGATGGGCACGCGATCATTGCAAGACCGAACGTATTCCTCTGTTTGCTATCGAGGCGCGAATTATAATTCTCCACTGCAAATATGTACTATCAAAACAAATATGTCATCTTCGAGTATCTTGCCTTCACGCACTATTGCTTCTTTCTTTCCGACCATTTTCGCACTTGCACGTTGTTGCAACAAAACGTACGATAGTTTTTAAACCCTCCGGCAGATGTTCCATCGACCTCGTACGAAACTTACCTTTATTTGCCGACATGCTAAAATCGTGAAATTTAAATATTATACTTATCCTCGATTTTCTTTCTATCGGTTATATCATCGAGCCGAACTCAATGATCGAGCTCGTTAATAGCATTATTCTCTGTAACAATTTTCGAACTTCCCTTAAATTTCTGTTTATCAGACGAATGTCCCTTTTAAGAACGTAGAAACTCAAAGCTGAGTGAGAACGCATAAGTACCGTAATTACGACTCTCAAAGTTACTACATGTAATACGAAGTGATTATTCTTTGTTCTTCTTCTTCTTCATCTTCTTCTTCTTTTTCTTCATATTTTTTTTCTTCTTCTTCTTCATTTTTCTTATCCTTCTTTCCTTTATTCCTGAACGTCATTTTTCGGACATTTCCAGAAAGCTATATATACCTTTGCCATTGCATCTGCCAGTGTCATTGTCAGTCAAACATTTTCAAGAAGGGAAGTAAAAGAAGAAGAAGAAGAAAAAGAAGAGGAAGAAAAAGAAGAAGACCAAGACGAATGAACGTCGCCTTGGACTCGTTCATGAATCATTGGGCTGACATCTGAAACGTCCTCGAACCTGATGGTCGCACGCAGTCGACATTTAGGTGTGGTAAGGGTAAAAACGATGGGGCTTTTATACTTTGTCAATTTGCAAGCACTCACGTGGTTGATGTCGTATGGATTTCACTCTTTTCTCTCTCTCTCTCTCTTTCTATCTTTTTCTCTCTTTTCAATCTACTTCCACTTATTCCCACCCCCGCGATTAGATCAATCCCTTCTTCCCGCCCTTAATCTTCTCTCTTTCCCTCTTTCCCTCGTTTCCCTCGGCTCGTTTGTACACGTATATGTATTATCGGTACATGTATCGATTTTCGATCGAACCTTTCTCCTTTCCACGTTTCTACCCTGGCAGCCCTCTCTCGATAAACTTTATTCTCGCGTGCAAGATCGCGACGTCATGAATTATTCGAACGACTTCAGGAGTCAGCTCTTGCTCTCAGGGACGACGATCTCGTTCTCGTTGGAAGAAGAATCGAGAATATGCTGCAGATATTGTCCTTTCAAGCTAGACGAAGCTCTTTTCCTTCACTATTGAGTCACAAGCCTGCATCGTACTATAGGGATTTCATACTAAGCCATTAAGACCCAACCAACATGATGACCCGTAGGATGATTCTTTAATCGTCACTGTTAGGAAGGGGCGTTTTATTTCTCATGGAGAATGATGTTTCGATAATCGATATAAACGAAGTGCTAGGAATTATGGTGAAAAGCATTAAAAATTTAGTAACTACACGATTTTCGTAGTGCGTCGGATTTCGAGAATATGTATGTACGAAAGAACGCTTTTTTTTCTATAAAATATAAGAGATGAAGTCGTTTACTTTTATTTTTTATCAACGACGTGTTAGAAACAGAAAAAATACAAATAAGTCAACATGGGATTTTTTATATTTCGGTGATACGATTTGCTAGAAGCAAATCTGCATTAGTCCTCCGAAAAGGGGTAAGAATTTATAAGAAGTATCATAGGTCATATGCAAACATATATATGTATAATATATGTGTATACACTCACACATATGGATATGTAGAGAGAGAGAGAGAGAGAGAGAGAGAGAGAGAGAGAAAAGGGGGGGGGAGAGTGAATGTAGTATGTCGGGCGCGGTTACTTACCGCGTTGTCGTGCTTGATGCTGCCGTGTGGCTGGCGCTCGAGGGAGCGGGAAGAAGAGAATAAAAAGAGAAGAGATCTTCCTCGAGCAGTCGTCCTTGCCCTCGCCACTCGGCCCACGTCAAGGCTACTTGCCCGAGCGCAATGCACTCGCTTCTTCCTTCGTCTCTCTCTCTTTCCTCGTCTAACGTACCGCATCGCTCCACTTCAGCTAACCTGTGCTCGCGTGCATTGCAGGTTGCACAGTTACGGGCGTTTGTTCGATACGTTTCGAATCCTCTTTCTTTTACTTTTCAGTGTTTTGCGCTACTTATAAAATACCATCGATCGCAATCTTTTATATGGGATACATTCAAGGAAAAATAAAAAAAAAAAAAAAAAGGAAAAAAAGAACTTTTAAACGAAAAATTCTTTTATAAGGATCGAGGAAAAAAAATTACAGAAGCTTTGCCAGATTTTATTTTTGGGATACAAGATTAACTATGAATTGTGCGACGCGAAGAAAAAGCGAAGGATGGTTGAAACCGCGAATGGGAGAAGAAGGGATATGAAACTGCAGGGTGCCATGAGAAAGGTTCGGTAGCTCTTGAGGATGGACGGAGAACGGGTTTTGGTGGGCACGTAATCCTGATCTTCCGAGATAATATGAGTCTCGACTATTCCCTTTTCCCCTCTCCCCTTAATCTTATCTTTCTCCTTCTAAGTACCTTTATAACGATGTGATTTTTAAGCGATACAAAATGGTCAGAGGATGGTTTATAGAATTAATGAATGGAGCGATCTTTAGATTTATTTAATACTCGTTGCCCGTCTTAAAGCGCACGTATCTATATGTATGTATATGTACATGTCCTTCATGCGCATACACACGCATATATTTATAATTGTCAAGCATAAACGCGTTCGTAACTTAAGTGTTTCCAAGATCGGAGGTAAGATGCTCGTGCGGTCTTCGTTATTACGTTTCATTACCACCATGGGAGGAGGTTGGTGGCATGTAGAGAGAGAGAGAGAGAGAGAGAGAGAGAGAGAGAGAGAGAGAGAGAGAGAGAGAGAGAGAGAGGGGGGGGAAGAAAATGGCTTACAGCGTATATATACGTGGCGCCACTGGTGGTTTGCTATAAATACCATGGCTTCTGTTATTTTTAACTCGACGTCTGGGTTGCACGCATAAATGACACACGCAGAAGGAACTCAAAGAGGATTCAAGAGGAGGCGAAGAGAGGTGTATATACGGATCGTCGTAAGATGGGCAAAAACGGGTTTGTTCGAACCACACGTAATCTCATAAGCCCTGTATCTCCCGAGTAGTATTCGAATTGTAGCCTTCTGTCGACCTTCTCCATGCAACTCGCGTCCTTTTCGCGATTACATCTTTGCCCGCGATTACGTCCTTTCAAGCTGTTCGCTTTTTACCCTTTCCTTTTCTCTCTTATTTCTTATTTCTTTTATGCATCGTGCAATGATCTTCCGAGTTAATGTTTTCCTACCTGCGAGTTAAGAAAATAACGTTTTGTCTATCTTCTCTTGTTTATTTTTCCTGTTTATAATAATATTACGTGAGTTTGGCCCAACATGATCTCTATCTGTTGAAAAAGTTATTGCGTATATATTATGTATCTCCTCATGTTTAGTCGTTGACCATGATCCGTTATTCGAAACAATAGCTGAGAAAATGCATTTTTAATTCACTTCGTTAATTAACGTTCTTATAAACTGTTCGTGCCCTTGACACGATTGGAATTGCTATTTGAAAAATATAAAATTTTATTTAAAATTATTTCGTAGACACACACACACACATCCGACAAATATAAATTATTGGAAAGAAACATTGTAGGTAATTTTCTCCAAAACGAAGTAACGTCAGAATTAATGTTAATATCACTGCGGGTTAAATTTAGAATCAGAAGTAGACGTAAAAATGTCTTCTTTTAACCGATCGAATCGAATTTGAGTTTCCCTTCATTTTTAGTGCAAAAAGTATAGAGTACAAAAACGGGTGGTTCACTTAAAGTACTCAAAAAGGAGAGGAAAAATAGAAGAGGATAAGGCAGATGTTACTCATGAATAGTAAATGCAGCCGAAAATACTGTCGAAGTTTAATGCTCGATATTGTTAAGAAGCGACGCCGTATAGCGCAGAGCATTGACACGATAGATTTTACACCACTACGGCTCTTACACCAGCCTTACTCCACTTTTCTTTCTTATTTTACGTTTCTCGCATCCTTTCGATCTTCCTTTTTTTTCTTCCTTGCAGCTTCGCAGAATCTCCCTCTACCCCCTTAGCCCCTTCTCTCGTTTCTCGTACGATGCTCCCTGAAGCATGACGTTGGGCGTTGATTAGATCCTCTTTCCTCTCGTTTCACTCTTTTCTCCTATCTTTCTTTCACTCTTTCTCATTGGTTTCTACCTCGTGCTTCTACCTCTCTTCTTTTTATCCAAGCTGCATGACCTTGCCAAGGTCGGGTGAACGAACAGCAGCGACGGGGCCCCGTGGATATATCCTTCGATGTTTGTGTGCGCGGTTGATGTATTCCCGCATCAATATATGGTAACAGGAATTTCTAGCGAAGACAGGATGTCCACGGCGGGTCTGTTCGATCATCATTCAGGCCGGACGCGTTCGTCTTAAAACTTGTCTTATGTTTCAGCGAATGTCACCTGCTTATTTTCAGATATCGATATTTTTATGGCCCTCGATCTTTTTCCTTTTTTCTTTTCTTTTTTTTTTTTTTTCAAAGGAAAAAACATGAACCTAATTAGGAAATGATGTGATTACTGTTAAGAGATTTACGTTTATTTTTAGAGATTATTTTAAAGATCCAAAAGATTTATAAATTATGCATTTGCAACATTTATCATCCAACAATTGTCATATCCTTGAATTGAAATTACTTCGGGGATACAATTTTCATCTCTAGACTTAATTATAAAAATCATACGGTAGCATATTTTATGGAACTTTTTTTTTTTCGAAGTACAAGAGGGTATAAAGCCATGAGGATCAATCGATTAACTCTTAGCACTACTGTCCTTCGAGATGACAAGCAATGACGGATAATCTTTTCAGGATAAGAAATAAACGATAATTTGCGAATTAATGACGGGGCCGTTAAACGGCCGCCATTTTAATCGCGAATATTGCTCGATGACCGACACGTATCACGATTCACAAGATTATTAAATATTGGCTCGTTTGCTAGCAAGAAAAAATATCATAAGTCTCTCGTACCGATTTCGTTTAATTTTTGAAAAAGAATTAAAGTCTACGAGAAGATAAATAAATCTCTGATAAGTTCTCAATTATATGTATACTCTGCAAGACGTTCCCATTAGAGAATTCACGTTTCTTTTAGCATCGCATTTATTCTCTTTTCCTAGCATCATATTTATCTTTTCTTCCTGGCGTGATTGACGTAAATCGGTCGTCGGTGGACGTCGATGTCGTTGTCATTTTGCCAGATCTCACCGAGTATACCTATATATAAATCCACGATTAAAAATTTACTCTACAGTACTCTGCAGTTTCGAGTAAAAACATAGTGAAGCATTGGTTCGCCAGAAATATTTATCCTAAAATATTAAAGTCACGCTATTTTTACAGTAGATATTAGGATCGACATAATGCGATTATAACTATTTATTGATTACTATTATCATAATGGGATACGTTTCTAAAAATCTATAGATCGCAATTTTAAATATGGAATTTATATTGTTTCGTGAATATTAATTTCTCAATTCTATTAGAAATTTTTTAATTTGTTAATTCTATTATGTATAATAAAAAGTCGGTTCCTTTGAGATACTTCGAATATTGGAAACTTTTGACGGAGAATATATATAGGCAAATTAAGATATGCCTATGAGTATTATGAACCTTTCGTGACGGTGGAAGGTACAACATACCTTTGAACGACGTCGATTTAACCTCTATTTGTTAACTTGCACGTCATTAGACTTCAGGCATGCGTGTCATTACGCATCCAACTCGATACACTCTATGATCGTTTAACCGAGCGAAGCGACAGTGAGCGTATATAAATCGCTAACTCACGGGGTTTTAAGCACGAGGAATCGTATAACGACGATGATAAACGCTTGCAGGATGAACAGAGAGAGAGAGAGAGAGAGAGAGAGAGAGAGAGAGAGAGAGAGAGAGAGAGAGAGAGAGAGAGAGAGAGAGAGAGAGAGAGAGAGAGAGAATGAGAATGAGAGAGAGAGGAGCACGGTCCCGCAGGATCGAAAGGCCGTTACCGTGCGTACGCCTCTCCGAGGTTCCTAAAGCGAACGTTCTTTCTTAGGAATTCATTTCTCGGGGTCAGCGTGTGCATTGTACCACCTTCGAAGATCGGCATTCGCCGACTATTCCGATCTTTCTTCTATAGCCATTCATTCTGTTTACCTTCCCATTAAAGATTCTTCGGATTATTCTACGGAAGAGCCCGTGTCTTATTCATTTGGCGATTTCTCGGTCCTTTCTTGCATAAGATTTTTCCTAAAGAAGTCATTAGAGATCAGAAATATAATACAAAAAGGGGGTGTGTGCGTGTGCGTTTGCTGTCACACACCACACACACACACACACACACACACCAATTATGGTGTACTCATTAAGTCTTATGGAATTTAATTGATATCGGAGTAGATTTTTTACTTTTATCTATTACGGTTCTCTTAATTCGATAAATATACTGTTACTATGTAGTCAAAAACACTACATAGTAGTGAACTATTGATCAAATAGTTGTGTTCTTATTATTTATATTGTTATTTAACGTTTCGTCTTATTTACATTTTTATTTAACGTTTGACGCTTATGAAATAGAGAAGAATTTTATTTTGAAAGGGATCGTTGACCGCTGGTTTTTATCAAACGAAATATGTATAACACGGAGTTCTCATATATACATGTGTGTAATTCGTTTGAAAACATGCCGACAAAGAGGGGAAACTTTGGTTTAGTCGTCTCTTACCAGGAAGAACAAAAGTCTACCGTAATATCTACTTTCGTTTCTTTCATCTCGGTATGGTCGCGCGCGAGCCCGGTCTCGTGCGCTTTGCTTTTCCTGTTCTTCTTCTTCTTCTTCTTTATCTTCTTCTGCTTCTTTTGCTTCCTCTGTTTCTCCTTTTCCTCCTTTTTCTTTCTCTTCAGAATAAACCGCGTACAAAATAAACGAGGCAAGCGCTTTTAAATAAGTCGTAATTCATTTGGTCGAGAATAGATACAAGGAGGCACAGCCTCGAAACAAACGCCTCCTACTTTATTCTCCTTAACGTCGCTCTTGTAGATACACACATATAACCTATTCTTTGTCCTCTTCTTCTGTCCTATGTTTAAAGAGGAGGTCCGGAGAGAGGATTGTTCGAGCTATGTGATTATCCGCATAGTTTTATAGGACTAAAATATTCTACACGTTACGACAAACGTCGGCATACAATTATAATATATTAATGCGTTCCTTCTTTCGATTGATTTTGTTACTGTTATCGATTCCCTTCCGATTTCTCAGTATTATCGGTAATAGTGATGGGGGAGGGGGCAACTTAATTAGTTATATTTAATCCAAAATTCTGGTTTATTTATCTGTTCAGTTCTTGACGCGAGACTAAACGTATTCGCGGTTATTCATTCAGGAAGGTTGATTGGAATTACAGGATGCTTTCTTTCGATAGTAGTCAGGATATTTGAAGTTGAAAACGTGACAGAAAATTACCCCACAAATTCATCGACGAAGAGACACATTGGAGGGATGTCAAAGCGCGTTCATCCTTCCACGTCTCCTCTCCCAGTTTTTTTTTTTTCCCTTTATCCTGAATGTCGTAGTTGCACCTCCCAATGACACTTCTTCGTAAATGCTTAGCCAAGAACGGTAGGAGTAGAGGCAACGTAGAGAAAGACGCCTTTACCTTTGTATTTGCATGACCACGCTCGTACCTTCGTACAAACAGCCTTTTTTTTATTTCAGAGCTCAAGCGAGCAAGTATATACGCGCGCGGGGCTTTTTACGACCGTTAAAATATAACTTCCTGCAAAGACACGAATATAATACCTATGAATACTTCAGCGCCGTAGACTTGATCAGTGGTAGTAGTGCCATGTTGCTGAGAGCCATTAATGACGCATTCCATCCGTGGACCCACGCGAAAGAGGGTTCATAACCCTCTCGCGCTCGCGTTTCTTCCTCCTTTTCCTCCTCCTTTTTTTTCTTTTTTTTTTTTGAAGAAGAATATTTCTCGTTCCATCCTTGCCGACGCTGTCCACCTGCTGAAGAAAAGGTCGTACATTTTCTACAAAGCTGTCGATCCTTGTAACGTTCCTCCGAAGAGAACTAGGAATGAAGAATCTCGAGTTCGCGAGCTCCGCGTAAAGGCTACGTGCGACGACAACAAGAAGGAGGACGAGGCAGCACGGTGGTCGAAGAAATTCTTGGAATAGTCTTCCCTCTTCACCCTCACCCAATAGCTTGCCCTTTTCCAACTTTTTTCCTCTTTTTCTTCTTCTATTACTATTTCTTTTCTACCGTTGCGATGTCCAACGCGCTGAATGTCAGAACACCGGAGGTATGAAAGTATTTGCATCGAGAACGATTCCCGGATTATTAGACATGCAGATTACCTGTCTGTTGCTTACGCGCTGAACTGTCATCATACTCCACCACCAACATCATCTCCACCACCATGGTGTATAGTTTTTTTCCTTTCTCTCTATCTCTATCTCTCTCTGTCTCTGTCTCTGTCTCTCTCTCTCTCTCTCTCTCTCTCTCTCTCTCTCTCTCTCTCTCTCTCTCTCTCTCTCTGTGTCTCTATTTCTCTCTCGTCATCTCATTTCTCTGGATTATTCAAAAGTAACTCTGTAAATAGTCACGGTTGTTGAAGGCAAACACGCAAATAGTAACAAAATAGGAAAGAAGAAAATAAATCGGTTTGTGGGTGCCCAAGTACTTATGCTTATTTAACTCGGGTCATTTTCACAATTCTATCACTTTGAAAAATTCTCGAGGGACATTGAACTCGTTTGCTACCGTTCATCTTCGAGTTTACAAGCATGTTAGTTGGTAGTCACTGGATTATCTTGATTTAGGAACGAACATCGATCGAGAAAACATTTTAACGTGACAATTTGATAAACGAATATTTTTTTTTTTTTTTTATACTGGAATTTTCATGCTTTGAATTTTTACATTGCAAATTTTTCGTTAAAGTATGTATACTGTTTGGTAAAATCGATATCAACTAGCCTTTTAGATTAGTCTTTTACATTCAAACCGTTATTTCAATTGTAAAAATTGTAAAAATTCAATTTTGTTGTAACCTTACAATATGAACAAAAATCATCAATGTGATCATAGACGAGAGAGTCTCCACGGATTTATTTGCGACATGCCTGAACATTAAACCCTATGCCCGGCTAAGGGGAAGCATTACTCGCAAGGCGGGATTTGGATGAATATGCATGAGTCGACGAGCTCTTCATAATATCATTCCACCATATATCAGCTGCAGACCACCAATTTACTTTAGCCACGTACTACAACGTTGGTGTTTGCGTGTCTCGCGCGCGTATTAATCGCGCGTTGTCTCTTCTATATCTCCTCGTCGTCGGATCTCTCTCTCTCTCTCTCTCTCTCTCCTCCTTCTCCATATTACCATCTCTTTTCGTTTCAAGTGCTCAGCTACACACATATTTACCTAAGGGTCGTCCATCCGTGGCGCATGGATTTACCGTGTGACTCTATTGACCACTTTCTCTCTACTTCCTATATTAGAAAATTATTATATGAATTTTCTTCGTCGTAGAAACGGGACATCTTACTTCATACGGATGAATAAGGCATTTATGATCGTCCCGTAGATATCGATTAATCGAAGATAGATATCTTTCTAAGATTACTTTCATCTTCTTTCTAGTTCTTTTTTGATTTTTTTTTTCTTTTTTTAAAGAATGAAACACGATAAGAAGTATTATTTTCCTTCCCTTCCCTCTTACTAGTTTGTCGTTGTTTTGATCCCTTTTCCTTTTTATTGATCTGCGATGAGCAACGATACGATGAGACGAGAACCTAGCAGCAATTTACTTACAGTGTGTGTGATATAGTTTTGGGTGGTCACTTCCTCGTGTCTATACGAGAATTATTAGCAGCACACAGCTCTCATTACGGGCTATATTCATGCGGAAAACTTCCAGAATCGAATACACTATTCTGTAGAAACTGTAGTTCGTTACTTCTCGAAACAAAGATCTAGACAAGGGAAACAGAAAAGGTGTGTTCTCTCTCTGTCTCTCTCTATCTCTCTCTCTCTCTCTCTCTCTCTCTCTCTCTCTCTCTCTCTCTCTCTCTCTCTCTCTCTCTCTCTCTCTCTCTCTCTCTCTCTCTCTTTCTACTTGTTAGCCTCATCCTTCCTTCCGGCTTCGGAGCGTCCCCCTTTCGATTCGAGCTACTATCTTCGATTCAACGCAGCCAGAAGGCTTCGTCTTTCATGAAAAGGTAATGAGATTCCCACGCGAGAATCCCTTCTATCTTTCTCAATTTTTTATATTTCCATTTTTCCCCCTTTTCTCATCTCCCCTAGCACTCATCACTTTTTCTTCATTTTCGTATCCCGACAATTCTATCTTCTCGCGATCTGGAAATGGTATACTCTTGAATTTTTACAGCGCGGCACAATTTCTTTAAAAATGAACCTACGCAGGAAGAGAAGAAAAGAGACAAAGGATTTTGTGAAATGTTCAGCACATCGCGTAGAGTGGCTAATAAAACGTTAGAAATTGGTTCTGATTGCGTCATACTCGATGCAGTAATAAATAACGATGATACCTGATTAATGTCATTATTAATTTTATTGATCGTTTGATGAATATCTGACAAGGGAAGATCTCAACTCGAAAATTAAAAAAATTAGACGCAACCCAGACGCAAACTTTAAATTTTTCCAATTTCTTTTTTTTCCGAACCAAAATTCTACATTATTTCTCAAAACATTCGTTAACGATTGTACTATCGTGGAATAATTACGAATTAACTTACGGAAATATTCAGTAAGACCGATGAAGTTCTATACATCCGTGATGTATAGAATGACATCTTTAGGGATTGGGAATTTCATAACGATTTTCATTTTACATTTAACATCTTACAGCTGATGGTTATATAGTTCCGTTTTCTATAATGTGCCCTAAATGTTCAACTTTGTCTGTACAAAATTTACATTTTCGTCAGTTAATGTCTAATCCAATCAAACTCATCACATCTAACACGTATTTAAGATTTTATAGATTCCTCTCTCGATATCCGATGAAGGTATGAATAATCATATCGTCCATATAAGGCTGTTCATCCAATATCACTCGAGACGTGTGAGACTTCAACGACGTATGCAGGAAAAAATGAATGAATTATAAGCGCGTTAGGAGACTATCTTCTATCGATTCATTCTATCGGTGTGTGTATGCTTGTAAATGAAAGTACGATGTGCCTTCACGCTATCGGCGCACATGAATTGAAGAACTGAGTCGATAATGAGATATCAGAGAATATATGATTGTCAATTTTTACAGAAGAGCTGGTAGGTACGTAGTTAATACGTATTCCGTATGAAAAACGAAATGTACGATTTCTAGATAGACATCGATGCTCTTCTCATATCTGACCGACGTTACATTCATTAATGTTTTTGCATCTGCCAAAGACAATTCATTGCAATAATAAAGTGGTAATAATATTATTTAGAAGAAACTAACAGATATATTTACGTCTTTTAACAAAAAGATAATAGTAATTTCGAAGAATCGTGAATTACGTTCATAGGCTATCGTGTATGGGCTATCGTGTATGGGCTATCATATATAGGCTTGAAGAAAAAGTTATTACCAGGGTTTGTTGAAAGTCAACATAACTAATTGTAAGACAACGGAGTCTGGTCCAGGAAACTGTATAAATTCTTGAGTTATTCCAAGGATTCAAAAATATTATAGAAATGATTCCACCAAGTTGATGCACGATTATTCTATACAGCTATTACGCATCTCGTTCGGGCGTGAATATGAAATTTTCAATAGTGTGGACGAATGCGTGGAATGAGTCCCGTTGTACGATTGCATGTGCGTCATCTCCGAATTAATCTTCTGTTTAAGCTTTATATATCTTTGCGTTTGACTTTTCAGTTGAGTCATTCAAGACGTATTTCGATTAAATGATTTTTTTTAAGTTCATTCGTACGTCGATCTAGTCTGAACGGAATAGCGACCATATGCGTTCGCTATCGATATGGGCCTTCGTCTTGATCTTTGTGCAAGTTCTTTCCGATCGAGAATTGAGAAAGAATCTAGAAAGAAAAAAAATAGAGATAGCTAAATAGATAGATATATAGATAGATGGATAGATGGGTAGATAGGTGGATGGATGGATGGATGGATGGATGGATGGATGGATGAATGGATGGATGGATGGATATAGATAGATAGATAGATAGATAGATAGATAGATAGATAGAAAGATAGTTAGATAGATAGATATAGATAGATATAGATAGATATAGATAGATAGATAGATAGATAGATAGGTAGATAGATAGATCGATAATGGCGAGGAAAGAGAGAGGGGGTCTTCGACCAGCATTTTTTCTATGTATGATTTTCTCGTAATGTGGTAGTAAAGCCATCTCCAAGGTTTACCATTTATATCAAACGTATTTTCATTTCCATATTCTAATGAATTTGACGCGAAGCCTTCTTGTAGGACTACGTTTTACAGCGATACTATGACATCGTCCAAGAATAAAATTCGCCGAATAATATCTTCTTCTACGGATATAAAGTTCTATGAATGTTAATGAGGCACCCGCTCTCTGTGAGACTCTTTGACTCTTCTTTACTTCTTTGCTTCCACGTTGTGCACAAATCTTCCTTCCTATGGTCGCTTCTGGCGCTTTACGTCAGTCATTCTGTATTTGTTATTCCAAGAATATTGTACTTCGAGAATGTCTCGTCCGTCATATCTAAACATGTTTCAAGTATATCTTTTTTGTTTCTAATCACGCACACATTTATGTTCAGGGATTTATAAATAAATTAGTAGCTATTAAAGAAATATGTTATTGTTTATTATTGTCGTTATCATTGCACTATCGTTCCTGGAACAATGTTTATAGCAAAAATATTCTTAGTGCTGGTTAACTTGCAGTTCTATCTAAAAAAAAAAAAAAAAAAAAAAATAAGAGAAAAACGAACACACAACAAGAAGTAGAAGGAGAATAAGAAACGGAAAAAGAAGAGGAAGACGAGGAGAGAAGACTAGGTTTGCGTGCCCCTGATACCATGGCGTGATGCAAAATACTCGTCTCTGTACCTTTTTCCTACTTCGAGAGACATTAAACCTCGACGGATGACTGTAATTAAGCTCGACGTGGAATTGTTTGCAAAGCAAGAGAAGAACCTTCTCAATGTGCTGTGGAATACGACGTTCTATTCATATAAATGCTTAGAGATGTGTGTGTGTGTGTGTGTGTAAAGCTTAGGATTCAGGAATCTGTCTAAGATGTTTCGAAGGAAGGATTTAAGCGAGACGGCGTGGGTTTTGTCGTGTTTGGCATTGGAATTAGCGCAATGAAGAGGTACCAATGTTGAACGTGTTCGGTAAAACATTTTCATATTCTAATATTAACACATGGAACCACGTGTAATAATTAAGAGACGACAGGAAGTTCCAACGCGGCGAGAACGCGAGAAAGAAAAGCGATATTGCGTCGAGATTTCTGTTAGATCGTCGGCTATCGTTTATCGTACATCTTTAATGCAAGGCCTCTAAATTCGCACGGCACTTATACTACGCGTGAGTTTAGAAGCCGCCGTGAGAGTTTCGAAGCCGTCAGTGGGGTTTAAAGGAAACGAATGTATGAGTTTGAATGTGTGAGAGGAGAAAAAGAGGTGGAGTATGGTAAAAGTCTAATAGAAGAATCGGTATTGGTTCTCCGAGTCCTTCCGTAACCCTTTCCTTTTCAATTTCTCCTTTCTCTCTCTCTTTTATGTCTTCTACCATTTTTTTTCCCGAAACCCTGCGATCTTTTCGGCCGATAGATAGGAATGGAATCATGTCAGTGACCTCGCAAGGCCTCGCCAAGGTCGTACGTTGAGCTCGAGAGTTGCCAACAGAGGAGAAGATGTGCATCACCACACCACTCTAGCATCCTCTCGGAGGAATACTCCACCTTACTTCTCGACGTATTTCCTCTTGTTTTTCTTCCTGCACCAGTTCTCTTCGCTTGTTGCATCGACTTCTCTCATTCATTCGCGAACGAACAATTGGCTCACCACCACCTTCTTTCGTAAAATCAGGATTATAAACGTCGATGAGACATCGATGAAGCTTTATCGGTTTGTCGTACGGACTTTGATTGGTCTCTTTGATTTGACTGAATACGATTTAACGATCACGAAGAATCTGTCTACTCGATAGGCTACTTTTTTTAGCTTTGACGATTATACGGATAAGTGATGTTTCGATATGGCAAGCAATGAGTTTAATAATACATAATTGATCGTAGGACCGATAATCATCTTGTCTCGAGTTTTTCAAGGAATACATCGCTGATCGTCCGAGCCATAATGCCGCGTCCTAATTAAAGTTTCTCGAACACAAGATATTAGAATTTCACTGTACGGGATAGAGGATGTAAATCGATTATGTCTCAATTCATATGACAATTTTGTCGTAGTTCTCGTATTACTTTTCATAATTATTATAAAAAAATCATCGATTGGCAAGTTTATTACTGTAGAAAAATAAGGGCGTATGAATGTAACAGAGAAACGAAACGGATATTCCCACTTGGACGTTCCAAAGGAATATTTTCTTTCTTCAGAATAGCCAATAAATTTTATTAATAATCAAATCTGCCTTCTTAATAATATGACTACCGATAAATAAACGGATTAACAAGCGAGGATAGGAAATTCAAAAGATTCTGAAATACCGGGTTCAAGTAAAATGTGTCATCCCTAATACAATCCTACATTTTTTTCGTATCATAATTCGGTTTTAAGGGGAGAAATTAGTTTTTATCTGAAATATCTCAATAACGATGAAAGATATTTAAAAAGAAAAAGAAAAATACACTTCATATAAGAGTCAATGTTTCGCAAACACCACGTTTTGATAGATCTTGTTCGCTCCTAAAGTAACGGAAATATACAGTATTTTTAAACTTGCTGGGTTGTGTCTGGATTGCGTCTATATATCCGCTTTTAAACCAAACATATGGGAAAACATTTTTAAATGCGAACTGTATCGGAGGTTTGTATTAATGACTGATATTTAATTATTTCATTATTTAAATGGAGATTGATATTTTCGTCTAAGAGAATAATATTATTCAAATGTGCGAGCAGAATTTTTCCATATCCGTAAACCAAACACATCTAAAGATTGAATTATCTGTCGTCTTCTTTGGAATAATTGAAAATGTTATTTCTTTGTTTTCTGGAATTGATTGATTTAACTGATTTTGGACAGTGTGGCGACCACGAATAGAGTAGCAGCATGTTTTTTTACCAGTATTCGGTACATATACTTAGCTAAACCAAATTTTGAAATATTCTGACGTGAGTTTTCCTGATATTCCTGATTTTTAATAACTTTGATGATCAATATAAATATTACTTTGGTGAAATATAGTTTCTTATACTGTTGGACCAAATGTTCCTGCGGGCTCCTAGACTATATAGAGTGGTGAAATATGACGTCCGCTTGCTGAAATGATAGGCATTATAGCGTAACTATTCGTCGTAGAGGATACCAATTAAATCGTCGTAACTACTGTTTTCACTCGTGATTTTGTCAATGTTTGTCCAGAATGTATTTCAAGGTTGAAGCCTCTCTCATTCTGCATTATAAATTTCTTCAATCCGGACAGTTGTGATGTTAGATCTTATGTATGAAACAAAATATTTTGCAACCTTTTGCAAGTTACTAATATCGCGAAACGTAGATCGCGTTCTGAATTTGCTGTTATCTTACGAGAGATACAATTCTATGCACATTCTTGAATTTTCAAAATCACCATTTACTTGTCTTGAATTCAGATAGGTCTACCAGGTCTTTTGTCTCCGAAGCCCGCAATTTCAAATTCGTGTCATGAACAATCGTTCTTCTCTTCACAAGCTTCTTGAAACTTTTGCAATACATATTCTGTAATAAATGTACATTTCTTCCACCCTTCTCGAGATTCGTAGCCCCATTTATATTGCTACTGTACGGATTTAATCTTCCGAAAGTTTTTCTATACATTGGCAAGCGGATAAAGGGAATTTTTTTCGCTTTTCCAAAACTCCAAAGTCTTCCTCTTATAATTTAAGTCGACTTTTCCACTTATATTATCAAACGTTGCATTTTCAACAATATGCTCTTTAGATTCAAAAGTGTCTTCTTTTTCTATAGTTGTAATGTTATCTACAATTTTAGCACTATGTGGTTCTGATGTATTGGCAAATTTAAGAACATAATCATGTTCAATTGGTGGTGTCTCGTAAGAGTAGTAGTAAGTAAATTTTATTAGTAAACAAGAGTAATGATTTTTTAGCAGTATTTAAATTAAAACAAATCTTAAATTAAAATATCTCCAAAACATAATAAAATCGCTTTAGAAAACTAAATGCAAGGTATTGGAAAATGGACACCAAGTCTTCTCCTGCACTCCTATTATCACTTTCGCTCCTTAATTGTTCTTTCATGACATTGAGATAAATGTCAAGATCCTTTTTTCTTCTTTCCTGGATAAAATATTGGAAAATTTCCCCCTTACATTACGTTGGTCTTTTTTTGTACAACGTGGATTATTAATCGTACGAACGAGAAAAATGTAATTACGATATAACAAGATTATTAAAGACGTTATCGGTGATGATTCGAAAACGGATATTATGATCGCATGATCACGCAAGGTCGCGTAGAGGAGACCAGGTTGGTTCGATGTGTTACTTGTTGTATTTATTATTTTAAGGTTAACATACGATCTCTATAAAAGCAATAGCAATACTTATCGATGTTTCTCTACTATCGATTTTAAGAGAGTAAAGTAACACTTTTATTTATATTTATATTTATACATACATCACGCGAATATTATTATATTTATAAATAAAACATCTAAAGGAACATGCGTAAAAGGGATAAGGATGAGGGAATAATCGAGGTTCGGAGGAAGGATATATCATTGAAAGTATAATTCAGTTTTTCGTTTATGGACGAGATTGTCCGGTTGAATTTCACTTTTTGTCAGGTATCATCGGTGAGCACGAATCGAGTAAGGGGGAGGCTAAGTAAGAAGATTGATCGAAACTACAGTCGGTATACCTACTCTTCCGCGAGAGAAATAGAAATTCTTCGTGATTCTTCGGGAGAGACAGGAAGAGAGAGAGACCACACACACGAACTCGGTTGGCCGGGGTCGGTCCGTCAGTCGCTCTCTTGCGCGAGGATATCCTTTGCTCTTCTCTTCTTTGGCTGCCCTGGGCAGGCCAACGGCGCGTAGCAATCGTTTTCTCACTGAATTTATTTTGCTACCACTATCGAATGGATATCGTAATCGGATACTCGACCAGCCGGTAACATCACGGTGCTATTTTATTAAATTGTTCTCACGCTAAGCTATTTTCCTTTCTTCTTCCTTTTTTTCCTCTCTTCGTTGCTCGCATTCGAAGACACGCAAACCCGTTTTCGATAACTTAACTCGTGTATATAAGACATAGATAGATACTTATATATACACACACACACATATATATATACTGTGTCTATATAGATAGATATACATACATATATGTATGTATGTATATTTATACATGCATATATATATATATATATATATATATATATATATATATATATATATATATATATATATATAGAAGACACTGAAACGAGATCTTCCTTTCGTTTCGTTCATTTATCGACGAAAGAAACAGAAAAGGACCACCATGGCTTTGTCAACGCTTCTCGTGAGATCAGCGAGTACCTTGGAACAGGCTATGCGTGCGCTCATCGAGATCTTCCGCGGCGATTCGTTGGTGCGTCGCGCGATGCGCAACGAGACTCGGCTTCTGGCGCCAGACTGCCTTCTTGCTTTCTTTGCTATTCTTTCTTTCTCTTTTTCTCTTTCTCTCGTTACCGATCTACCATTCGACTCTTCGTTCCGCACGGCGCGAACGAGATTTGTTCGAGCGTGCACGAATTACATCCTGACGATAATTAAGGGAAAGAACGTAGGGCACTTAGTATAAGCGAGACATTCTGGTTCTCTCATTTTTTTTTAATCTCTTTTTATAGATCGCTATCCGACCGCTTATTTACGCAAAACGAGACTATTCTTTAGATTAGAAGCAATGTCATTATATTTGTAAGGATATCCAGGTTCCATATGCATAGAAGAAGCTCAACGCGCTCGCTTCGATTTTCGATTATACTTGTTTCTTATACTACACTCGGAGATAGGTTCATATATAAATTTGGCTATTTGTACAATTTGATACCTGTTTATTGATAAGCTCGTCCTAATGAAGAAGATTCTTTGATACCATTCACATTACGTACAAAATATTTTCTATTTTAGCACGATTCGACGAGATATTTGGATAACCTTAAATGAATTA
Source organism: Dolichovespula saxonica (assembly GCA_911387935.1). Lineage (NCBI taxonomy): Eukaryota > Metazoa > Arthropoda > Insecta > Hymenoptera > Vespidae > Dolichovespula > Dolichovespula saxonica. Next base: position 11,261,614 of record OU426993.1, on the reverse strand, counting down.
GCCTCTGTTTGTGCGTAATTTTCATTATTAATATAAATGATCATATATAAAATATATATACATACTAAATGAATAATATGAATATATATATATATATATATTATATTATATTATATTATATTATATTATATTATATTATATTATATTATATTATATTATATTGTATTGTATTTGTGGTTGTGAGGAAAAATGCCGTATGTTACATGTTTTCACTCTTAAAATATCAATTCAATTTATTAGAAAAAAAAAAGTAGAAAAGATAAAAACACAAGCCAAGCAGTTCACGAGATACGGCGGTGTCAGATAATGGAGATCATCTTCACTCACTATGCGGAACCAGGAAAATAAGTAGGTGCGCGGGTCAAATATGATAATTGCCTCCTTTGATCTAAACTGTTCTTTCTCAGGACATTACAGATGCTCTACAAAAGTAAACTTACAGGCGTACGTGGAATGCCGTACCTCTTGTCATTTCTATCTACATCAATTATAAAATTTTAATCTGGACGAATTCAGAATCAATTTTATGTTGTTGCTATGGTCACAAATTTTTTTCAAAATTAATGATATCACAGAAAGCATTGGGACTTACTCAGAACTATAACAAAATCGTAAAAAAACTTACTAAATTATTGATTAATTATTTTGAAATATTAATAACTTTACAGATTTTGTGTATGTGTGCGCGCGTGTGTGTGAGCGTGTGTATATATATATATATATATATGATAACAAAATTAAAACTGTTTGAAAGTGCAGTATTTATTTGAAAAACTTCTATAATGCATACATTTATACAACATTTTTAATTTTAAAACATACACTAGTATCCAATAACCTTAGAACGGTTAGAAAGGAATCGTGTTATAAAATTTTTTAACTTTGAACGAAGCTTAGTGGTTCATTGATGTACAAATGAAAACAAAATAAAAATTGGTATATTGTTCCTCATCTATCAAGTATACGTTTTACAGATTACGTAAAATTTTTTAAATAGACCATTTTAGACTTTTCTAATGTGCAAACATTATACTATTGTGCAGCACTAACTCCTGCTTCTGGAGGCGTTTTCGTAATGTAACTCGGGCACTAAAGAAACAAATATCATGCGCAGAAGTGCAGTAGTCAAGAAGACGTCGGGAGTTTATATGTACGTGATGGGGGAGGGCAGAGCGAATCTTGAAAGACGAGCGTTAAATCATTAATCCAGTAAATTGCCCCGGGTCGCAGTTTAAAGCTTTTTTCACACTACAAGAGACAGAGTGAGTGAGTGAGTCAGTGAGTGAGTAAGAGAGAGAAAAAGAGATAGATAGATAGATAGATAGAGAGACAGAGAGACAGAGAGAGAGAGAGAGAGAGAGAGAGAGAGAGAGAGAGAGAGAGAGAGAGAGAGCATGCTAGTGGTCAACATCAGCGCGATGGTTAAGAATTTCGTCACAGTCCTGATAGGATCTTACAGCTTTCCTCCATCGATCTTATCGAGATCAAAGTCGATCATGTATTTTCCTTTCCAAAGTTTTTTTTTATTTTTTTACAATTCTTCAATCTGTTACATGAATAATGCGAACGCGTTGTTACAATCGCGATATTTTTTGTATAAACAAAGAATTTAATCTACTGAATTCTAATAGTATTTCTATAGTGATATATGGCTCTTTTGAAATAAAGTACTGTAAGTTGCCGATAGTGCGCACGTGTGCATCAACGATCTCGTGTACGAATTTTAAAAAATAGCGAAATTCAAATTGAATAACCATTCCATTCTCTAATTTTTCTTTTCTGTTTTGAACGCTTTTATATTGCAATTATTTTATGTGTATAACTATTATATGTGCACATGTATATGTAAAGTTTGTGGATAATGGAAGAAATTGAAAACAACTGTCGAGTATGAAGAATGGAAAGAAGATATAGCGGGATTAGAAAAAATATATAGTTCCGTTAATAAATGTTTTCTTAACTCGTAGGAAAGTTTTCGTCTTAACTTATCGTAAATGTATACACGTATAGTTTTTTTTTTTTCGAAACGACAAAATATTTATATTTTATTGAATCGTACCGGACCGAGTCAATTCCTGAAAAGAACATGCACATTGCAATTGAGTAACACTTTTAATTTCTAGTCATTCTTTTGCACTGTGGCGAGGTCTTCGTATTGGAAACTTGCTATCACAGTTTCTATCTTAAATAACGCTGGTAGATGTTTTCCTTATCGTTATACGCTGAATGTCGATTGTAAACTATTCAATTAAATCCAGGTAAATAAACTGAGGCAGATAGATTTTGGGTTTTTCATGAAAGATAAAAATTAAGGGTTTATGGTCCGTAAAAATTAAAAATATTTGTTCTTCTACGGAATGTCTAAACCGTTTCATTGCAATAAACTGCATATAATTTCTAATTATAGGTGCTGTATTTACGCCGAGCTGTTGAAAGAGTTTTGGTGAACCAAATGAGTGGTTGCCACTCGATTCACACACTATTGCAAGACCGTACCTATTCTAATATCCGAGATATCCATCATTATTGATAATAACACATTGTGTTTTGAATGCCTCAACAATGCCTCATTAACGTGCTCGATTTTCATGTTATCAAATACCGTTTCCATTACTTCCATATATTCTATTGAAGAATCTCTCTCTTTTTTTTTTTTAAATTCTACCAGGAATGTATAAAGTGATTGTTGCAATTCGGTTACACGTGGGATAAACCTGCAATATAAAAGTTTACCATCTCGAAGAAATGTCCGAGTTCTTTAATTGTTCCTGGTTTAGAAAATTTCGCTATGGTGTCCACATTGTCCTTGATTGATAGAGTCCCGTTTTGGTTAATTTTTATTCTTCTTTAATAGATCATCCTGGAATTATTACGTGGTTTTTGGTTAGATCCAAAAAACAGTACATAATGATAAAATCGTTGGCATAACGAACTGATATTAATTCAGAAGCTCGTTCTTTGTCTTATGGACAGATAGAGCGAGGTTAACCCTTTACTCACGATGCTCATTCTCTTTCTGTTCCAGTTACTTCTTTAATTGTTGAGTATTCCGTCTTGATCTGTAATTTTTCTTGTCCTTATCATTCGAGAATATTCTCTTCTTTCTTTCTCTGATCATAATTTAATCTTTTCGAATCTGCTTATCCAATCTACAAGTGAAGATACTGACACAAAGCAAAAGAATGAAAGTGGATGTAAGTAAACGAGCCGCGCATGGGATATATATATATATACATACATACATATATATATATATATATATATATATATATATATATATATATACATATATACACATATTGTGTGTATATAATATATATGTATATATAGTAAAAAAAATATTTCCTTCTTCTGTTCAAAAGTCATGTCTTAAGACAAGGACATCTAAAAGAATACGAAATTGAGTAAGTATACTATGAAAGAGTAGGATGTTGTTCCACTTTATCTATCCTTTCTTTTCTTTCTTCATCATTATACGACACATGTATAACGCTCCGTTGCTGTTTTCAATAATCCGAATCTCCTTTAAGACTTAGCTTCGTTAGCCGAGATATTCGCAAAAATGTTTTCAATTGAAATTTTCGTTTTTCTTCTTTTTTAGACGTTTCTATAACACAAGAACATTAATGATAATGGATATTCAAAGCGAAGTTATTTTTAAATAATGATCTTGCAGTGGGTATAATCGATCAGTGTTTATGACGACATAAGATCGGAGTGAACAGAGAAAGAGAGAGAGGAAGAGAGAGAAAGGGGGGGAAGAGATTGAGAGAGAGAGACTGAGAGAAGGAAGTGGCCGGGCGGTGCGCGAAATTCTCGCTAATGACCGCGTTGGCAATTAGTCGGTAACTTGCAATAAATTTCCCATAACTAATTGCCCCTTTCCTACACCGAACTCTTCGATGAAGAAGACCACACAGGTCTCTTCTCTTTCTTTCTCTCCCTCTTTTTAACCTCGCGGTTAAACGCTAATTATTATCCTTGTCCGCGATAAATTAAACTGACGGAGGTATGGTATTGTCGAATGCTTGGTTCCTCCTCGGATCTGTCCGAAGATGATTCGTCGAAGCGGTCGAACTCGTTGATTTCTTCATTATCGAGAATCGAATGATTGATTTGGAACAAAACTTGAATGGATTCATTTTTACGCTTTCATTCGGATGTTCATAAAAAGTTGATTAGAAAGAATATCGACTAATTTTCTTCCTTAAATCTTTTAAAAAGTTACCATGTTAAAAGGGTCTATAAATGATACTTTTCAGGTACTGTCGACGTCTCGAGGACATTAAAGCATTCGCAGGCATTAAAGCATCTTTGTTGAGTTTCAAACCCTTTCTCTCGTTTAGAGATAGCATAACAATTCCGTGAAGTTGAAGAAACTTACAAACCTGACTTATTTCAACCGAAGCGAACCACTCTCGATACTTTTTTTTTCTACAACTTCGTGCACTCGTAGTAAGCGTTTTTCCACGAATTTCAACCTGGAAATGTATACGAGATAGCTTCATTATTGTCTACTAAACATTGGTTTATCGATAAAATTGAAGATTGGATCCTACAGGAGGACAATGACCTGTGAAACATTGGAGCAGTTTTTATGCTGAGTGAGAAGGGAAATCTGGCATCAATCGATAATTAATAGTCATCCGATAATAATCGGACTATCAAAAATGTCAGAGCGTATGTGAAGTAGACTTCGCCGGAGAAGATTATTCGTCGTAAAGCAATTTATGCGACAGATTCGTCGTTGGTCAGATTTGTACGGTCTTTATCGCACGAATACTGCGATGTGATACATAAGAATGTCGGAGTCAATCTGTTATAAAGTATGACTCGGAGATGTCAGTCAGTTATCGATGCCTCTGACGAGTCGACTTGCTATTTATGTAATTGCATTTTATTTCTAAGTACAAAAATGTATTGTAAAATTTTCTAGAGAATGAGAGAGAGGGGGGGGGAGGGAGTGTGACAAAGTACAGACAGGCAAGCACATACATTTTAATGTTGCAAAAGATATTTAATTCTTTGCTAATAACTACTAAATAAATTTGATTGAACTTCTTAATGAAACTTAGAATTACCGACAGATAAACAGACAAATAAACGGACTGATCACTCCAGGCTAGTTTATCGCCATAAACTGAGAACCGTCAGACTGTTTTATAGACTGGTTTAATGCTATCCGTGGGCATACAATATCCGATCGATAATCTTTGATAGGTTTTACAATATTTTCATTCTGTACTATTTCCTGGTTTTTTTACTTGCGAGAAAATGCTAGACAGTTCATTACAATTCGATTATATAAGAATAATGGAAAAAGGAAGGATCGATCTATAATATCATAATGTTCTAAAATTGTAAGTTCTGTATAGTTTCACATTTAACAATGCACTAACATAATAAGTACGCCACTCGTATAATTGTTACTCCTATCTTTATTTTTTTCGGTACGATCGATAATTTTTTTTTCCGGTAAATTTGAAAATTTCACAGTTATATCAGTTTTTCTATGAATTAACCTAGGCATATCCTAATCGACCAGATTGTAGAAAATAGATAATTTGTAAGCATCTGAATTCAGCGCGTTGCTTACCGCAATAGTAACATATTGAGCAACGTTATGAATCAACGTTAATCAATAATAAAATAATTTAGTTTAGATTTACTTTCAAATTACGAATTTAATCGATACTTTCTGAAGATTCCTCAGAGCCATAAAATAACGAAGCAATTCTATCTTCATTTAATACGCCGAGTTTGTAAAAAAGGAAGAGAGAGAGGGAGAGAGAGAGAGAGAATATATATATCTGTGATAAAAGGGATCAGTATATGTCGTCCTTGTAAAGCAAGTCTATTCTCTATCTCTATCTTTCCCTTTTTTTTCCTTGTAAAAGCAAAATATAAGACTACCTCCCCCCCCCGTTCTCGTTCGAGCGGCTTAACGTACGGTGGAAACGACGCTGAAATGTTGGCTATACCGATTACTAGCGATGGATATACGAGATAATGAAAAGCCTCGTCTCTTCTGTTACCTCCACTTCCGCGTCCATCCCTCTCTTTCTTTCTCCGTTTCGCTAGAGTATCAGCGACGTTGCGCGCCTCCACATCCTTCTTCGTGTATCTCGAGATCTCGAAGAAGGGAAACCGGAGATTTTCACCGTGCCTACGGTCGTTGGGATTCGGTATTCAACCTGCTCGCGGTTCAATGACTGACTTCTTAGAACGCCTTCTCTTCATCTTCGCAGTGGAATCAATCTGCTTGCCGATACGATAAAACATTACTTACTTACTCTTTCTTAGCCACAGCGTCTTCCTTCTTCTTCTCCTCCAACTCTCTCTCTCTCTCTCTCTCTCTCTCTCTCTCTCTCTCTCTCTCTCTCTCTCTCTCTCTCTCTCTCTCTCTCTCTCTCTCTCTCCCATTTCGTTTTTTCCCCTCATCCTCTATACTCTTTCTCGTCTTTTTCTTCCTTTTTTTCTTCTTCTAAGGCACGAACACGGACGAGCCGATCGCGCGTACTAAGAAGACGGTCGAAGCACTCTCGTTTCCTTCATGAATGTTAAATATTCATTTTTTTTTCTTTTTCTTTTCTCAGTACAAATGTATATCCGCTCGTAAATAGGTACTCGCGGATAGGGAGAATCAGATCTTTAAGTGGCGTAAATTTGATGATCGTTTTTACGATGCGTTAAACGACGAATTTTATTTATTAAACTAAATTTAAATGCGCTTGAAAGTAGAAGGGAAACATGGGTGCGTTAAATTTTATGAACGACCCGGCGGACTTCGAGAGATAGAATCGTTCACTACTTACTTAAACAAGAAATATTATTCAACGTTAATTTGCAATAACGGATAGTCTTATTAACTAACGTTCGATATCGAGGGCAAAAAGTTAAAGTATTTTAGGACGAGCAGATCTTAGGCTGAAGCTACTTCACAACGCCCTTTCGCTACCCTTCCCTTATTTCGAAATGCGAGCGGTGAACAGGAGATAATAAATAACTTAGGATACATATTTACTAGGGTGATGCAAAGGTCTAGTAATGTAAGGGTAAAATCCTCCACTAATATCATACATCTACGCTTTGTTCCTTCGAATTTCACGGAAACACCGATTCGGAAATACCTCTTTCTTTTTGACTCGCTCAAAAGAGCTTACTGTCAAAGGTCGTGACGTAACTTTTCCTCCTGAACCCACGGCAACGTAATCTCATCTCCTTGCACAGAGCTTCCATACAACATGTAATGACAGTTCTTCGAAAGAACGAGTGAGAGAGAAAGGGAAAGAGAGGGGGGAGGTAGGGGGGAGAGAAAGCATTCTCTTTCTCTCTTTCTCTATGAGAAAGAGCGAATAGATTGTGAACTTCGTAGAAGAGGATCACCGAAACGTGACTGCTACCGGCATTTGCTTTCTTCTCTTCGTATTCCTTCGAAAGAAGGACGATCATCATCACAGAATTACCTTCCGGATATCAACGTCCTGTTTTGTCTGTTACTTTTACCTCTTCACACATGACTGCGCTCACCGACTCGAATTTGAATAACGAATGAGTTCTACGCGGCGGAGTCGATTCCCTTCATAATTACGAACAGGGTGGTCTTACCGTGAATCAGATTTCGATTACCCTTTTAACGAACTCGGAAGATACATAGTAGCATTTTTGAATTTTGTTTCAGACACACAAATGGAACAGGGATACCGATCGGAGGTCCAGGAACGTGCTCTTATCGTGTCCTTGCAGATGTTCAGTTTGATTTTGGAACGTGGTGTATCTTTGTTGAAAGCACAGTTGGACAGTGGAGAAGAACCTCGACTTGTCGTTGGAGAAGATATGCAGGTCCTTTTACCTGCTATTAAGGTAGACTTTTTATAAACCTTTTCGCATTTATCCTTTTTGTTCTAGAGAAAGTAACTTTACATGGGATATCCGCGTAAATCCTTCCTATTATTATGAGACGTTGCATATTAATGAAATCGTTAAAATCAAGAAATAGGTATTTTTGTTTTTTTTTGACTGACAATTCGGTTTCTTTTTTTTTATAGCGAAGACAGTTCTTAAAGTTATGACACGACTTTTTATTCGATTGTATAATTTCTAAACTGTTCGCAATAAAATTGATCTTACTATAGGTAAAATTAACTTAACTAGTGTTTACGTGTTTACATTATTATTCTAAAATCAATAAAATTTAGAGATTCGTTATTTCGATCACTTCTATTAATATACGACAAGTTCAAGAATTATCGGAGTTTCATAGATAAGAGAAGGTTAAACTCTGGCGTGGATTCGAGAGGAACGTATAAATGAAGAGGGATAACTGCCTCGAGGGTAACTCGCGTTCGGATTCGGTTCTTAGTTGCATGCGAACGAGCTCAAGCGGTTGAGGATTTATGAAGCGATGCGAGACTCGAACCCACGCAAGATTCTTCGCCGGTGGCTGGTGTCAGGATCTGGACCTGATTCGTTCGTGTCTCGGCTTATTATGCAACCACGATTAATGCACCAATCGCATGTAATCTATACCCACTCGCTCACAAAGTTACATCGATAAAGCTCGGTCGATGATGAGATTGCGACCTTACTGGCACTCTTCTTTTCTCTTTCTTCATTCGATCAAATTACACTCTCATGTGATAAATCGAGTTTTCACATTGCATTTGAAATTTCAGGCAGACTGGTAGCAAAAGAATTTTTTAGACCGTAAAAATCTAAATCTGTTGCATATATTTTTTATTTTATTAGATCTTTAGATTTGTAGAAAACTGAGTTAAATAATTGTCTGACTGTAATTTTTTGTTGTCTTGGAGCAATATTAAAATATATCCAACTCAGTAATTATTATGATCTTGTTGACAGTAAAATTACAGTACGGGTTTGATTTGTAATAAAAAAAAAAAAAAAAAAAAAATTCGTTATTACTTTGATTCCTCTTGTTTTATAAAATTCAAGAAATATTCTTGACCAAACGAATTCCTTATGGTCGTTGATTGCCTCGTTAACAGCCCGTTGATCTCTCAGGGATGATCTCTGGAGGAGGAGTTGTAACATTTCTGCGTTGAGACCATTAATATTGGCGATAATGCGGACGCGATACAAGAGCGTTGGAATACATTTCATTTTCCAAAAGATTGATGAATGCCGTTGAGGGGAGTAAAAAGTCTAGCGGATCTCTATAAATAACTTATATACAACAGCATTATTCGCTCATCCGTAGAAACGTATCTCATGCTTTTCTCCTTTTCTTTATAGATTTGGTGCGATTGGATGCTGTGCCACAGTACCGTTTGGAATCCGCCACCTTCTTGCACAGATTATAGAGTCGGGTAAGTGCTTTTTTTTGTTACCTAAAAATTAAAACAATGAAAGGTTTTCTGCTTCCTCGTTAAATAGTTCCATCGTTTCGTCGTCAAGTTTCATTGGTACGTTCAACATAGGTATATGCATAAGGTACGAAGTGGCTAATTTTAATGACCAGGAAGCGAAGTTAAACGAATTATAAATTCATGCTTTCCCTGAATATCTTTGTTAGCGAAATGGTCACGTATATTAAAAATGCAGAGGCACGATTCGCGAAGGTAGGGAAGAATGTTCGATACCTCGAACTAGCTATAGCCCATCCTGTGGTCTGCGGTTTGCGGTCTGCAACAGTCTGCCTTTTGACCGTGGCGAGCCCGGTCGGTAACCGTCGTGATGTTTTAGTTTCGCCAGCAGATTGCGCTACAGTGCTCAATCTCGCATCTTTACGATAAAATCACGCGTTTCCTACGATATGTGATAAAATTGATCTTGAAAAAAAAAAAAAGAAAAATCCAAAAGTATAGAAAGAGTCAAGATTTGTTTTTTTTTTTTTTTGGACAATCGAACGAGTCATGTTCACGAAGAAAACGATTAATCGACAATCCTTGACACGAATCAGAAACGACGGTATAAACATTTTTTCTCGCGAACATCGAAAGATCCATAGAAGACGAACGGAACGCCGCGAAAATATAAGAAGGTAATAGCTGTTCGATCTTCTCGTAGCCTCGGGCCTGTTCGCTCGGAGCCGACGCACTTAGCACTTAGACCGATCGGCATTTACACTCGTCCGACCTTGGGAAACGCTCCCGAGAGAGGAAAGAGCGAAAGATTATCGTCGATGCGTGTTAGCCGCGCTCGGCAACGGGGTCGTAACCTTTACGTCTCCCAGGAGAGAGATTTTTGTGCTCGCAGGAAGAAATTATTGCTACTTTATCGCAATTAATGGTACTCCTCGGGTGTCTAGCGAATTTTCTCGTTTCGGTCTATTCCCATTAAAAAGTATGGAAATGGAGTAAACGGTACAATTATTGCTCATCGCTATTTAATTTTATTTTGTCACGTTCTTCTTAATTTTATATCAACAGTATTTAGGATATATAATAATATATCCACTTGATAGAATATTTAATGCATTTAACTTCGATCGGATAAAAATAATTGTCGCACGGTTTTCTCAATTTTCTGTGAACCGATATCTACGAGAAGATCTCTCTGAAGAACGGGTGAAACGAGCATTTGCGTATATCCGTATGTGTGATTGTTTGTATGGCGTAGGTCACGGTCAACCACTGTATGTATTCGATCTCAGTTTGGCTCGTTCTCAGAAATTCTTTCCGTTTTTCACGACATTTGATTTTTTTTGTTCATGTCACAACGAGCGTCTTTTAATTTCAATGCTTGATTTTCCCGCGAACACGGCCTTTCCTTTGTCAAACAAAAATTTATTTTTGGTAGTTATGGCCAAGAAAAAGAAAACGAAGAGGAGAAAAAAATGTGTAAGCTGACAATCGTCACGTCTTGCAAGCTTCTACGATGCACCGAGCAAGTTGTCATGTTACGTTGTGCAGCTGTACCTGGATTATTCAGGTTGACATTTCGTCAGTTTTGAATTATGGCTTCCATGTTGAACTATTAAATTTCTCTGAGAACATCAATTTCTTTCCGGAGTAGCGAAACTCGAAATGATTTCGCTGGTAAAGACATCAAAGCGAGCTCAACACTGAGAGACTCATCGCATTTCATTTATTCGTTTCTTATGCAATTTTACTGGATCATTTTTGCGAAAAAACGACAGACGAGAGAGAGAGAGAGAGAGAGAGAGAGAGAGAGAGAGAGAGAGAGAGAGAGAGAGAGAGAGAGAGAGAGAGAGAGAGAGGGAGAGGGAGAGAGAGAGAGAGAGAGAGAGAGAGAGAGAGAGAGAGAGAGAGAGAGAGAGAGAGAGAGAGAGAGCAAAAGCAAACATTTTTTCAGTATTTTTTAACTTATTTCTCAACTGTTTCTAATACGTATTTCTTTGTGTATGTGTTACTTCTTCTTAATTATAAAATATCGGAATGTTATCGGTATGATTTATTTTCGTAACGATCACTCTCTTGGTTTTCATTTGAGATCAATATGATATCGTGTGGAAAAAACAAAAAATCTCCCTCTTTCTCTCTCTCTCAGATATCGTGATACTTCTTTTCAACTTGTTTAGTTTTAGAAATACGATGAGCATCACATTTGAGTCGTCGAAACAGGAACAAGAGTCATCAAAAATGTATGCTCCTTTTTATATTCCTTCGGTTCTCGAACCCGAGAACTGCTTTTTTTTTACAAACATTTGTGGTCAACCATCTCTCTTCTTTAAAATACGCTCGAAAATATATTTCAAATGATACTCCGAAATATTTTTTTAAGATTTATCGCGGATGCGAATGCATTAAAAGTACGTATCAAATTCGAGTCATCAATTACGCTTTATTTCGTGTTTTGAGGTTCGGATTGAGAAACGGTCAAACGAGTTCACGTTGTCAATTGGTATTAATTTCACTCGACTTCACACGTAACCGATAAAAATCGTATCATTTTACAAGCGAACTTTATCTCAATGTTGCATACAACCGTCGATTTCACTTCCAGCCGACAAATTTATGGCGTTTTATCGTTCTGCAAATGATTCTCTTCTTGCTTCTTTTCGTTTAAACGATTCAACTACTAATATATCTTAGATACTAAAATGTTTCGTTTTCAATATTTATCTACATTACTAACAGTCAGTCCTATATCACTATACAAACATTACTAGGACTAATAATGAGTAATTTAATTTCTTTTCTTATAAAGATCTTTTACTTTTGCTTATATTTACGTTGTAATGTATAAATATATAATGGATTCAATTATAAGAAATAAAAAAAATAAAAAACCACAGATACTACGAACGGATAAAATTAGCTCATTGCGGAGAAGTCGGAGAACGGAAAACTTATTACGTAATAAATTCGTCTATCATGCGAGAATACAGTGGAAGATAAAAATCTATTCGGTGTTAAAAGTTTCTTAAGGCTCCTGCATCGACGCAACATCACTCAGTTCTCGGTGATTCTATCCGATTGAATAAGTTAATTATTGTTGTTCGCTAACGATTAACAATTATCTACTTATGAATCAGCAACGTTACCTTGGCAAGGACGCTACTCAATTAAACCTTTCTCGATACGTTAGATAAAAAGAAAGAATGAGAGAGATAAGAAATAAACTATAGAGGCTGCTGCTGCTGTCCTGCATAATTTACTGCTGTCCGTTAACGACAACAATCGATTAATTAAACGCCTACATTAGGTTGGCCATGCCTCTCCAATTTAGGCTATTTTGTTATTTTTATCTATAGTTTGCATATATTAAGTGTAATCTGTGTAGTATGATTTTCAGATCAATTAATTTATTAATTATTTTATTATTTTCTTACAGATCATGTACATAGATATGAAATATAATATCTATATGCAGAATGAACATGATCTTTTTCTAGAAAAATATATAACGACATTGTGTTATCGCTTTCATATATATATCGAAATATTTTGTTGAAAATTTTCAAGCGTATTAATTCCTGAGCACGCATAGAATAACAATTTATCACTTTCTTTTACGTTCATACTCGGTTTTATTATTCTTCAATCGCGTACTGTGAGAAATCGTGACTGGATGACGAGGAGAAGACAAAAGTCGCCGACCAATGGATCGATAAATAAAAGTCTAATGCGAGGTCATACGCGGTCCATTGAAAACGATCTCTGCACTAGCTGCGCTTGCGTTTGCGCGCGTGCACCTCTCAGGTACGTCCGGCTTCTTTATTTACCTTCGCATCGGAAAAGACGCAAATTGCCTATTCCACTTGGCAGCTTACTAAATCACGCTGGATATTTATTGGCCTCGTAGGAGCGAGAAAAGAGGAAGTCAGTTGCTCGATCTCGGAGATCCTTCCAGCTTCTCATTATTCGCACGCGTTTCGTCAAAGTCTTTGCCTTTTCTTCTAAGAATGACGAAACTATGCTTTTAATTGTAATTACCTTTTTTTTTTTTTATTTACAGACCACCTGGAGACGCATGGAATAGATTAGCAACGATGGCAAATCTTTTGGATAAACTAAATTACACTAGAACTGTTTTGATACAAGCGAAAGACGCTGAGGGTCGTGAAGACGGTAAGATCATTATTTTTCTTATTAATATTTAATAGAACCAAACCAAGCTCTACAAGTAAATCATAAATTTACATTTATAAAATGTACGATCTTTATACGAATCCGAGAGTAAAAATCCTTTTAATCACAATATTGCACAAATTATCGCGAATAAAATGGAAGCTTTTGAGCAGAAAAATTAACATACTTAAGATAATAGAATAAACGAATCCTCATCGATTAATTTTTTACAGAAAATATTTTTTACTATTCTTATTACTATCAGTACAAAGATTACGGTCTTTAACAACAGATCATATATTGTTGGGCAACTATTAAAGAATATTTTTCGAGCCTTTTATAGCGCTGGAATGTGTCGACCGTGTGTCGTGCTATTACTCGTTTTATCTACCTTTTTCCCTCTTTTACTATCTTTCTCCCCCCCTCCCCCCCTCTCTCTCTCTCACTCTCGCTCTCTCTCTCCCCCTCCCTCTCTCTCTCACTCTCTCCTCTCTCCTCTCTCTGAAGTGCCATTAATTATTACTTTTGTTTTAAAGTGAAAAATACATTTGTAATCATTTGATTACTTAGAATCATAGAAAATCGTTGATAATACATAACAATCTCTTAATTTGGCACAATTCGAAAATATTAAACATATGCAAGAAAGATCGATTCGTTTCGTGAAAGCAAGTATTGATTACATTGATATGTGATTCGATAAACGATCCTTATTTTAACAGCGGGTATAATGATAGTTTTAATGCGTGCGAACGACAAGTTGTTTCACGGTCAATTAGGATAAGTGGACCGATGATTATAATAATCGGCTGTACCGCTTATATATCGGTCTTGAAAAAAAAAGACAAATCGATACGCACCGTTTAGGAGTCCAAGAATGATTTCCAATTTAATACGTAACACGATGTTATATCGTTTAAAACGATGTAGCGTGCAGACAATGTGCCGCTTAATTACATTTTTTACTTATTTAATACCCAGAAAGTTATGAAGAAACACTGAGAGCAAATTGTTTTTTTTTTTTTTTTTTTTTTTCTTTTAAAGATTTATGTATATCTACGTAAGATCATTTTTGTAGGATAAAAATTTTTGGTTCAATTAATATTAAGTCGTAATTTTCATATTACGATTTCAATCGACTGGAAAAATATTATTTTGTGTGTTTCAACGAGTGTCAATGATGACGAAGGAAGCGCATAACGGGTGATACGTCGTATTCCATACGATTCTTTTTTACTCTTTCTCTTACTCTATCTTTCATTCTCTTTTTTTATCTCCCTCACTCTAAAGCACGCTGGACCAGCTTAATCAAAAAACTCGAATCCTCGAACGGCAAAGTCGCCGGTCGTCTGTTGACCCCCACAGCAGAAACTGCAGTAGTGGCGGTTGCATAACGGTGAATCCACTCGATGTGACCACTGCAATGCCATACTCTTCTACTCATTTACAAGCCTACAGCCAATGATCCTTCGTTGTCGTCCCATAGGTGCGCCACGCCCGATTGCTACTGTCTACCATTCTCTCTCTCTCTCTCTCTCTCTCTCTCTCTCTCTCTCTCTCTCTCTCTCTCTCTCTCTCTCTTTCTCTTTTTCTCTTTTCTTCACCCTCTGTCTTATTCCATGCATCTTATGAATACTTAAATCACATTGCCCTCGAGCCCATTCACGCGAGGATCTCGAGAGAACTTCACGAAGAGTAGACGTCCAGCTGTCAGGATCTTTCTCTACCTGGAAACAAATTTGTGGTAGAACAATTGCAAACAAATTATTCTGAAATTTTTGACTGAAAATATGTAAGAAGAATACACCTTTTAAAAATTAGAAGGGAAATTTTTTATTATATAATTAAGTACTCCGTGTGTTAATCAAGCGATCAATAAAATAGATATCTCTTTCTAAAAATTCAAGAGACCGTCACGTGTAGAGCCTCGAGTCAAGAAATAATATATTCGAGGGATAAACGGCACGAAACTATCGTTTGAAAACTAATTGCCCGTACCTGATGATAATTACGAACGGAACACTAATCGATTAATTTTACTCGTGATCATAAGATTACTCGGTCAACGATAATCTATAATACCGAGACGATGTTACTGTATTGCAATTTTTCATTTCGCTCGCGTGATAATGTACCTACAAGCTTTCTCCATTTCTTTATCGTTTTTTCTCTGATCCATGATAAAAGAATGCGAATAACAAAGAATCGATTTTGGTTTAATAAAATGTAAAAGTCTAATTTCTTTGTAATAGGAAAGGTGAAAAAAGTTCCTGTGCGCGTCCCAATGGTAATGAATCTCATTTTGTACTTTTTGCTATATTTTCGAAATTATATATTCTCCTTATGAATATTATTTTCTCTTACGTATGCTTTCTTATAGTAAGGGCGATTGTGTTCAATTATATTTTACATCTCTTTATCAATGAAGTGGGGTTTCACTTTTTGAATAAAAAACAAAGGGGTTGATGGAAACTGTTTCAACAATCCAACAACGCTTACTATAACACGTTACTATACGTTAAAATAACGATATATTCCATTCAGATGCTTATAGATAGGTAATGGTTCAAATTTGTAAATTGAAGATTGAATCCGAGCGAGAAGTTAATTAAAAAAGTAGCTTTGACTTAACGATACTTTTTCATTTTGAAGAATCAATCGGTAATTGAAAAATTACAATAGATTCGATTGAATATCTTTCGGTTTCGAAAGTTGACGCTAAATGAGAGAGAGAGGGGATGCGGATGGAGGAGAAATGTTACAATATGTACGATTTAATAATATTTGTAAATTTCGAAGATGAACACTGGGTGAAAAATATACAGTATTTTTATAATAATGTAGGTCCAGGAAATCTACTGGATGTGTTAATACCCTCAAAATAGGAATGCGAGATATTACGAAGGTTGCCAGCGTGCCTCAAATCAAAGAAACGTGCGCAATTACGTGTTTACACTAAAAGTTCGGGTCATAAAATTTATACAGTAGTACGGCGGAAAAGAAAGAGAAGTAATCACTAAGTACTCAAACACTTACTTCCTTAATATTACATTATTACATTCGACCGTTATTTTATTAACTATCCCGCAGAAGAGGCGCGATTTAGCCGATCGTGTGGGTCTTAGAATAAACTAAGTATATAATTCAAAATATTTAACATCATATTGTAGAAGAAAAAGAAGAAGAGGAAGAAGAGGAAGAAGATTAATCAGTTGGTCCAATGAGCCAAGAACAAAATCTTTACTTCTCTAATGTTACATGCGATCGTTACTTTATTGAACACTTAAAATTAATAAACGACGAGCTGTTTAATGGATTGTCTACTTCATGCGATAAAGTGAGTTACGAATGATACTACTGCTGGAGAAAGAAAAAAACAAATTAAAATTTAGATTGAATATAAACTCGCGACGTTCTAAGCTGTGCCGTGTAGCTGTTTATTATAACGACTTACTTCTCGATTTAAGGCACCCACGGAACTCGTAAACCGCGAGTAGTTAACTACGACGGATCTTAGCTTATTTGGCTAGCTATTACCGCGATGTTTCTCGCCTAGCGGACCTGTGTCCGAAAGTCCGTGCGTGATTCGTTTGCCGTTTAACCGCTCACATTCCACGACAGATCATATGATAGATAATTAAACTTAATTAGGCAGGCAAAAAGGCCTATGGACTCCCTTCTACAAATATTCATGACTTGAGGGTGAATCGGTCGGTAATACAGACTTCTATGTAATCTAACGGTTAATGGCACCGTCGCGAGTGCTTACATGTACTGATCGATGATTGCCCGGATCTGATGTGAAAAACGAGAACTTTGATTGCTTCCGTTCTTATGAAAGAATTCGAAAAAAACTGTTCGATAAACTTGAACTCGAACGAGATATGACCTAGACGTCGATAAACGAAGATTCTATATGCTATAAAAGAATTGCGTTCTGTCGTATCGTTCTCGTATTTATGCCAATAACAATAATTCATTACATTTTTAGCCAATTATTAATCAAATAATAAAAATTTTTTAAAGGATTGATATAATAAATTATGGTCTGCTATTAAGTAATTATTAATGAAAAGTTTAATTAATCCCTTTAAAATTACATCTGTCTTCGATGTAACGTTATTGCTTTGTTAAATTCCTCTGACGAAGACCGTAGTAATTATTTAATATTTATCGAAGATCATCAACAACAAATAATCTAGTTATTAATTAACATTCAATTTTAAGAATAATTTCAAATTATACAATTATATGAATGCTAAAGTAAAAAATAAATTGTCCCAGTTCGTACTTTTTTATTCATTTATGTAGCTGAATAGGTCTTACATACGGAATGAATAATCCGGATGGTAGACAAAATGAGCGTTCTAGTTTTGTATCTTGCGTCCTTGCGCACAGTACACTTATTTCAAAGTCGAGCATGTCCATGGCCAACGACGAAGCATGCATGTCATCATGAATATGTCGTGTTGCACGTGCCGCTTTGGTAATACCTCATGCATGTTAGAGTCGATCATGCCTGACTAGAACGATCTTTCGACTACTGTAAAACGTAACCACTTTGTTACTACATATTTTTTTCCCCGAGCTCATTTCTTTTCTTCTATTTTTTGTTTTCTTTTTTATCATCCTATTTTATCATCTTTGAGCGGTCGTTTTATTGAAGATTCTTCGCTTGCCGTCTATGATTTTGTAATAGCTCGGAAGAGGCAATACGATTTATAAAAAAAGGATTCAAGACAATAACGGTATATTCAGTAAACGTGTGCCGTAATATCAATTTGTGTTGGCTTATATTTCTCTCTCACTCTTTCTCTTTCTCTTTCTTTTTCTCTCTCACTCGCTTCTCTTTTCTCTGTTACCTACACATTACATCCGAGACACAATGGATAAATTGAACCAAAGGTACAATCGTGGACTTTGTGTTGGGCGGACCACGTACCAAGTCGAGAGGAATGTATCGTGAAGATCGAAAGAGGGTCCTCTTCTTTCATTCTTTCTTTTTTCTTTCCTTTTCTTCCACACTTTTTTTTCGTCCTCGCCTTCGGCCACTCCGCACGATCGGTTCAGTGAAAAAGAAGAGAGAAAAAAAGAGATAGATAGAGAGAGAGAGGGAGAGAGAGAGAGAGAGAGAGAGAGAGGACGAATAAGGCTCTACATTATCCACTTAACGGTCTTCGTTTAACAATAAATTCCACAACGTGATTGCGTTTTTACGTCGGCGACAGTAGTATAAGAGACGACTTTCGAACTTTTTTTGTCTTTTTTGTTTCTTCTTTCTTCTTACCACTCCCAACGTATTTTATCGACGATAAATTGTTCCGCACTTGTTACCTTTTCGAGACTCCTGAAAATAATTATACGTACTCGGTGATAGACGAACAGTTCCGTAGTTGACACACGACATATGGTGCAACATTAAAATAATAATGATTTAGATACGTTCGTAAAAATCGTAAAACGTTAGACGAGAACGGACGAGAACCTAACCTGCCAAGTAGTATGGAAATATAATATAATTATGATTCATGTCTCTATATAACGAGAATACGAATCGTAACCTTCATTGGACGTCAATAAAAAAATTAGAAGCTACAACTAGTAGATCATTCTTCTAATCTATTCCATAGAAAACACCGATTCGATCTCTGTTACTATCTTTACGATCTTAATCTCTTCGAATGATGTGAATTGCTTACTTATGTATATATATTGTAACTAATTGCATTGGATTCCCGTAGTATAAATAAAACGAGGAAAAACTAGAGAATGTTCGAAGATAGAATCGATTGTATAATCGAGCCTAAAGAGAATAGAGATCTGTTTACGCGATGATTTTTAATATGTGATATACATGCGATCTCAATAAATTTTTTGATATTTCAAGTCTTTTTTTTTTTTTTTTTTAGAACTCGAACTGGTGAAGTTGCCTGAAGATACGACGTTGGCAGGATTCACGCCGTTAATGTCGAATCCTCAAGATCCTTGTTACGTAGAGAAGACGGAAGACATGGTAAGTGTTTAATCACGATAGAAATTTTTCATCAATTCTCCTTGGAATGATATTGAGAAGAAGATATAAATATTCTCGATAGTTACAATCTAAGCTATCGGGTATGTGCATTTCATAAGCTTCATTAAACCTGTAAATCACGAACCAGTACGTACGTACGTCCGATCGATTAACACAGACTATAAGGTTTATCGGACGTATCGATCTGTCGATTGCGTACTAGTAGTACGATATCATCTCAACTCTTTGACTTAACTATGGTGCAACATGTCGATACGTTTCAGGATATCGCTCAGGTCTGTCTAAGGATAAGCAAGGTGCTTTTCTTCGGTCAAGTATTTCTGTGTGGACTGGAGACACCGGTGTTGAAGCTGCAAAAGAACGAGATGGGTATGAGCGAATACGTATCGGTAGTAGAAACATCCAGCACCAGTTCGCCGAGTTCACCGCCTGAACAGGTACAATTAATATAAATTTCATGGATCGATTAGATCGAATAATTTTAGATAACGTGCCTTATGATACCTTGCATTTGCCAACCGGATTATAAATGAAATTGTTTATTTATTTTCCATTGTCATTAATCAGATTTACATCGCGTAATTGTCGGATGATAATTTTTTTGGAAAATTGTGTCTTCTTGCAGAGCGATTCGGAGCTCTTTGTGGAAAGTTACAGCGAGGACGAGGGCGGACCAGTTTGTACAATGAAGAGATTGCCGTCGAGCAACGACGTATTCGACGACAACGGGGCGCCTCTGGCTCTTGGAGAGATAAGGTCGCTGATCGAACGGAAGGAGGAGCTCGAGAGGAAGCAACGGAAGCAGGATCGTCACCGGCAACGAGTCCAGGTGAGTGGTAAGAAGGCATCAACAGTAGCACGCGATCGACTGTCTCTCCTCCGGCGATAGAGAAAGACGATCCGTCGATTCTTCGCCGCGATAGATCGCAACTTTGATCCTACCTCTTATCGCACCATTCCTTCACTCGAATCGAAAGCTTCAATCGTGATAATTCTTATCCTTCTCTTTTCAGCTTTAACAGATAAAGAAAATATTTGAATGCCTTTATTGAAACGATCGATCGATTTCTCTCCCCATTTTTTCCTTTCTCTGTTTTGTGATAATGTAATAAGAATTTTGTCTTCTATTGGAAGACCTAGTTTTTTGTAGACAGATTTGATCTTTTCTCTCGCATCTTTTTTTTTTGCTCCAGTTTGCTTTTCTTTTTTAAATAATGCAAGGAATGAAAATAGTCGGATAACGAAAGTTCTACCTCTCTCACTATTTTTTTTCTCTCTTCTAGACGCTACCGGCGAGAACATTGTTTTGTCTTATATACGTGTATAGTCAATAGTCTTATATATAAAATTATGCGGTTACCATAAAGTTCTAGTTATAGTTACCTGCAAACACATTGAATATTTCTATTGAGGGTTATACTCGCGTTCCGTACTCGATATAAGGGGAATTAGAGTAGAGAGAAAATGATAAAAAGTGTCGTGTGGTTTTTTGGAATTTATTGATATTGAAACTATTTAAAGTACAATAACGAGTCGAGTGTTCTTTCCGTGTCCTTCTTTCTCTGTCTTTCTTTTTCTGTCACTTTTACTTTGTTTCTCTTAGGTACTCCTTGTTTCCTCGCTCTGACTTTATCAAGGAAGCCGTTTCAAATATAAATCTAAATAAAAGGTAGTCAAGCGAAGGTGAAATTTATGCATCAATACACCTTCTTTTTCTCTATGTCTTTTTTCTTGTCTGTATAATTTCAGGATAATAGAAGAATTCATCGAATTCATTTTCGCCAAAAAATTTACTTTGCGCTTTCTCCGAGCACACAAGATTCATCCCTTGCCTTCTTATTTTTCTTTTAATATTTTTTATATTTCTCCTTCTGCTTTATCGCTCGAAGCCATTTTTAAATACCGATGTACAAGTCCTCGACAGTTCGTATCTTTCCTAATCATCGTATCGAAAACATCGATTAATTATTGAAATCATACGTAACATGGTATCGATTTCCGTTTTTAAAGAAGAGAAATGCTCGTTTCGATCTCATTCTGTCTTTCTTTTTTGGCTCGTATTCTTTTACAAGGATTTCTCTCTCTCTCTCTCTCTCTCTCTCTCTCTCTCTCTCTCTCTCTCTCTCTCTCTCTCTCTCTCTCTCCTCTCTTCTCTTTTTCTTCCTATTTAATGGAACCGTTCCAAGGTAGTTGAACCGCTCTTCGAAGTTGCTATAAGAGTCGACACTTCCAAATTTAGTTTCACTCGGTCCAACTTTTTATAAATAGAGACGTCAAGTCGATATCGCGACCGGTGGTTCTTTTCTCCTACATCTTTTTTTCTTTTTGAATTTCTCTCTCTCTCTCTCTCTCTCTCTCTCTCTCTCTCTCTCTCTCTCTCTCTCTCTCTCTCTGTCTTAAAAGTATTAAAAAACCGGACCGACACAGTATCGGGGAACATGTCCTTTCGGACTCGTTGAGCTAAGTCGAACTAAATCAAAAATATTACACAGAGATACCTATGTCTATTTCCTTTTTCGCTCTACCTACTTCCCCTTCTCTTTGAACGCGAGCAAAAATAAAAGCAAGAGATTTTTTCCGCTCGTACTTTTATTACAACGACAATGTCCGTTCTTTTTTCTGAAGACGATCAACTCGGTTAACTCTGCGCGCGAACATGCAGAGTTTTTATTTACGATATTCATACTCTTCCTTTTTTCATATTTATTATTGGGTCTCCTGCCGTCTGACGAGAAAGGGGTTGCGTCTTCGTTGTCGTTGTAGCATCTAATTATTTTTTTTTCTTTCCTTTTTTCTACGTCGCAACCAGCCGTCCTTTTTAAAAGATTTGTAAAGATAAAAATAATTTGGTATTGTTCGATCGAGGTGATTATTTTCCTAAATTTTTGTTGGCCGTGTAAAAAAGGAATTGTCCTCACGTGTAAGTAAAGTAACGGCAGGACACATTTTCTTTCTTCGAAGATAAATCGAAGTGTTTCTTTCATTTTTATATTTCGCAAACTTTATTCTAGTAGTTTTATCATTACGAAACAATATTCTGTAGATAAGACGAACATGTTATATAAAATTTTCGGTGAGTTAATATCTTCGAATTCGTACTGTCCTTTCGTCCTTTAATAAATATGTAGACTTGATATCGGTGCGTTTATTGGGTAGAGGTTCTCATTCGACAGAATACACTATTATCATGACTCATTCTTCTTGTCCAAACACTTTGTCTCTTTTCATATTAATGTTTTTTTCATCGGAATACGTAAGAGTGATTTTTATTGGTGGAAGAAAATTTTTATAGAGATTGGATGAAAATTATTTTCTTTTGTTATCTTGTATTTTCGATTCTTCATTTAAGTTTTGTTTAAATTCTTAGCAATTATAAAGGACTTATCTCATATCCACCTTCAATATTTTTAATTCATTTTCTTTTAATAAATATTACAACATTTTATAATATATATGTAGGATATTTTTTGAAACTTCCTCGCAGATAAGGACTGACTAATTTGAATCACACACTTTTGGTCAACGCGAACTTTATTAACAGGATACTATAATTAGGATATAACACTTGAAAACTATAATTCTTTTCTAGAACTCTGGCCTACTCAAGGCATTTCTCGCCACTCTTTTTTCTATAATATTTTTCTCGTTATTCTCGTTGATCCACTAAGGACAATACTCTCTCTCTCTCTCTCTCTCTCTCTCTCTCTCTCTCTCTCTCTCTCTCTCTCTCTCTCTCTCTCCCTCTCTCTCCCTCTCTCCCTCTCTCTCTCTCTCTCTCTCTCTCTCTCTCTCTTTCTCTCTCTCTCTTTCTCTCTCTCTTATTTAATTAACTTCTTTTTTCTTCCCATAAACAAAAGTTTTTCCCAAAAGACAAATCACTCTCACCTTGAGTATCAGCTTACCTCACACATACGCACACACACACGCGACTAATTAGTTCTAGTATTTTCTATCGGCATATCTCACCCACACATATACATGACTAACTAGCTTTAGAACCTTCCATACCACACAAACACACACATACCTATATTTTCTAATTTCGTATACCAAAATGTCGTGGGATGAGTGAAATGGTTCTTGCGGCATACTCAAGTATTATGTTGAGTTATGTACGAAATTTACGTTCTTACAGCGGTAAATTAGCGACTGTTAAATTTTTTCGTGGTAGCACTGAGCAAAAGAATCTGTTTTTAATATCTAGATCATTGCCAGAAGCGGCATGACCAGGTCTCCAACCAGTTTCCACCGTCAACAACAATGACTTATCAGCGGTCTCTGTAAACGTTGATCTCTGCACTTTGGCTTACTTACATACTAGCAAGTAGATACAATTACTGTATTTTGCACATAGTGGTTTTTACGCGAATAAATGTGGCACGTTATTCATACGGTTAATTATCCGATGGAACGGATCGGCGGAAAGAGGTAAAAAAAAAGAAAGAAAGAAGTACAAAATTCACCGCTTTTCTACCGTGATCGTAAGCAAGGACAAGGTCTCGAAACCGGCTTGCCGACTGACTGAAAATGTTGAACGATTCTTTAATTTCGCTTTAATAAGAGCACGCGAGGGTCAAAACGCAGTAAGGGTCGAAATTTACGTAAATGGCTAGTTTGCATCCTCGTATGTGTACTGTTCTACTTCTTCTCTTTTAGGTATTATTAAGGACAAGGAAGAAATTCGTACGAAACGTCACCTGAATTTCCAAATGACGTGATTCTTTTTTCTTCTATGTTTTACTTATTCTTTTTTTTTTATAGAAAGAGAAAGAACGATTACAGGATGTTTTAGATCAATTTGAAAACGAATAAGATGAAATTAAAAAAAAAAAAAAAAATCCCAAAGACATTGCAACCTATAATTTCGAGTGTTTAACAAATACTCGGAGAATAGAGAAGATATTGCTAGTTGGACAATTGGGAAGTGTTTAAAAAAATCCAAGTAGTTCTTCACAGAAAATAATGTTGAGATCATCTTTCAAATTAACGATTTCCTGTGTTCCTATTCTTTATTTTTCTTTTCTTTTTTATTTGTAATTTGATTTGAAATCATTCTCTCTTCAAACTCTCTATCTCTCTCCCTCTCCCCCCCTCTCTCTCACTATTTTCTCATTTCTCTCTGTTTTGTACTCTCGTCGCTTCTTTTACGTATATCGACTTTTTGTTCAATTTTTTATTTTTTTTATTTTTTTTTATTTTTTACACCACGAACTAGGCGAGCAATCAAATTCACATTCTAAAAAGCGGTCACCACTTAATACGCCGTGTGCGTTACGTATGAGAGAAGGAGGGAATGCGAGATGAAGCAGGCGGCAGGTTTTGCGAGGGAAGAAAGCAAAGCATTGTGTACGTCGATTAAAATGGTATTTCCCTCTCTCTGAAAAAAGGAAATGAAAAACTGAGTCATTAGAGCTGAATAAACTATTTTCCCAAGCGCGTATAGTATCGAACCAATGAAAAAAATCGTACGAATATGCCGACAGTATTGTCACTCTCGGTGTGATGACGCATTTAGCTTGTCGTTCAGTTACAGTACAGTTGCAAAGAGTTTACGTAAGATTGAAATATACTTATTGTAATTCTAACTAACGTTAAATGGTTTTTCGTATATTAATAAAGTTATATGAGTCATATAACTTTATCATATAAAACATATATATATATATATATATATATATATATATATATATATATATATATGTATATATATATATATATGTGTGTATGTATGTATCTATGTTTTGTAACGGCATTAGAGATCTTGATTAAGATTTGTTTAAAAATCGAAAATGAATCGTGAAAGAAATTTAATCAAGTAACTTTCGTCACTTCACTTTCATCTTTCATCGTACATTACCGTTAGAAAAGTTAAGAAAAAGAAGAAAGAATCGAGATTTGCCGTTAAAAAATAATTAAGATGAACGAGTCTATGGAGAAAAAGGTTGTTCGCATCGACGATAAAAAGATACATACATATTGAGTTTCTTGCCAAGTAATTCTCTAACGGATTCTTCGTCGAGCAGAGGTATTGATCGGACTAACAAATTCAGAGTCTACGTCCACAGCTATAAACAATTGTCAATTGATTCTCTTTTCTCTTGTTCTTCTTCTTTCTCGGCCAGTATCATTACAAGGACGAACGTTTCTCTATTTCGGAACAACTGACGTTGAATCGATAAACGTGGAAGAGGCGTGGCGTTGATTACGAGTTTCTTCGTGTCGATTAATAATGGAAAGGACAGCACCGTGTCAAAGCCAGCGACCGTAACTTGTCTAATCTCCGATCTTACCTACTATCGATTCGATCATTCATTTTGATACCGTAACGTTTAATCGTGCAATTTAAGAGGTTGTATTTATCTGTTCGTGGATACCGAAGCGTGATATAACGACTGGAAATGCTCTTTTCATTTTTTTTTACAATTTCGATTGAAAAATAATACTGAAAAAATTTTCAGAAGATTCCATTCTCCAAATTTGCTGTTATGTCGGTTATTACGATATGGACGAACATTCTTACAGAATTTTATATTGGAGGTTCTACCTAAACGCAAATTTTTATTCAATATTTTATCGAACGGTATAACGATAGACAACAACCTTGGTTGGTATTCCTAGTAAATCAGATTTCGTAATGTTGAACGTTTGGGCGCGTTTCTTCTCGTCTCATCGCATTCGCAAAAGGAAGAGCAAAATCGAGTTTCATCGATCCGGTATATCGTGTCCAGCATATTCGTCGTACACGCTTTGCAGTTGAACCATCGAACGGGTTTCTCCATCGTCGCGGGTGAACGGCGAAGGAGACCGACCGGGCGCGATTCACGAGTGGATGAGGAAAAAGAACCAAATGAATTCCTCCGGCACAATCACAAGGGCCAAGCTAACGGTACCAAAATTCTGTGATACGAAGGACGCCACGAAGAGAAACGATTCCTTATTTCTTCGGTTGCTTTTATTATTTTCGACACATTTGCGCTTCGATAAATTTCGTCGTTTTTGTTCCTTCCATGATTCTCCTCCTGCCAGAACATTTCTTTTTATTGCGAAACGTTTGGACCTGTTCCAAGAGAGGCGAAGAATTATAAAGAGTTGAAGGATTGCAGTTAACATTTTTCGCTCCTTTATACGTGAAGCATGTTCAAGACAATTTTATTTGGCTAGCGAATTTTTTTTTTTTTATGACGAACTCCATTCCAACTCTCTGTCTATCAATTTAATTAAACGAAATTTTAAGGAAACGACACGTTTCGATTTAAAATTCATTTATTCCGTTAAAGTGATGAATTTATATCGAGTCGAACAAAGTTTCAAAAGAAAAAAAAAAAAAATTCAAGTAGACGAAAAGGATTACATAGATGATTAATAAAAATGGAGGATAAGCATATGAATGCTCTTCCAATGCAAATTTCTTTCCATAATTTCGATGATTATCGTACAATTCTTTCCAATCTCTTTGTTCTCATTCGAATACGACTTCGTAACTAGGTGTAATTTATTCTAGATCTAATGAAACGATTCTCTTCTGCCTTTTTTTTCTCTATCCCATCATTTAGTTCGAGCTATAACTAAACGGACGCTCGAGTAGTTCTTTAATCTTCTGACAGAGTTGGTTTTCATTAACGGATACCTAATTGGCTTCTCGAATTTATGTGCCATAATTAAGACGATGTTGCGGATCTTTGCATAAATTTAATTAGGCTTCCCCTCGACCTCGTCGAATATCGCATTGCGTCTTCTTTCTCATGTGAAATCTCGAGAGACCGATCGAAGCGACGATCGTTCGTTCTATCGTCTCGTCTAATTACGTACTTCCTTTTAATCACGCGTTTTATTTCCTTATCATCGAACTTGATCTTATCGCGCTATATTTAATTTTAATATAATGTTTTATTAAATCGTAACAGTTTACTCCTTTCTTTTTTCTTCCGTTTCCCTGGCCAATAAGAGAAAAACGTTCGAATTAAATATTCTTCCATTGATTTTTCAAATCACGACATCGCTAAGGCAGTCTTATTATTGACATAGCTAAAAAAAAAGGGACTCCATAAGGATAATCTAAATTTTATCCGGTTTACCGAGTATTCCGTATCCTCATTATTCCTTTCGATTCCCATCCAAGAGAAATAGATTACCCTCTCGTGGGATTTCCTAACACTTCTCAGCACGATCTTAAAAGGAAGCGATGAAAAGAAAGAGAGTAGGGTGAGAGAGGGGCGTAAAATATGTCTTCTTGCGAACAACAACCGAATTTATCAGTGAACATATGGCGAAGTAGAGAAAATCGATTATTGGATTGCTGTTGAACATTTACGGATAGGATGAAAGGGTCATTGTTTCTTGCGCATCTCGTAGGGCAAGTAAAAATAAATTTTCACATAGAAAGACAATTTCCACTATGTAATATACATATTCATATTTAATATATACAGTGTTATTACTTATGATCGTTCTTTCTGTTTTCCTTTTTTTTTGTTTTTCTATTTTCTTTTATTACGATTGATGTAAAACAACAAAAAGTTCTTAGCAATCGTTTTAAATGACGTTCAGAAAAATTTCTAGAGAGCACGATGTAAAATAAAAAAAGAAAACTTCGCCTTCGGTATATCACATCTTCCTTTCGATGTAACAGAATCTATTTCCAGATTGGCGTTAATTCGCTGCTCTCTCGATGTCCTTAGAACTACGATACCGGACGTTAAAATCGAGGTCGTCTTTGCTCGCTGATGTTCGGCGATTGCGGGGCTAACGACCTACCGTTGCTAATTGTAAATAATAACTAAAATAAAGCGTTTCTACGCGTCCCTCATAATTATTGTACGTCTCGAGATGTTTTGTTATGTGGTTAGAACGATTTTCGCATAATATTCGTATTCGTGTTGTCGTATATGTGTGCTATGAGTAACTCCGATCATAGACCTTGGTACATGTGCATGCGAGCACAAGCAAAATGGAAAATTCTCTTCCTCGTTATCCTAAAATATTTACGATCAATGAAGCCATCGCGTTCACACAAAGATAATAAATTCAATTCTACGTGGCTGAAAATAATCCACCAACATTACGTAGATAACGACGACGACGTTTAATTACCTTTAACTCACAATAATGGTTCGTCCATTCTGTCCAGACACCATTATTGGAAGAAATTTTTAATGGTGTTAACTTTTATAAGCATTAAACATTAACGCATACTAACATATTCGCGATATCCGTATTATTCATGTAACACGTTAAGAATACTCTCGTAAATCTGTTCGAGAATTATTATGCTTTTTTTCCCCAAAACATCACGAAAAATTACGGTCTACAAACGTTTCCTCTTTTGCCGTTGATTACCGTACATGATGAAATAGATTCGTTACGAATATTTCACGCGTTATATTTTGTAAACTTGTCGTCGAATGTGTTTAAGAAGAATACGAAAGGAAGTATTTTTTTTTTCGTAATTAGTACGATGAGTTGCAATAGTGGCGTTTAAATTCACAGTAACATTTTTAAAAATTATGGATAATTTTGTGTGTGTGCGTGTATGTGTGTGCGCGCGCGCGCACATAATTGTTTTTTGAAAAAGAAAAAAGAAATACAAAATTATAATCGATGCATTTTAGAAAAAAAGAGTTTTAATGTGGCAAGTAAGAATTGACGAAGAGAACTCAAACGTCTAATCACCCTAAACTTATTACCTTCTATTAGTACCAAGCGTTCATCGAGCACGAGAGCATCTATGTTTTTAACTTCTCTCAGCTTCACAAGGAATTTTCAATGGATATTTCAAGCAACGGCGATTTAAAAAAGCAGAATACTTTTAATTAGCTTTCTAGTTTGTACTTCAATTAGCGCGCGCCTGCCTGAGCAAGCAGACATTACCTATTACGTCTCGACTACCCTGAAAAAAAGACTGAAAAAGCAGTTATCTTATTTCTTTATGGTCTCGCATATATGGTGATAGAGTATTCACGTACATATCTCATCGCGAATGAACTTGAATTTTGCGACTATAATTTATCACTTCTATTTCTATCGTATGTGTGTCTATATTCTATTTACGTTAACTTGTATGTAACCGCGAATGTATGACAATAAATCGATATTTCCGTATAGGACGACAATTCACGAATGAATTTCAAATATACTTTGCATTACGTTAGACCGTAATTATTATTGTTGTTATTATTTTGTTTGTCTTTTTTTTTTATCTTCATTTTTATATAAATGGTTTGATTCCTCTGAAACAAATTTAACCAGGTTTGAAGGCACTTTCTATTTCTCTTGTTTAAAGAATGATCAAACTATGCTACGTGTCCTTAAAATAATGAATTTTTTTTATATACTTATTAGTCAAAGTTGTTTAATATGTTGTATAGATGAATTAGATGTTATATCAGTTGTAAATATGACAAGCGGGATTATTGTCGTTCGTTTTTATTTCCATCCATAACCATTCTGTTTCTTTTGATAACGATCTTTACTTGACTAATTTTTGTTTGTATTTCGCATTTATGTTCGAATCCTTTGTATTTTATCTTGTAATGTTACGTCCTGTCTGATACATGATGTGGTTTTATCCGTATGTATTGTTACATCCCAGTATAGCTAATATTGGTCATTTTCAACTACCTATTGTGATCGTTGTGAAGTTATAATATTATGTATTGTATTTGATTAGTTTTTATTTGTTTGCTATTGCTTGGTGTATTTTTTGTGACTCAATTGCGTTTTTTAGTGTATTTTCGGCAACTTGTACCGTTCTATTATATGTTCTATTTTTTTTTCACGTATTTGTCGAGATTTCCCGCATGTTTCTTTTGCTATTGTGAGTTTTTTTCTACGATGAATTCTGATAATTTGATGTGTTACTATTACTTCATCCTGTATTGCTATAATAGTAATTAAATTATAAAATATTAATATAATTGTAATTAAAATGACATGAAAAGTCTCGTTCGAAGATAATAATCAGTGTAGTCATACTTGTCATGCTTACTTCACAACGATTAGCACATAGTTATCTTTCAAAGGTTGAACCCGGTATCACGATGAATCCTCTATCAGCTACATATTGTTTTATCTAATATACTTAGAATTGTCACGTGATATTTTGGAAACGATAGTGGGTTTGGGTATATATAGGATGGGATAGATTATCATCTTCTAACGAGATATTTCATATAAGTTTGAAACATCTACAATTATATCGCTAGTCTCGTTTTCAATGATAGTCAATATAGTAATTTAAAGGCAGCAATAATTCTAGATTTTTTATTAATCAATTAATAATAGAGGCAGTGATAAATCTGGATTGTTCATTAATCAATCAAGTTTATATTTTTCATATTTGTCAGAACATAAATTTAATATAAATAAATGAAGAACGATCTTAAGATTATCGTAAAATTGCTCAAGCGAATTGGTCATTGGGAGCTTGGGTAAGTATATTATAAAAATTTAAAAATGCTTGATAGCCTTGTGTCCATCTAGCTCTACATCCTATTATAGCAATATCTATTTCTCTTTTATGAGCAGTCGAGACAGCTAGGTCGTAAATCGATTCGTATCAATACTAGCTTTTTCAAGAAGTGCTTTGATCCAATGACCAATTGTCTGCGATGATACCGTTCCAAATGGTTTCAATGTTTCATTTAAGAGATGTCGCTATTATCGTATTGTTTAAGAGTTGTCTTAGCGATAGAATCAATCATGACATTTACAGATTCTTGGTCGATCCCTTTCTGCAGGTAAGCTGACCGGATAATTTGACTACCACCAATGAAGGATGGGATGCTAACGGTTCGCCTCCTTGTAAAGAAATGTCAATAACGAGTTACTAGGTTTAAATGTGATGGTGGTCTCAATAGGAAATGATGTGAATAGAGGATACCATGGTTGGAAGGACCAGGCAGGTACCACAAGTACTCCTATGGTTTTATCATTAAATTATCTTTCTTAAAGTACAAAAAACAAGTGCGAAGAAAGGAAAGGCATAAAACGGTTAGCTCATTTTTCCTACGAAATTATATATTCGTCCAATCTCTCTATATTTCTGGACACAAGAATGCAAGAATAAAACATTTCATATTTTTTATTTATGCAAATGTATCTACGAATGAATGGACCAAATCTTTTTTCTCTATTTGTTCGAATCCAGATTGGAAAATATTTCATTCTGTATCTCCATTCGTGTTACATTATGCTCCGTCCGCATTGAAATTCTCTGCTAAAATAACGTAAGATATTTTTAAACATACTTTCCTATCTTCGTACTATTCCAAAATTTTTCTGGAAAGTTCACTAAGATGTGGGAGTGATACATCTTCAGCTCTATTCACATATGCAATAGCAGTTGTGTTATCTAGCCGAAGATAAATTTCGCAATCGGATAAATTAATTAGAAGTAAAATGTTTCATAACAAAGAGGACAGTAAGTAACTTACTGTAATTTATGTGCCTATTCTTTTCTTCTTTCTTCAAAAACTCAAAGGCGCATTTACATCATCATAATAAGAGTCCACAACTAAATGTAATGCATTAGAAAATATTTCAATGCAGAAATTTGGATTTCTAATTAAATTTGAACCGATATCTGTTTATTTTTTTATACCTATTTGCATTTTCTGTAACTTGATTTTTCTTTTTATCTATTAGATTTAGGGAGAAATTAACATAATCAATTATGAAGTTACTATATTTATACCTTTAATGTACTTTTTGAAAATTTATAATGAAACCTAAATGTTTTAAAATTTTAATAGCTTCATTAGTATTTTTATTACAGAAAATTTTTGACTGATGAAAAGAAAATCATCTAGATATACTACTAATAGCATTCCTTTTAATCTC
Source organism: Dolichovespula saxonica (assembly GCA_911387935.1). Classification (NCBI taxonomy): domain Eukaryota; kingdom Metazoa; phylum Arthropoda; class Insecta; order Hymenoptera; family Vespidae; genus Dolichovespula; species Dolichovespula saxonica. The sequence continues at coordinate 11,229,247 of OU426993.1, read as the reverse complement.
AGTTTGTTAGTTATTGACTTCATTACTTTTATGAAAATGTTAGAGTTAGTATATTAACCAAATGGCAGACAGGTAAACTGAAAAAGTTCTTCTTTAAAATTTAACCTAAAATACTTTCTGTCGGCACAATAAAATAGACGTCTTTTAAGTCTACGGAAACTTATGATATCTCCTTGAGTGATTAGACTTACAGTGGATCTAATATGTTCTAATTTTATATGTGGCGTTTAGATGAATTTATTCAATTTTTTCAAATTAAAAATAAATCGATTCGATTCATCAGGTTTCTGCATTAGGAAATTAGAAGAAACCAATTGACCTTCGCTATAACTGTATTTCTACTATAATTGCATTCTTCGATAGCTCCTGTTTCTAATAGCTTGTCAATTTCAAATTGGAATAGCTCTATCTCTTCTTTAGTTAATATTTTTTGTTTAAGCGAAGTTTCTTGAACTGATTTTTCATTGAATGGATACAATATCCTAAATAACTCGAGATATATTCATCCGACATAATCTGTTTCTACTTACCTATGAAAAAAGACGTCTAACAGTTTTTTCTACTTTGGTTATATTTCTTTGATTACGACTGATTCATTGTCAACTGAATCATCGAAACTCGAATATTTTCGAATTTTTGAAGGTTTTAAAGTAGAATACTACCTTAACTTAGGTATTGGTTTACTGCATGTTGAGTCATCGTTATTCCAGGTTGCTACGTTGATTTCCATTACTTGCGTTAATTACTTTTTTATTTCCATGGTTTCATTGTCTTCTTTAGTTTGTGTGTCTATTTCTTGTTTATAGTTTAGAGTGAGTTATGGGATTTTGGTTTGTCGTCATGAGTCGATGCTGCTGTCCACGTTGATGTTATTGTTTCGTGTGTTTGTAGATTGTGTAGTGTTTTGATTTTGTTTAAAATGAGTTGTATGATTTGGTTTTGTTGGGGTGTGTTTTATTGTTTAGTCGGTGATTATGTCTCGGTTCCAATATAATCTGGCATGTGCGTTCTCTAAATATTCAAAGTTATTTATTTGTATATTGGAGCGTGTATCTCGATAAGTTTATGTTTAAGTTCTAGCTCCTGATATATATATTTATTTGGCTACGTTACTGTGTCTCTAAGTGTGTAGTCTGTTGGTTCTATTGTCGACCATCCATCTATCACATGGTCTATAGTTTTCGATTATTCTTTATATTTTTTGAAAGTCTCTGTGTTATTATTAGTGTTTTTGATATTTGTATAGTTAATTTCGTATTTTTCTGGAGTACAATATATCGGGACTGTTATAGCGTATGTATTAATTACTTTAGAAGTATTTCTCTTAAGTTTTGATTTAAGTATGTGAATGAGTCTCTGTTTGTTTGTTCTTTCGAATTGTTTGATATATGCATGTGGTTCATAGATGTGTTCTGCTTGAATCAGAAGCATATATATGTGTGTGTTTGTGTTGTGTATTTGTAGCGTGTATGTGTGATTACGAGTTTATGTTTACTTGTGAAGGCTATATGTATTATTTCTCCCCTCACTGTATCTATAAGTGTATTTTACTGAGGTGATGTAGTTTATTTTTTCTGTGTATATGTACCACTTCCGACATTTGTCTGTTGTTAACGTATTATATTTTATATTTATTATCACGTGTGTATTACCTGTTATCACTTATTATTTATGCTTTTTAGATCAGTTTCGGTTTATTTTATAATGCCAAAGAAGTATATTAATATTGGTATATCATATGTGTTCATTGTCTTGGACATATTGTTTGAGTTTGGTTTTGTTTTTATTACATTAAATCTGTTTCTGTATTATAGTCGTAAATAATTTTTAATATCTGTGTTGTTTATTTTAGTGTTTTGTTGAAGACCCAGGTATTTGTAGATTTCATGTTTGTCCAGGTTGTTCAGTTTTCCGCTGTTCAGGGTTTCTTTTTTAAGTCTTCTGTCCATTTGTAATGCTAATAACTGAAGGGACAGGTATACATGATAGAGATGACGTAATAATCAAATACAGCATATATTAAACTTCTGTACACAAAACGAAAGAACATAAGATGATGCCGATCCATGGCTTCGGCTCGCTTGACTTCTGACTGATTCCTTTGTTTTTTTTTTTCTTTTTTCTCTCGACACGCGCTGCAGTCACCCAATCTCCAAACATATACGGAATGACGCCACCGTACGCGGCCACACACATACACACACTCGATCGCCTACCTATCTTTTAGAAATTAGCAATTCTTGACCATAGTCCGACTATGGACTATACTTTACACGCATAAAATATTATTTCTCTGTATTAAACGAAGTAATATGACAACACATTTATAAATATAATAATAAAATATTATGATAATAATGATAAAATAATTTATAATTGTAATATCTAGGAGAACACTAACTTAACTACTATCCTTGAAATTACTTATGATTTAGTTTTTGTCATTATCTATGGCTTCAAGTTTTTCGTTTTCACACGCTCCTTAATAAGGTCGCTGACTTTGAAAGCACTCAACGTCTACTTCTACGTATCGGTCATTTCTTAATTTTTCGGTGATTTTAGAAGGTCCTGTAAATTGAGGAGTTCATTTTTTTTCTATGCTCCCACTATACTTTTAAAATTTCTCACGGAAGGTCCGATCTTCCGTTTTATGACTATCAAGCACCTTTCGCTTACTGTGTTAACTTACGCTCATTATATGTCGTGAACAAGTTAGTCCTTTCAATCTCTCTTGGGTTCTAAGTGATTCAAGATCTCCGGCTATCATGATGGATATGTTCCTTCAAATAATCATCTAATGCACCTATGACTTACCTCGCTGATTGATGCCAAACAATAATTTACTAAGAATCTCTTCTAGGAAACTAAGAGTCTATTCAGTGAATCGTATTTATCAGTATTCAACTTCTTGCAATAATTTATACGTATATTGTCCGGAAGAATTATCGGTTAACTGGTATTAAAATTCTATTAACACGTTTCACCTGTTTGTTAGCTTGCGAAGAACTGATAGTAATTTTTAATTTCCTATATTTAATTTGAAATCATAAAATTGATCAATTTTTTTAAAGTAAAACAGTTAACACGATCAGATATAATTATTTTTGATCGACTATAATGGAAAAAAAAGAAAATATTCTGATAGGCATTTAAACAGCTCTTTGGTCATTGTAGTTTTTGTAGCGTATAGTTTAACATATTTTTTTGTAAAAGCATCGACTTTTACAAAGACATACATACCGTTTCACCGAGCGTTTTTTATCAACCGGTCCGTAATGATCGATGAGTCTTGTTGCAAATGGGACATTACCCGTTTGGAATGCTATGTAGAAATCATTCCTTTTTGCTCATGGACGTTAAAAGAAATAAGCACTCAATAAGACAATTCTTCGTGTGCATTTCCACTTTCTCTTTCATTTTCGAAAACCAATAATTCGTTTAAAACTATTGTCAAATTATTATTACTACATATCTTAACTCATTGTAAAAACGTTAAATTACATGCCTTTTCATTTGCTGTAGGCATACAAAATAAAAGATTTTGATCTTTCTCCCGATAAATAAGACCGTTTCTCATTTCATACTATATTCATCAGTTTCTAACTTCTTATATAATTTCTTCCTTTTTTTTTTTTATTTCTATCTTGAGTCTAGCAGACAGACAGGTTAAATTCAAAAAGATTCTTTTTCTATTAACGCACCGACTGAACGACGTTTACGTGTTTTATATGCGACCTTGACCTGTTTTTAATCTCATAATCTTAATCCTGTAATTCCAGAGCCCATCAAATTATTTGGAGGTTAATGTCCTTATTGAGCATCAATCTAAATGAAGTGCAACGTGTTAAAATCTTATATTTAATACATAGTAAATAGACACGAAATCTTTGTAATGCATTATGCTAAGATTTCTAACTTAAAGTTATCAACTTGCTAAGTGAAATTTATAATCAACTTTCCACTGCATAACACCAAAACCTAACACATTACCATTCTAATGAAATTCCGTCTCGCTTTTGAAACTGTATATGCTCAATACCGGTGCCGAAATGAATTTAATCTTAAGATTAAACAAATTATTATATAATTTAATCCTACAATTTAATTCTTCGAAAGACTCCAATACTTTTTCACTAAACTTAAACTAAGATTATTTCTTTGGTAGACTATAAAATGATTTGTGAAATTTATCGAATCTTTCAATAAATTTTCTGAAATAAGAACATAGACCGATATAACTTTGTATGCCGTGTTCTTTTTTGCAGAATTTTTGGGAATTTTCAACCGCCCACTGTTTCTTCCGTTATCGGATTTATTCCAATTTCAGATTACCATATATCCGAGCTAAAGTTTCTACGTAAACAAAAATTGTCGTTTACCTGAACACATCTCGTATCGCATTATTCTTGATCAAATCAAAAACTCGAGTTAAAACGCGAAAGTGATCCTCACTTGTCCTGAGTGGCCATTAAAATTTCATTCATGTATACAATTCATCATTTTTATAATAAGATATCTCTCCTGTTCCTGTTCCTATCCTCTCCTTTCGTTCTTTTAAGGTCAGGCAGTACTTCGCTAACGCACTTTCTCACGCAATTGTATCGGCAACCATTACCCGGTCCATCAATTCCGCCTTTACTTTGTATTGGATGTAGTGCTGATACCGAGATCTGCCGCAGTTTCCTTTAATTCTGCTACATTTAATTTCATAAGAATCTTTTCATATTCTCTCGCCATTCTTCCTTTTATACATTGAGAAGAACGTGAGTCTTAACGTATACTTAAAAGTTTTTATTTTGTGTACTTCCACAAAAACCTCACAAACCACAAACCGCAAAAGGTAATACTTAAATATCACTTTTGATAATTTTGTTGAATCGAATGGACAGATATAAAATATGGTATCATATTTATTTCTTTAAGCGTCTTTTTTTCTTATTTTTTAAAGTATTTGTTTCATGATCCTATTGTTTTTATTATAATTCTTCTTTTATCCATTATATTTATCTTCTGTGATTCTTTTCTTTAGATGCGAATAACTATCGGTGCAAAGTCTCCGAAAATGATCTTCATATCTTGTGTTCATTGTTTTAAATTCAGCGAAGAAGTAATAATGAAGTATGAAAGTATCATCCATTTTATCGGTCCATATCATACGTTGACTTAGTTTCTCGGTGATTTTTGGTTATTCCTCTAAAACATTTTCATTCAGTTTCGTTGTATCTTGGTTGGCTGTATTTTCTTAGATTTGCCAGATAAGATTTCCATTGCTCAAATCCTTATCATCAATGATTTGTGTGCCGTCGTGTTTAAAATCGGTTCCGAATACACCCTGGCGCACTCCAGCAAGCGGCATTTTTTCTGAGGCTTTTTCCTTATTTATCTTCCCTATCCTTTGTTGGATTCCTTTTTAATTGCCTCGTACGACAGACAGAGAATACCATAGATCTATTTTTCCCGGAAACCCATACGAGTTATTATTGTTGTTATTATTAGTATTATCTTGTTAGCGAGGGTAAACGTGTAATATAGAACATGCGCATGCACGTGCATACAGCAATAAATGATGATGTTACTGTCTCAACGTTATGTCTCTCTGATGTTACTCGATCGATTCTTACATCGTTATCGTATGCTTCCTGCAAGATAGTTAATTTATTGTTTTATTTGTCGATTCCGTACTATTAAATCGTTTGAACCAAAGCTTGTTCGAGAATAAGTGGGATTGCCATGTAAAATCGTTGGGGTCGGGATAAAATTGCACGGGTTGTTATTGCGTTTTGCCACGCTGTTGTTTTCTCGTCTCGTGGTAAAATGAGCTCGTTAATAAACGATCCACTTTATTATGATTTATGACGGTCGCACTTATCGTGTTTTCGCTCGCGTTATTGGCATATGAGAAAAAAGCGTTACTATAGTAAATAGTATAGGTATTGAGGTACATGCATACAAAAAAAAAAAAAAAAAGAAAGAATGATACAAAACAAGATTACGCGTGTACCGTCTCGAACCATATTATATCGTAATAAACTTGGTAATCTGTTTATTTGGCTTTGAACGTGATTGTTATCAGATTTTATTAAAGGACACCAATTACATTTTTTCGATTCAGATCGACTTGAAAAGTTGCCTTCTCGATCATTCAATGTTTCCCTTTCTTGCACGAAATTTCACTTCCATCTAATTGCTTAAGAAACACGATTTCTTACGAGCGCTTAAAACATTGACATTTTCTTTCCTTGTTGCTTTATTATCACTGAGCTAAACCGATCGTATCTATACTCAAGATTCACGGACGAGAAAGAGATAGGTGTCAGGAGGGAAGAAGGGAAACTTCTGTTATGATACCACAAAATGTACATCTCTAGAACGAAAGTTCTACGATTCAGAATAACTCGAATTACTCACTCAAAGTTCGGCTAATATTAAAGTTTAAGAATCTTTTCTGCCTCTTTTTTCCTCTATTTACCTCTCAGTGTCGATTAGAAAAGAATTCGTTAGACTGCGAAAATCGGATTATGCAAATAATTGAAAAGAGAAAAAAATACAGTCAATCGATTGCGTAAAAGTTGAAGAGAGTAGAGATGATCGAGGTTGATCATCAATCAAGAGAAACGACATTTAACAATGTCATTTTGTTAACTTTAATCGGCGCTAGAGATTTATTCAAACGTCTAATGGACGTAACGATCGTACTTGATGGTGCAAGTGGAACAATTTGAATTCTCCAAATGTTTCTGATAGAGAGTGGAACCTTTTCACGTGCAGGCTGATACATAATTTCGATCGAGATTTCTTTTTATATTGTTTTTTTTTTTCACTCAATTTACTTCATGTTATACATTACTATTCGTGGATATCGAAAACATCAGCGATACAGACTAGAAACGAGCGATCGTGACAAGGTACTACATAGTCTTCTATGTTTTCGCGTTCATTAGCCGCAACGTACTCCACACATTTTGTATGCCGTTTATGTGGGAGTCACGTAGGAGTCCAAGGGTGCGCCTAGAGGAGAGTGTATAGTACTTAAAAAATCCCATGATATTGTAGATGCCATAAAATCCGACTGCAGTCGTCCGCTGCCGTTGCCATCCTATAAATTCACCCTAGTGCCGTCGTCTCTCTATGCGAGCCCAGCAAATCTTCACCCTTTCTAAGCGAAGATTCTCTCTCTCTCTCTCTCTCTCTCTCTCTCTCTCTCTCTCTCTCTCTCTCCATCTCTCATATTTTCTTTCCCTTTTTACTCGCTACTCATACGTGTTCCCTTACGCAGCTAGAAAATAATACGTAGTGTATGTACATATATAGACAGCTTGTTAGTATATAAGTTATGTATTTCTCTCTCTCTCTCTCTCTCTCTCTCTCTCTCTCTCTCTCTCTCTTTCTCTCTCTCTCTCTTTCTCTCTCTCTCTCTCTCTCTCTCTCTCTCTCTCTCTCTCTCTCTCTCTCTCTCTCTCTCTCTCTCTCTCTCTCTGTGTGTGTGCGTGCATGCGTGCGTGCGTAATATATATATATATATATATATATATATAGAGAGAGAGAGAGAGAGAGAGAGAGAGAGAGAAAGAGAGAGAGAGAGAGAGAGAGAGAGAGAGAGAGAGAGAGAGAGCATAGGACACGATATATTCAAACTTTTATGTTTGAAATATTACGAGCTCCGACTGGTCCCATGGGATTGTGGTCGATCTCACCCTCGCATCATCTGCAGGCCCGAGATAAAGTGTACACGTACCCCTTCTTTCGTGTCTCCTCCTGAGAAAAGGGGGCTTCAACAATGACGAGGACATTGTGTTCATTGTTCATGCATAGTGCCACTGGTTATGTCTTCTATCCCGACTTGGAGAAGAAATCTTTAATTTCCGCGATATTATGATATACTCGCAATCTCCTCCCTTAGCTTTCGCAACCATATGACGTCGATCTTACGTGGAATTATATTGTGGATACTTCTATCGTCAGCTCGTTTGCTCTGCTGCCAATAACAGCCGCGTTCTAACCTTAAATTTTTTTTTCTCCTTGTTAGATTCTATTGTTTAATGTAGAAAGACATCATGTTTCATATAAATACCCACGTTTTATAATCGAAAGATCACTTTATTTATAACGATTGTTTACGCTTTATTTATAACGATTATGTACGTTTGCGCGAACATGTTCTACGATTTACCGTTTTAAGGGGAGGGGTGGGGAAAGGACGCATTTTATGTTACCTATGTACTTACAAGAGGAAAATGCTTTCGAATTTAATAAGTGGCTGCTAGCCGTTACTGGACTCGCGAAAGAGGACAGAGAACTGTACAAATTTTGGTCTTGACGTTTACGAAGGGGTAACTCAACTTTCCTTTCGGAATGTTTGTTTTCTCTCTCTTTCTCTCTCTCTTTCTTTTTCTTTCTTATCCATCGAACGAAGTGTCGTTTTCCATGATGGAAGAGACCCTTAGATTCGCCTCACCATCGACATTCTCGAACGATGTGTACATAGGAGACACTTTACCTTTCCTCAGCAGAGCTACATAAGGACTCCGTATTCAACATAGCCGAGATTTTTCTCCCAACTCGCCGAATTCCTTGTTGAAGGAAAGAAAAATTAACGAAGAAGAAAAAAAAACGAAGAGGGACAAAGAAAAGAAAAAAAAAGATAGATAGATAGATAGATATATAGATAGATAGAGAGAGAGAGAGAGAGAGAGAGAGAGATTCTTCCTTCTCGTCCACTAGTCATATGGACAAAAGCTCGATCGAAAGTTTCTCCTCCATCGCCTTTCTCTTTTCGTTTCTTTCACTTTTTTTTTATCCTCCTCCCCCGATTCCCAAATAGAATACGGAGAATACGACGTCCTGCGTCTCTCAATCTTTGAGAAAATCGAAAAGAGCTCGCCCTCTTACCGACATCTAGAATTCCTCTATAGAAAACCTACCGGGCATCGAAGAATCTTACCTCTTCGTTTCTATTAGTTCAGTCATTGACAATGAGAGTGTGCAAACATATTCTTCGTGGTCTTCTATGCTTCTTCTTCGTGGTCTTCTATGCTTCTTCTTCGTCTTTTTTCTTCCTCGTCTTTTTCATCTTCCTTTTCTTCCTTTCTTTGTTCTTTTTTTTTTTTTTAATTTTCCTTCTATTTTTTCGTCTTCTTCCTTTGGTTTTTATTTTTCTCAGATATACTTTGGAGTTACGAGCTTTCTCTCTCTCTTTCACGATGTAGAAAAATATATATAAAAGAAAGATAGAAAGAACGAAAACAAAAAAAAGATAGAATGAATGCTACAGCTCGTGATAATGTCAATGTTTGCGTCGTTGCACCGAAGCACTCCCAGAAGAGCCGGAGACTGAGTGTCTTCATGTTGTAGGAGGACGGATTCGTGTCGAGGGTCCGTACAACCAGTCGTCGCTCTTTGCAGGGACTACATCAATGAACCTCCATTAATTTCCAAGCCTTCTTTGAGCATTCGTACACTTGCTGCGAGGAGGGATAGAAAGCTAGACTCGAGCCCTTTTTTCTTTTCTCACTCATTTTTTCCTCCCCCGTTCTCTCATTAATACCTCGTTTCTTTAGCAATTTTTCTCAATCCTCTCCATTCATCTGTCCCTTAGGGAATTCTTATCGAAATTCTAAGAACGGTAACTTCTTAAGGGGTTCTCTCTCTGCTCAGGTGTCATCTTATGTCATAGCAAACTTTCGTCTCTTGTCATCAGAATTCCATTCACGCAAGTATATTTTACGGTTAACCGAAGGGCTGATTTGATTTACGAGTCCCATTGGAAGGAGTTGAATCGTTGTAGTTGTGATTGTTGCATTTATAAATGCGATTACCTTTAATATATCGTTTACGAAAACCAACTTGTTAATTCCACTCGAAGGTGAAACCTATAATATAATGAAAAGTCAGGATTGAAATATGACTGACCGGTATATTGCTTCTTTCTATTCTCTTCTCTACTCTTTTTTTTTATTTATTTTTTAAATAGCATCGTGTAAACTTTTCTTCTCAACGTGATATCGTTTAATGGAATTTAAAATTCGCAAAATTGATAACGACTAAACGCGTTCTCTACTCATCCAATAAAATTATAATAACTAAATACACAAGCGTTTACGCCTTTCCTTGGCGAATCTATCTTTTTTTTTTTTTTTTTTAAGAATGCGAAATGTTTGTAGGAAAATGTACTTACTTCATTTTTAATCGAACACGTGCGAATCTCATAAAGATCGAAAAATAAGTATGGGAGACATTCTGTAACCTCTTCTCAATACAACGGAGCTCGTGTTCGATTAAATCTTTTTACTTTGCTTTACTTCAGTTATAGTTACGTAAATCACAGATTTTAATATGGAACTGAAAATAGTTTAATACGAGACATTTTTTTTATAAAATAATAGTCAAGAAATACTAATTGAAATAATAATGATTGTCGAATAAGATGATAAGAGATATGTCCACTGGGCAAATTATCACGGTCAACAAGCCTCAATATAAGTTTGATTTATTTAACTTCTTGTGATACACACACACACGTTTCTTACCAACAATGACCTTCACTTTCATCTTCGGTGAATTCGATCATAATACTGTCGTACTCAATTTTAATTTCCTTCTTCGACAACAAGGTAAATAATATAAAGATAATTTAATAAAAGACCTTAAATAAATTGTCCACTATAAATTTATGTTTCATTTGCATAAGTAAACATGAAATCCTGATAACAGGTTATATATTAATTATCTATGTGGGTAGTAATTTATTCAAATTAATGGCATTACTAATTAGGAATAACTCGAGATCAGATTATATTACATGTCAACACTTGAGAATCTTGTTTTACACGAAACGTAAAGTATTTGCTACATCCTTTAACCGTTTTAACAATTATATTCGGCATTCTTCATAAACGTTTATTAACGTTTAAGCAGCATTAAAGATCGTTTCTATTTGAAAGGTATTAAAAACGCCGATATTATAGTATGATTTTCATACGCATGTTTTTAACTACCCACTAAAGGGTTCCACAATCGAAACATATCACTTCTATATCTCTGCGCAGGCTATCTCCCTCTCTCTCTCTTTCTCTCAATCTTTATACTTCGTGTTTTATTATCCAAAGATAGCAGAAAATGATGTGGTTTAGACTGAAGTCAATGCTCTATAATCTCTTTCGTGCTTTTATCGTACCAGTTTCACGATTCCTTGATAGAAATATCGAAAATTTGCTTATTCTAATCTTCTTATCACAGAGAGGGAAGAAAGAGAGAGAGGGAGAGAGATAGAGAGAGAGATGAAGTTGAAAAAGAAGAAAATGAAAGAAAATGCAATTCGAGACGACCTGTCATTTTCGACGAAAGGGAAAGAGGGAGAATAATCCTTTAAGCAAGCTCAAAATAATTTCCGATTATTAAATACGATTAAAAGGAAGATCCGAATACCTCTTCCCAGTTTCTCTCTTGACGAAGCTATACCCTGTTTTACCTTAATCGATTCTCATTCCAAACTTATCCCATGTAATTTATTTAGAGAGACCAGAGAGCGAATTCGTTAACGTGAACCGAACGAAGTAATGGTGGTGTTGGTATTTGCTAGTACTAGAATCGTGTCGTCATTCTTTTCGACACGACTAATATGGAGTTTCAATTAACGCTACAAATGTGTCCCTCGGCTTCACCTCGACGCTCAACTTATCCCCCCCCCCTCTCTCTCTAAATTACTCGGTAACGAGAGCTGCGTGCGCTAGGGCAGCATGGCGCTTTCCTTCCGTGCTTCGATCGGCAGAATGATAATTTCTCGCGAGAGGCTGCCGCGCGGAATAGAATGACAAAAGGGCGTTACCCGTGACGCTCGCTCAGCTCGATATATCTATGTACATGTATATGCACACATAAGAAGAAATAAAAGAGCTTAGTGCCTGCCTCCTGCAAGGAATCAGCGAGAGCCTCTAACCGGTAAATATATTTGTATGCGCCGTCCATCGGTCCTCCGCCAGTGTCAAGGCACATTCCTCGTAGCCTCGAGCTGAGAACGTATCCCCACCGTGTTCGTCTCCAATACCATCGCGAGTGTCCAATGTAACACTAACACGTCTACATTCTCAAGTTATCGGCACCGTTCTCCACACATCCGTTGCGAAAATGTTTCCGCGAGCGTTAAAGTACGGTAGAGGTGTGGCAGAAAAGTAGTGAGACTGTTACTAGAAAACTCTTTATTTGAAAAAGATTTGCAAAACCACATTATTAACTTCAAAGTAGTTGCCTTTGGAGGCTATAGATCGTTGAAGGCGCTTCTTCCACTCTTTGCAGCAGTATTAGAAGACGTTTAGTGTTATCGTCTTCAACTTGTCTGTCATGGCTCTTTGGACGTTGTTCGCATTTCCATAATGATGGTATTTTAGGTTGAATTTTAGTTCGAAATAGAAGGAGCCTGCAAGACTCAGATCTAATGAATAGGGAGACTTCGGAATTACTGGAATGCCCTTTCGATAAAAAAAAAAAATACCCGATGATGTAGAATGATAAGGGACATTGTCATGATGAAGCATCCACCTATCTGCAATATTAGGACGGACAAGGTTTATTCTTTACCGTAGTACTGATTATTCTTAATGTTAAACGTCAATCTGAAAGTTTTCACTTTTTGGTGAACATTTAGAACATATTTCTCTGTTTTTGTCGTCAAATATCTTTCGGAACGAAGTTCGTCTTCCACACGTTCTTGACTTTGTAAAAATGCCTTATGCTATCTGAACACTTGTGCTTCCAATAGTGTATGCTTTATATACGTCTATGGTATTTTCTGACACATTTGCATTACATTTTTACTGTGTTTCATATATTCACATATCGTTCGAAATTTTCATCCTGATACAGATTGTCGTAAACGAACAGCTAGTAAAGTTTAGAAGTTTGCAGTTTAGTTATTTAAATTTATAAATATTATCTATGTTGCGCAGATACGCGTACTGCTGTCCAACAACGGTTACCGCCATGTTTGTCGAGTTTTTGAAAAAGTCGCTTGTGCACGCACTCGCGTATCGTTTGCGTTTAATATGCTGACCGTTCTCTTTGCCGTCAACCGAATTTTCTCACTCATTTCATGGTTACCCATTGTCGTTCATTCAACATCGAGCGCAGACGATCACGCACATCCCTTCTTTTTCTTCTTGAATTTACGAGATCCTCATAAATCAAAGGCTTCATTATTGTAGATTGAGTGGATAACAAAAATTTAAATTAAAAATAGTTTTAAAATATAAGACCAATGATTGTACGAGAATAATTTTTGTTGAAATTTTTCTCGTTTAAACCTTTTATTTATTTATATTTTCATTTGTTAACCCTTTAGGTACAGCGAAATTATTCGTCAGAATATTGTCGCTGTACGGGACAATTGAATCGCGAGTGTACACTATCGCAAAGAGTAATATCTGATACTTTATTGTCGCACTATGTAAAACATGGATGAGCAGCTAGAGCACGACTATCTCATATACTAATATAAATTTGTTATTTTACACTACTACGGGGAAATTATTTATAAATCGAATTTCATAATTTTCATAATTATAAACATCTATTATTTGTATGTCTATTATTAAAAAATATAAGAAGCTTACACTTATCAATTTGATTATATTCAATTATTCGTCGCTAGAATTGCTATATAGCCAATTGTGTGGCAGCGAGCATGTGGTTTCTTCTACTTTCTTGTTTCGGTAAGGTGAGAGAAGACGATTTACACTATTTCACATGCCTCGTGAACTGAACGGCTTTCGTTTCTGTCTATTTATAGATAATTGTTTGGAGTAGTAGCTAGTGAACTTAAATAACAGGGATACAGCTTAATTGATGGTTTAATCGTATGTCTCGCGGCGAGGCAGAAGTTATTTATCACTGATGTAAATTATTGGTTTCTTATTCGAATTATACGAAATTAATATAGAACAAATTATAAATGAATATACGTCAAAAGAAAGTTTCTTCCCATAAAGATATCAAGATATCCATACATTCATGTAGAGTTCTTAATTTCAACAGAATTTGATCGGGTTAACTAGGGGTTAGTATACAGCGAACGTTTATAACAATTCATCCAAATCATCTTTTTAGTAAGGAAACATCTTAAACATTAAATTCTCCCAAGATCTTTCCACACAATGATGTATAATGATATTTTGTCTATATTATACATATGTATGTAAAATAAGTATTTTCTAAAAATATACGTTGTGCAAAATATTCGCTTCCCTCGTTATTCCGAAACAATGGAAACAAAAAATGATAAAAGGGAGAAGAGGTAGAGACAGACAGATAAAGCAGAATAAAGCAAGTCATATTCATTTAGTTAAAATCGTCGGCAAACTGGACGATGAAATAAGAGAAAAGGAAAAAAAGCAATCCGAAATGAGGACCCGCGTCGGTTCCTCATCGTCCGTGTCAAACCACGTGTATTCTCCATCTCGTTTACTCCTTATGTTTGGCCGTTCCACCTAATGGTGCGAGTAAGTTTCTGCGAGTGTTGCGCATTTACAATGTTACCATGAGCTGGAGACCGTTGTTGGTGGTGTATGGAAAGAACGTCGGTGTGTGCTTAATATGCGCGGGCGTTAGAACCGCGATGCGTGATACAAAGCGGGTTCTCACGAGAAGACACGATGGAGGAGGAGGCGAGGAGGGTAACTGCGGAGGGCAACTGAGGAGGGCAGACTAGCCAGACCAGCCAGACACTCGTCGGACGAGGGCTACCTCTCCTTCTCCCTTTTCCCTCTCCCTCTCCCTTTTCTCTTTCTCTCTCTCTCTCTCTCTCTCTCTCTCTCTACCTCCCTCCCCCTCCTCCCTCTCTCTCTAAGATCGTACATAAATGTCGTGTACGTGTATCGAGAAGAAAAAGTGACGAATACGGTAACGAGAATGAAGGTATGCCTTTCAAAAAGATAGAAAGGAGGCAAACGAAACCGAATCATACCAACTAACGTCCTTTAAGAATCCACAAATATTTCAAACGGGAGAAAAACTGTATGAGCTACGAAAGTTCTAAGGAAGGAAAATTACGTTTGGTAGTTGTACAGTCGGACGTTTCCTCGAAGATCGAAATGATTGTACAGTAGTGCTTTTCTCGTTCGAACTAATAAAAAGATATGTGTAAAGTAAAAAATGAAATGTTTCAAAGCAAAAGTAATGCTTCAATAAAAGAATTAAAAATACGTTATATTTAATAAAACAAACGATTATGTGAAAATAATTAAAATCTCATGCACTTTTTCCAATATCTTTTTACTCGCTACTATCATCAGACATATCTCTCGATGTCTTCCAACTTATTATTCTCGGGCATTTCTTTGATACGCTTTTTGTCAATCTCTCTATTCGCTTTTAAATTGTAGGATTTGCAAAGATAGTTGGTTCCTCAGGTGGTCTGGATCGAGATTTGAATCCTCTGGCTCTTTCGTTTTCCCGGTGACTGCTCTATAAACCACTGAGCTGTCTAGGTCCTTAGGCTAATGAATGTTTACTGTATGAAACGGAGGTGTTCGCTATTATATAAGTGTTTTTTAAAAGTGTGCATTTTATGGTATTAAAAGAATCGGGGACATCGAAAACGAATTATTTGTTGAAATTATTTTATTGTACGTACCAAATAAATATTATTAGGTATTACGATTCTAATAATTTCATCGTATATTAATTATATTCGGTAAACAGAAGGCCATTATAGAATATAGATCTTTTTTCTAATATTTGAAAAATTCTCTCATAAAAGTTATGAATTTTTAAACTGTTCTACGTTCGGATCTATCGAGAGATATTACATAAATAATTTCGATCGATATCTCGTTATAGTCTGTTTTCCCTTTCGTCGATGCTTACATGTGTCCTAATCGACAGAAGATTAAAAGCGCCGTTCCCCATAACTAGAACAAACGGCTTGCGTAGTCGCTTATGAATAAGCTGACATGCCCACCTGAATATCGGAACAGGTGTCCCCATTCATTCACGGAGTTGCTGTCTAGTTGAGCGAACGTTACGTCCGTAGCGAGGTATTCAAGTGCCTCTCGAATACGAGTAAGTCGTATTTGAGGATATGACGACGACTTATTGTCTCTCGTAAATGTTCAACGTCGTCAATGCTGATTCCGTCCAATTTATAAAAAATTTCAACATACGATTCTCTCTACTACACTTTTATCCGACTTTATTATAACGACATATTCTTAATGTTGACACAAACATAGGAGACCGGACAAAATTGGAAAGCTTTCGGCTATATATTTAAGAGTTAGTCAATAATTATCTGCAATGCAACTAACAAATTTATGTCAATAAAAATATAATACTTCCAATAACATCATTTTTCAATCACGTTCCATCAATGCGCAATCTTTTTTATACCCTCATAAAACAAATTTTCGGTTGAGTTTTCATGTCATTCAGTATCCATTCACTGATACATTTTCAGACGACAAAAAACGGATAACTTCTATTCTTCTTTGTTTCGAACGTAAAACAGAGTGGACATTGTTAATGTCACGATGAACAAAATGTAACTGATCTGGCGTATTAAAACCTGGCAGCCATAATTGGACGAAAAACCGCGAATACTGATGCGTAAATACTTGAAGTATACCCAACATAAAAAAAAAAGAATGCTACTACATTGCAGATAATTATTGACTCATTTTCGTATTTGGTGAGAATATTTCATGTACGTACATCGTGGATACGTTGACACTCGAAGT
Source organism: Dolichovespula saxonica (assembly GCA_911387935.1). Classification (NCBI taxonomy): domain Eukaryota; kingdom Metazoa; phylum Arthropoda; class Insecta; order Hymenoptera; family Vespidae; genus Dolichovespula; species Dolichovespula saxonica. Next base: position 11,212,523 of record OU426993.1, on the reverse strand, counting down.
GAATTTTTTTTCCTGAAGAATCCTAAATCCTACACTTTATCTTAAACAACTCGACATATTGGCGATAAGTAAGTTAACTTATCGATCGCGTTTTAACAACGACAACGGGGACAATCAGAAAAAGAGAATCGAGGAACTTAACATCGAATTCGTACTCGATTCGAGATTCGGTGGAAAGCGCGAGAGAGGCCCTGTTATGCCGATATTGCGCCACACGGAATAGAAATTGCGAGTAATATGCTCGAGTGGCGATGCGTCGAGAATAGATAGAGACGACAGTCGAATTTTGAGACGTCTCGAATTCTTGCCAAAAAAGATAAAGGAAGAGAAAAGATCGTTGATACGTGCGTAACATTTGCGTATTATCTTCGATACGTTTCGGTGTGTACGGCCCATTACTACTTTTGCATTCCGTACGTGTACTTCTACGAGCAATTAGACTTGTCGTCGAGTTCTTCGCATGCTTTCCGCCAGGCCGAGCGTCTTGTCACTGAAGGAACACCGTATATACATATTCTCCTTCACTTTTCAAAGATCTAATCCCAATCTTTAAGGAAATCTTTAATTAAAAAGACGAAATAATAAAAAAGTTTAAATCATAAATCGCAAGAGGATAAAGGAGCATTAATAAGAGCAAATTATGAGCAATTATCGCAACGAAATAAAGAAATTACGCAAGCGCTAACTACTTTCGGCCGTAAGCGGGGAACATCAAAACCCCCCGTAAAGTGATCTGTTCTAATAAGAGTTTAGTTTAAAGCAATACCGTATACTATATATCGATTATCATCTCATGACGTAAAGCGACATTAGGAGGCTCATTACTTTCTTTATCCTTTGTCGTAACAATGGTTACTTGGCATTCGCGTTGTGCCGTCTCAAGCTGACATTGTTCTCCGCGGTGTGTGCGACTGTTTCACGACGCACCACCGTGCGCATACGTGGGATTCGATTGGAAGGTAATGTGTCTTCTGGCGCATCCTGTGAACTTTCTTCATCTTCTTCCCCACGATATTCCAACGAATGAGATTTATCCTGACGGAAGAAATTATCCGTTTAAAAGATAATACCTTCAAACTCGGCTTTTAACGTTCATTTGAAAAATTTTTAATTATTAATTTTTTTTTTTTTTTCATATTTTGCAGGCAATTTTAAAGAAATCCTCGGTGTCGGTGGAAATAGAAGTTAGACCAAGGCAGTTGGTACCAGACACCAATTGTTTCATCGACTATCTGCCACAATTGCAGAGCATTACTAAAGCTACCTCTGGAGCACAACCCATCTACACACTGATGGTACCGCTGGTGGGTGAGTACGATCGATGAGAGACCTTTTCGAAATTAACTTCTATAAATGTCTAATAACCGACGGTCTCTGCGATGGATCAATACGGCGCACCGCCGTCTACTACGAAAATTTCTATGACATTCCGCTCGTCTATATTTTTTTTTGCGCTCTTATACAACAAATTAAAAATAGTTAAATAAAATATTCCGATAGATAATCCAATACTGTACTTCTTTTAAAATTACTTTGGACTTATTTTTGAAAGATTGGACAATTAAAATTTTTAGTGTTTTAATTGTTAAAATAAAAACGGATAAATAAATTATTGTTTGGAAAATATAAATATAATTTAATAAAATATTTGAATTTCTAAGAAGTTTCTAGTCAACTTTCGCTAGTTAAGTTTACAACAACAATGTTACGAACATTTATATTTGCTTAAAATACTCTTTTCTCTTCTCTTTTATAACGTTTAAGAACAAAGTGTCAATATTTTACATTATTTCGTACATTACTAGCATATCCAATTTTTTTGAATCAAAGTCATTCATCACTCTTCAACGATAACAGGATATCCATGAGCAAAAAAAAACACTAACGAGAGCACACGAGACACAACCCCAAAATATTTCGTAATGAATATTGCGAGTGAAAAAACGAAAATCGTCGGCAATTCGTCCTCTTGAAAATAAGATTGGTTTCCACTGATCCTGACTCGATTAAAAATTCATATTTTTCGCTACATAAAAGAATGAAAAAATAGAAGAGAGAAAGAATCGCGTTGATTTTCAATTTAAAACAAGTTTATACTTCATTCGTGACTCGAGTCGTAAACGATTTTATGACGACAATTGAGTCAATTTTGGGAATATGAAAGGTCCGCTGGGATATCGAGTTTTGCGTTGCTTAATTTGGAATCTACTCGCGTACGAGGCATACAAATAGACAGAAAAAGAAGAGAGAGCGGGGGGTGGGGGAAGGTAGAGAGGTGAAGAGATAGCCAAGAGTAACCGTAGGGGTCGATTGACCCATGATCTCAGCGGGCAATTCTTTTTTTTTTGACCGAAGTTTATCGATTATCCGATCGAAGGGAGGAGGTAAAAAGTGGGAGAGGAGGAGGATCGTGCTATAACCCTGTCCAAAATAATATTCCCTGTGTACCTGGGCAACGTGCAAAATAATCGACTATAAATTATAAGAAAGGGTAAGAAGTGAGAGAGGGGACTTTGATCCCTCTCCTGGGCTCCTCTCGCAATCTGTGCACTTTCGTTGAATTAGAAAAGAAAAGTTCCAAAACGGATCGATAGCAGGATCTTTGTTGAAAATCTTATTTCTCCTTGTAAATGTCCGACAATTTTTTATTCCGAAAGAGGAAGGATTGTGATCTTTGAAGTTTTTATATATTTTATATATATTTTTATATATTTGGTTTTATTCCATTTTATTTAACATTTTTCTCCTGATTTTTTTTTTTTTAATTATTATTCGTTTTTATTTTATTTTTTATTTTAATGTTCGTCGGAAGGGATGAAAAAATTCCCTTGCAGGCGTTTGTGTAATTCTCGACATAATGATTTGGGGCAGAAACCGAAAAAAAATAATACTATAGAATCGAGAAATGTTTGAAAAATTTTCCATATATAAATGTTTAAAATCCACGTATTCCCTCATCTTGTATATGTCATATGTATGTTTGCTTTAACGACTCAAATAGTCTGGATACTGATATTGATTCTGATCTCTCTCTCTCTCTCTCTCTCTCTCTCTCTCTCTCTCTCTCCCTCCCTCCCTCTCCCTTTCCCTTCCTCCCTTGATCTCTTTCGATTTCTTCTTGATTTTGTGCACACTTTCATATATCGAACGATTAGATTTTTGTACGGAATCATTGAATTTGGATTTTAACATATAATTATAATTACTTATGAACAAATTTAGTCAGTATTTTAAATAGTATAATGATAAATGGTCAGATATTTTAAATGTAATAAAATCTTTATGCTTCTCGTAATTATGTTTTATATTGTTTTTATGAAAATGGTCGTATAGTGTGAATCGTTCTATCATTTATATAAATTGCTTTCACACATTGGAAAGGAATACGTTTCATATGAAAATAGAGAATGAAATCTTGAACGTAGTTTTGTAAAAGCATCGAATTCGACCGTGTAGAAAAAGCAGCTTCATTCGGGGTTCAATCGATAACCGTTGTTTCGCCCCCTATTCCATACCCATCATTTTCTTAAATTTATTAAAAGACGAAAACCATCTAGAGGCCAAAAAAGTCGAAATTCGGAATTTCTTTTTTTTTTACCCGAAGGTACATGTATTGAGAGCCTTCAAAAATGATCATCCAGAAATATCGAGAAATTACAAAAATATGGCCATTAAATCTCCATTAGAAGAAGACAAGTATCAGAATGGATATTAAACGTAACTCTGCTAATCGTCAGTATACAGTTTATCCGAAAAATCACGAAGTCCCGATAAAGATCCAAGGCCGAAGTTCAAAGTCGATAACTTCATCAATCACTGTCGTATGGCTACAATTAGAAATTAATATCGACATGCGTTTTGCCTATAATTTTTTATTAATTAAGTATCGAAAGAAAAATATGAACGTATCTTCGGTTTCTTTTAAAGACATCGCCATGGAAGTGTCGGCCGACGTTGAATTGATCCTTCCAATTCTTTAGCCAGCCAGGTCTAGGCTAATTTGATCAGAAAATACAATCCAACGACCTTGTAAATATTCCTAACGAACGTACGACCCATCGATGTTCATAGAATATTTCTCAATAGCTATACGTGGATTCATCCAATAAAAGAATTACATATTACCTAGTATAAGCTTTCGAACATAAGAAACAAAAAGTAAAAAATATGTCTTATCCTCCACAGTCATCTGGTCTTTACCGTATTTTGTCTATTAAAAAAAAAAAAAAAAAAAAAAGAATATTAAGAATTTCTGTATAAGAAAAGCGAAGTTGCATAGAGGCTGATACTCCACAAATATGGTTTAGGAAAGTGGATAGCACAAGTATTTCAGCTTGGGTAGACTAATGCATACCAAGTGTCGTTGAAAATTGAAAGTGCTATGGATGGGTTTGAAATGGGTTGCCCGCGAGGCTCGTAGTACTTCTCCCTACCTGTGCCGCCCGAGTCTGTCTCATTCCTGTGCATGCGAATCGATTATCGGATTTCAGGGATGGAAGGGAAAAAGAAGAAGAAGCGAAGGAAAAAGTAAAGTAAGAAAGAGAAGAAGAAGAAGAAGAAGAAGAAGAGGAAGAGGAGGAGAAGGAGAGAAGGAGAGGATAAAAAGAGACGGGAAAAAAAATACGTATGCGAAGCAGAAAAACACGTCTGGAGGAGGGAAGGTTCCTCTGATGGCAATGGCCTAACATCGCGGTAGCCAACGATTTATTCGAGAAAGCGAGAAGGGTTTACGCATTTTCTCTTCTCTCTTCTCCCTTTCTTTCTTTTCCTCCCTCTATTCGCCATGAACTGTCTGTGAAGAGGATACGGCTGGCGGACGTTTAATTTATCGGGCCGGAGAAAGTTTACCCAAACTCCATTTGCATCTTTCGTAGGGTATCGTCTCGTTTCGCAACTCGATTGTCGAGCGAGCGTAAATGATACGTCCTCTCTCTCTCTCTCTCTTTCTCTCTCTCTCTCTCTCTCTCTCTCTTTCTCTCGTTCTCTTTCAAGCAAAGTGATTACCTATTGTCTGTATTAATCGAGTAATGGGGGGAAAACCTGACGACCATTTGGAGATTGACATTTTCATTGAACACTGAAAACTTTTATTTGACCAAAGCTTCTAGCACGCGTATTCACCGATCGCCCATATGAAGATATTATCTCGATTGCTAGAGCTCGAAGTGTAGGCGAATTGTAGGAAAGAAAAACGATAGCTGCTTCTCATCTTTCACGTTGGCTGTATTTTTTTTCTTTATTTACTCATGGAGAATTTGGTATAGGAGAAACAATGTAGTTATTACCTACAACGTTATCATTTTATAATTTTTTTTCAACTTTAATTATTGCTAGTTCAAATTAACAGTCAGTGTATTTAACAATCGCGGTCAGGGCATTTGTTCGAAATACATACGAATTCTCATCGGGAAACCTAAAGAATCAAATTATACAAACTGTCAGAATCATATTCGACCTTTTGACCCTTCTTCAAAAGGGTCCTATTGCTTAACAATAAGAATTTTAATGGTTATATCAAGGCATTCGTTCCACGAAATGGACGGTAATTCATGTAGGCGAAATTTAAGCGCGTCCCACAACTGTAAATATATTTCAAAAAGTGATACTCGATTTTTCATCGTCTCCTCTCGCACAATGTGATCCTTCCATAGGATAACTGTCCTTTTCAGTCATCTACGGTTTGTGCGATATATGTGCATGCATGGGGGCCAAGTTGGGAGGAAAAAAGTGAAGCGAATCGTTAGTTCGTTATACGTACCTATGTAGAGATCCATATACATATACACATGCATATTATATCGTATATGTATACGAATGGAGTGGGGGAACCGAAAAATGAAAGTACGTCCTCATGAAAAATCGACTATCGCGCTGCCAGCTGACCTCACCGACCAGCCACGGTCTGTCTGGCTCCGACAACGGACCACGCTGAGCGTTCACAGTTAGGTTCTCACGGCTCATACATGAATGCATGTATGTGCGGCCTGAAACGAGGGACGATTGGTCGGCGAGGAAGAGAGAGACTGGCTCTGTACTGCCGTGGTGCCCATGACGATGGTACGCGATGCTCTGCTTGCTGATCCATTCGACTGCGTAAGCACCTATGTTTCAAGCCCGTGGCCTCTCCTGCTACTTTGAACTTCTTTATCATCGACGTTACTTTCTTTTGCACCTGATTACCGAATCTATCCGACCTTAGATTTCAAAAGGATATATCGAAACCTTTTAATTAATACTGCGATAGTATCAGACGGCTTGTTACTATTCACCTACCTACTTCAATTATTCTTTCATTGTCTTATTTTTATCATTTTCCCAATAGTTCGTCGCTTGCTGTTTAAACATTTATCGTAGGTTGTTATTAACAATATAATAAAGCACAGAGCGAATAAATTGTGCTGAATTGTCTAGAGACACGGGCCTACAAATGTCTTACTATCATTTCTTTCTGCAATTATCGATCACAACCTCTATTGCGTTTTATACACGAACATCATAAAGTGTTTAGACATTATTCAAATAGATAAGAACTCGTTCGTATTTATATTCGAGAGGGACGATAATAAATCTTCTTACTATTTATAGATCTGTCGAAGTTTGCCATTCCGAAAAGTTGTCAGGATGTATCCACGAATATGGAAGCTGAGAAGCTCCATGCTAAGTTTGTCAGTAGGCCGGAATATCTTTGCTAAGTTTGTCAGCAAACCGAGAAAACCTTGCTGAGTTTTTCAGCAGGCCTTCCTATCTCCTATAAGCATTCTCGATGAAGCTAAAGGAAATGAGTTTTTTTCTCGAAAGTCTGAGAAGTCGATTCTCGCGAAAATGGTAAATATTCGATGTAGAATGAAAAATTCGTCAATGCTGCGAAGGGAGTTGACAGCGAAAATTTCGATTAATAGTATTGACGTAAACTCCTTCGTTTAACTTCCATTCAAAATTTGCTCTCACTCGGTCTCTCTCTCTCTCTCTCTTTCTCTCTATGCGCGCGCGCGCGTGTGTGTCTGGCTGTTATAAAAAAAAAAAAACAAACTATCGACGATCGCATGAATGTATTTTATATGATACCGTAGAAATCTTGGAACGATCATCGAGCTCTTCGCATATCTAAAGTGAATTAATTCGTTTCGCATATGAAACTTTGTTACAGTTTTAAACGAACTGGAAGGCTTGACAAGAGGTGCCGATGCCAGGGATTGTCCGCCAGCATCAAGAGCTACTTTGGATCCAGAACACGTAGCCAGAGTGGCAGAAAGTGCAAAAGCGGCACTAGCTTTTGCGAGAAGCCGAAACCCAGCAATTCGATGCTTGACTACGAGAGGAACCGTCTTGACATCCAGTACTTTTACCGTTGAAGAAGACGTCGATAAGGTGAATTGGTCCTTATTTTCCATCATCTACCTCACGTGTATCCAATCGATCGATAATTTATCATCATTAAGATACTCTTATCGAATTCGTTAAAAACACGAAGAGCTAAAAATCCCGTATCTCAGTGCGTATCGGATCAACTATAAATTTTAATGCATACAGTTAACCCGAACGGAGTAAAAAGTATTTTAAACGAACGTACAAGCGCATTCATTATCGCTCCTTGTCACTCTCGATATGAGCAGTACTATTCCAGTGCGGATATACAGTTTCTATTTTTAACGAGACCCGATCTATTTAAATATGATTAAGACCGTGCAGGTACCGTTCGCTACTTCCTGCCGTTATCGAAGATTAGAGTATTCGCTTATGAGCATGCATACACATGCGGATAGATTCCACATAAAATATAGCAGCGGTATTGTAGACTAGAACTAGTATACCTTTCGTTTCGGCTTTTAATTTATTATTCTTGATTATAACTTTTCGTATGTAGGAAGAGTGAAAGAAGGAAATCAGTGTTGACGTTCTTCGGTTAGGTTTACAAAGGAAAATCGATATGAACGAAAAGAAAGAGTCGAACTATTTTCAATGCATGCGAAGATGTAAGGAGGGTGCAAAGAAAGAGAGAGGAAAAAAGGGATTCGGTCGGCGTTGATTGAAGCGCGAATTTTATGATAAGGGATCGAGTATCTGAGAAACCCCTTCCATACAGTTAAGATAAACTCTTTTCAGTTAGAAATAAAGTGTAGTTCGCCTAACGCAGTTTTGATTTTTATGGAATATCTTTGTGGTAGCACATCTACTTTCCAACGATGATCACAAACACGAAGCTCGATCTGCCGAGATAAATGATAACGCAAAATCCCTTCATTATTATTTCCTTTTGTCGTGTCTTTTGCGTATCTGTTTTCCTCTTCTTTTTCACCCTATTTTTCTTACCATTTAGTGAAGTTTTGAATTCTATATCGTTGAGCATTCAAACGAACGGTAGGAAGAAATGAATTATTAAAGATATTTTCTTTCCTATTCGTTGCAGGACAAATTAACTAGAAATGATGACAGGATTCTGGCTACATGCTTGAGCCTTTGTAGAACGGGGAACAAAGATCATAATAATCCAGGTATGTTGAATGTAAAAATTTTCTAAGTGTTGATAATCGGTTTTATCAATCCACGAGAATTTGTTTTCTTTTCTTTTTTTTTTTTTTTTTTTTTTTAATTATTTTAAACTAACGTGAACAGAACAATTATTGATTCATTTTAATTTAAAATAATAAGTGATAATAATTTCTTACCAGCAATCAATGTTTAATAGTCGACAACTATAGATAATCCATTGTTAGTTAAGTAAAAGGAAATGAAAGAAGATAAATTATAAGGCGCTAGTTATATTTATTTTAAAGAGTATGTGAAAGATACTCTGGATTTATCGGTAGCCTAGTGGTGAGAGCACCACCGTATGTACATGAAATACGCAGGGTACAGGGTTCGAATCCCAGCCTACAATTTTCATAGGCCTACAAAATCTAATTTATCTTGCCTCGGCAGAGGAGGGCCAGCCCCGACGTCTAAGGAGAGAAGTCGTGCTGCTGACGGAAGATAGAAACCTGAGGGTGAAAGCCCTGGCTAGGGACGTGCCGGTGAGAGAAGTGCCCGACTTCATGGAATGGGCAGGCCTGGGCTGAGACGACGATGACTTCGTGACCAAATATTCCCACTGACGAAACAAATATCCTGTCCCCCCCGCCGCGCAGACTAAGACCATCAACTTAGACCAAAAGCAAAGCGAAGGAAGAGAAATGAAAGAAGAGAATATAAAAGAGAATGGAGAGCACTTCTCGTCACATCGATGGAACCTTTTGCGAAGGATAGCGCGTTAACGAAAAACGCAATTTTTTTACGTAAGTTCGTCCTTAGCCCCTTCCCCTCCTCCCACCTCCCCCCAAAAAACAAAGAAACTCGAATCCGCGTTTCCTGTTATTTTTCCTCTTGTCTTTTTTTCCCTCTTTGCAAAAATTTGTTACTCTTTTTTTTTTTTTCAAAATTCTTCAAACGTCTCCAGAAGAGAAAATTAAAGAAAAAAAAAAAAGAAAAAACAAAAGCGGACGAGAATACAAAGCGTCAAGAGTTTACTTAAAAGGAATAATGGAATCATCAATTCATAGATGTCCCTTTCACAGATTCTGAGCTTGCAACACTTTTATTCCGTTCCTGAATTCCAACTTTCTCCGTAATCTCCTTGATTCTCCACATTTCAAGTAAAATCCAGATGAAACGAATGCAAAGAAGGCGTCGATCGTAAGGTACAAAGTCCGACTCGTAGGGAAAGCGGATTTGATAGTACCTGTATTCTGGAAAAGATGAGGGAAAGAAAGCGGTCCACTGAAAGAGGGGAATACTAAAACAGTAACAAGAATAAAAGAAAGAGAAAGAGAAAGAAAAAAAAATAAAATAGAAAAATGTTCGTGAAAATATTGTCCCTTGGGAGTTTTGACATGTTTTATTCTTCTTAGGCTCGTTTTAACAAAAATAGTCATCTATTGTGACTGAATTTGTTGTATATCATCCTTTTAAACCGTATTTGTATGAATACATATTTGTACGAGTTTTGAATATTTTGCGTGTATTCTACAATGTCTGTTCTAAATGTATATTATTGCACTCGTTGTAGAGTAGAAGCGAGCGATTGGCGCCGGTCATTTTTCATATTTTTTTCTTATATCTCTGCCGTTTATTTTTTTTTTAATTTTTTTTTTAATCTCTCTCTCTATTTGATATACTCGTTCAGAGTAATTCAGTTGTGGAAACTCCGAATAATCAGTATGGTATCTATCGATTTTCGAATTTCAGCCATTTTAAATGATGTTACGTGCCATCGAGACATTATTTTTATTTTCTTTTAATCGCGTATACAGCTTTCTTTTTGTTTGTAGAATCGCCGTCACTGATACGATGATATATCGATGAGGTTCTCTTTTAGTCTTGATTTTCTTCTTTTGAAATTAAAGAAAATGTATTTTAAATAATAGATTAAGAGCGTGATGTAGCCTTTAAATATTGAAATATTCTGTACGAGATATTACGTTACCTTCGACTTTTTTCCTATTCACATAAAGATTATTTAGATATTAATTAGGGTAATAAAACAGTGTAAAACTTCAGAGAAGCTTGTTTTCTTTCGTTACGTAAAGGGAATTTGAACAAAATTACCAACGTCCGTACGTACATATATCATATTTTATCAGCGATATATTATTGAATCGTATCGATGAATAATAATAACAGCACCAAGGTGTACGAAGTAAAGGCTGATTAGATGGTAATAATTCTGTAAGGCAGAGAGTTGATCGTGACGAAAGTGATAGGATCTACATGTTGCTCACACTCTACGCTTTTTCTTTATTTGTAATTTTACGCGTTGTTCTTGTAAGAATTAGCAATTAGTTATAAGGCAAATCATTATGATACCTAAGTGTGGATTGATTTAATTAGGGCCACTCATCTCGATTGTTGTTTACGACTTTAACGATAAAATTTTACTGCTTACAAAAAAATATGGAATAGAAATTATTATCGGATGCGATCAGAATTGCGAACATTCCGGACGATAAGCTTCAATTAGAAAAATACTGCTTGATTCGTCGTGGCTACGTACTATAAATTGAAAAAGAAATAGGAACGTCTCGATATTCCCCAAAAGTAGTACGAGCTGGAATATACCAATCAAAAGTTACACTCTTCAATTTTATCGGGACATCATTGTAAACTTTTTCTACAAAGTGTTCTTTCCATTCGTGGCTTTTAAACGATTTTGAATAAGAGAAAGAGAGGACAGGAAAAATCATATGTATCGAAAGATTTTAAAAAGCAGTATATAAGATTGAACGAATGAAAGAGAATAATGTCCTATTTTTCGACAAAATTGTAATTACGTAAAGATCTTTAGTGATTGTATGGAAGAGAAAAGATGCACGCACGTGATAATACAAAAAATAAGCGAGAGAGAGAGAGAGAGAGAGAGAGAGAGAGACGAAATAGAAGATTAGTTTAAAAGAATAATAAAAAAAAAAGAGAGAAAAAAATGAGAGTGCAAGAAGTCAAGAAAGAAAGTAAGTGAAAAGAAAAAAAAATACGTGATTAGCCGTAAAGAATGTATAGTTAATTGAAAGTAAGTTGATAATATTTCATAGTTAAACTACGAAATATGCATTCGTGAAAAAGATGTTCATATTACCATCAGCTTTGTACTTCGAAATGATAAACGTGCGTATGAATGTTTGTTATAAGATATACAAAGAAACTTTTGCTTAACACTGGCAACATGCCGGAGAATAGAGAGGAACAGCACGAGGAAGAGATCAGAAGGGTCATTAGGATGGGGATTTTATTTTTTTTTCTCTCTAAATTTATAAAAGTCGATGCCTATTTTCTTTCGTCCTTTCCATCTTTTGTTAGTCTTTTCTTTCTCTTCTTCTTCTTTTTACTTATTTACTCTTTAACTCTGTCCCAAAAAAAAAAGAAATCCGTGCTCCGAAACTAAGAAAATGAGGAGTAGAAAGTACGTTTCACTATTGTGCGCGACTTTTAAGCACCAAACAGGCGATTGTTTTCACTTATTTCTAAGTATGTCTCTTATAGTAGTTTTTAAAGTAAATAAAAAAAAAAAAAATTATAAAAAGGAAGGAAAGAAACGATATGATCGATAAGCACGATTGTGCTCTGAATACGACAAATAATCGTAGAAAGAGGAGCTCCAAGAGGGATCAATCACATAAGATCGCTAGAGAAAAATACGATGAAGTAAGAGGGAAGAGAAAAGGGATATCGAGAAAGAGTGAATCGCTCAAATTGCAAATAATACAGCAATAGCAATACTTTACAAATAGGATTGGCTTCCCTGCCATTCCGTTTATTTTAACCCTTATATCGAATTTTATCCTTGCAATAATTTTTTTTTTTATTTTATCTTTTTCTTAAAAGATGCAATAGTAAGATGCAATAGAAGAGGTGAAAAAATTCTCGCGATCCGTCGAATCACGCAAATGAATCCTCGTCCTTCTTCTTTCATCGATGAAAATAATCCATTTCTTTCAAAATAATTTTCTATGTTGTTAGACAATGTTAGAAACGTGATCAGCTCAGCAGAATTTCTATAGTGTTTCTAAATAATTATAATCTTTTTATGTTTATACCGTGATTTTTCAAAAAGAAAATGGTAAATGTGAAAATAATCAAATCTTGTGTGATTGATTCCTACGATGAGCAATGAGAAAAAAAATAAGATATAAATTTCTTGAGCGTAGGTAGACAAAAATAAATATATAATTAGGGTATCAACGACGATCTCGTCGACGTTATAATTTTTAGAAATGGGTAGAACCAAGAAGGGAACGGGGATGATCGAGTTGCGTTCGACGCAGTCCCTATTTTCGATTTTCGCCCTTATACCGTAAGTGTACCTATAAATAAATATAAATACACATATTATAATAAAAAAATTTATGCATTACATGCAATTGAGAATAAAATGCAATGAGAATAAAAATTTTGTGAAATCGACGAAAAATACTATTGATAATGAGTAATCTTTGATGATGGTAGGTAGAGATGTCTCTTATTCGTTTCAGTTTGTCTTCGTAGAATCCTGGACCGGAAGGATTATGCGGTACGTCATTTTTATGAATCACATGAACGAATAGAGATCATTCTTAATAATGTATTTTAATAGATCGTGACACGTAGTAATTAAAATTATAAACCCGTAAGCCGTCTCTCCAGAATCTACGATCATACACACATCGTCCGACGAACGTTTTATTTTGTAACGTTTTTTAATACCTATATAATTGTACTCACTATTTTTTGTAGTAATAAATATTCAGTTTATCGATCGCACACGTGTCATCATGAAGTCAAGTTATCGCGGCCATTATTGTCTCCACTTTACATCTCTTTATCTTCGATACCGAGTCACGTAACGAAACTCGTGCACGTCCTGGCGTGCTCTTTACCCACTTCACGATATTTAGACCCATAAAACACAACCGAGAAACAACAACGCACAACGTAGATCGCGTGGCAGAACCGTTGACACGCTCGACTTGCTTATACCTTCCTTCGTCACTTTAAGAAGCAGGAGGTAAGAACATCAAAAGCGTGCACGCGCGAGCATGTACACGTTCATGAAAACAAGATCGTGTCGCTTATTCAAAAGATCATCTCTCGCAGAAGAAGACACGGGCTTATTATCTTTTTCATGAAATATGAAAACCGTTATGGCTTTCTTTTTACGGATCTTTCCGCTGCGATCTCTTTCTTTAAAAATATTTCTGAACACATTTTAAGGTTATTTACCGAATAATTTTTTATTCTTCAAACGATATCACAGAACTTTTGGATCAAATTTGTGGTAACTTATTGTTCGTATTAAAATATCTCCTCTATAGTAATTTATCAAAATAAACGCTTGTCAAGTATTTTCTTTAAGATCTACCGATACCGATCAAAATTCATTGGGGAATCGATTGATCGATCGATTAGCCATCTTGAATCAACCGATTGGCCGATAGAGATTTATACATTTCAGTACATATCCGGATGTGTTATAACGATAATAGGAAGCAGTAAGCAACCGCAGTAATTCTTTTCTTCCATCTTTGCCTTCGCCCCTCTCCTTTCCCCCTCCCCCTTCATCTTCCGTCTTTCTCTTAACTTCGAGAAGCTTGGCTATTTTTAACGAGGCAACCTTGAACTTGCTGCTGGCGCTGGCGCTCCTACAGTGATCCGATCACCAATAAAGGGACTTATCTAATTCTGAGAAAGACGATCGGCTCATGCGGCTAGAGGGTAAGTATTCGAGGCCGTACTTCGAATTGTACATTTCGACCTAACCAACATCGGTACCTTAACACCGTCGTCGTACTCGTCGTTGTCCTCGAGACACGAGATAGTAAACGGTTAAAAGGGAACCTCTTGACTATTCCTACCTCTATCTATGCCAGCCGTCAGCACGAATTAACTCGATTTCGATGAAAGATACAATAACCTTGAACCGAGATGAAAAATAATTTACCGTCGATAAAACGAAGACGGTCATCGAGGTAAAAGGGTCTGTTCGTTATATTTTCTAGTCTAACGACTAAAGACGAGAGAATAATTACCCGGGACCATAGTACCGTAAGTAATTAGCAATACCAAAGGCTTCTTGACGAGTGATCTTGAGGAGAGCGTCATAGCGATTAGGATCGTAATTTCTAAAAGAAGACGGTCTAAGAGTTATGAGGTATTAAAATCTCGCCGTTTGAAATAGTTCGTAAGAAGTTTGGAGTGTACGTGCAAAGGATAGGATCGCGAGTTTCTCTCTCTCTCTCTCTCTCTCTCTCCTACACACACACACACTCATTCTATATGCCAGCAAAGGAAAAAAGATTTCCATTCGCACAATATGCGTCCTGTCAGGAAGGAACGGATATATCGGAGCAAGAAGGTCTATTCTCCGACACAATGCAATCACAATGCATTCAAACTCGAGAAGCGCTCGTCAACGATGCGATACAGAACGCATCGAGTCGTGTCGCGTCCGAGACTGTAAATGAGGTCTGTGCTATGAGCACCGTAACCACTGATTGTGTATGCACGTTTGTGTATATGTGTGTGTCAGTGAGAGAGAGAGAGAGAGAGAGAGAGAGAGAGAGAGAGAGAGAGAGAGAGAGAGAGAGAGAGAGAGAGAGAGAGAGAGAGAGAGAGAGGTGACCCGAGGGAAACAGAGAAGAGAACTTTCGCATGCTACTCGTACGCAGGCCCGCTGCTTTTCGCGAGCAAGTGCCAGAGACGTACATGGATATACATGCAGATACGCGAGAAAAAAAGAAGTAGGAGAACGACAACGGCGGCGTGGCTATACCGGTCTCTTCTTCTCCTTCTTCTTCTTCCTTTTCTTTTTCTTCTTCTTCTCTCTTCGGATCCCTGTGATAACTCTAGCGAGGGAGCTCTATATACGGTAGCCGACAAGAGATAACGCAAACTCGCGCATTATCTGATCCCATGTTGTTCAGGGTGTCTCAAGATTTGTGAACTTACGAACGGAGAGACCTGCATTCCAAAATTCAAGTACTGAAATTACTTTCTTAGAAGATCGTTTATCCCTTTCAGATTTCTATTAAGTGTATTGAAAAGAGGAAGGATCAGTCGTTTGCCTTTTATCGAAGAAGATAGACAAAAGAATTTCCTGTCTTGACAATAATTTAATTATCGAGTCCGTCGTCAATAATGAATATAAAAAAAATAATATTAACGATACATACAAGTAATATTGATATTATGTGACCATCTAATCGCAGATGTACGATTTCTGAGGAAACGTTTCTTGCGGAATGCGGCCGAATACGATAATTTCTCGAAGAAAAGAATTCATTGTACATAAAACTGTATAAATTTCACAAGAATTCATCAGATATCTCTATTCAAGGTCTTTGTTTACGAAGAGATTAGAAAAAAGTTGGAGAAAGGCGCATGGAACAAGTTGCTCCGGCGAGGCATTACGTTTCTGGAAGAGACATCGTAAGAGGCACGTAATCGCATTCGCGAAAAGCTGTACTCGTCGGACGGGAGCATAAAGGCAACGTTTGGAGACGAGGGAAGAAAAGGAAACGGTCGGCGTATACGGCGAACATAAAGTAAAATATCGTGTCCCTCGATAAAATAATAAAATCTAACTTGCGCAGTTAGTTTCGAGATTGGAAGATCGTTCTCATCTCGTTATCATCTTCGTCTAGCTCTGCTTACCCGATCCGTCGCTCGTGCCACGTAAATAGGTACCATTCTAGTTAATCTCCCTCAGTGGGCAGTCCTTGACATGCATGAACATATGACTTCAGTATTGCGCTGAGGACATAGTATTTCCAAGTAGCGATAAAAATTAAAGCGTATTTTCTGTTTGTCTTCCAGGCTCTTCCTAGTATTGGCTTTTTACTTCTTTCCATCCGTCCTCCTTACCCTCTTCTGTCTTTCTCACTCGCTAGCTTCCCTCGGCCGGCCCCATCAGTAATGCAGAATTCTCTCCTCTTTTCTCCTCGTGGCTGTTTAACATTTCGACGAATAAGTACGATGGCTACGACTGCGACGACGTCCGCTGCGGCAATGTCGAAATACCGACAAGTTCAAGATCACGAGGTCGTTGCACGTTCTTCCTGCGGCATCGTAGACTCGCAAAGAAGACGTAGTCCAACCGACAAGCCAAGTAAGCATTTCGGCTTGGCCAAGAGCCAGATACCTCGTCGGAAGAGGGATGAAGTAAGAAGTATCTCGCTGCTTCCGCCGAGACTTCGAAATTTTCGATCGTTCCATTCCTCTTTGATCGTTTCTCTTCTTCCCCCTTTTTATGCTCCTCCACGAATTACGAACCCTACATCGTTCTCACGAAACTCTCTTCCCTTGGCTTCGAGACCGTGCGTTTTATTACTCGATTATAGGAAACTTTGGATTTTCCTTCGAAAAAAAAAAAAGAATGTAATAACACTGTACGCTTTGTCTGAAATACGTTATTTAATGCACAATGAATTGATAAGTCAGGAAAATATACGAAAGATACCAATGTTACTCGCTATCTCTATGTGAATCGTCTTACAATAAAAATCACCGAAGATAACGTATATGTAAAATTACAAAACTATATCTGCAATTCACAAATATTTTCAACCTTATTCCTATTCTTGTTGCATTTATGGTAGATTGGCATATTCGCAAAAGGAGTGAATACACCGATTCACGTAAAATTTATTGGATGAGCGAACGCTTATATCAAATTCGTCGAAAGCACGAAGATATTTTTGGAGGCGATTCCTTTGAATGGATTCTATGGCTATCGATCGGGCAGGTTAGTAACCCGAAGGCAGGTATATCTCGAACGAAGAGAACAGCGGTCACTCAGACGGTCTTTTCGTATTCTTAGGAGCCTTCTTGTCTCGTCACGGGGTTACGAAATGCAAGAGACGTGCAACGCGAATGCGGTAATCGCGTTCTCCCTTCATCGACTTACACACCGACTTGCGAGCTCCGTTCCTCTTCGGAGAACGAATTCGAACGGTACGTCCGGACCATCAAATAAATCAAGGAACACGAGGCAAAAGTGATAAATCACTAAAGAGTACCTCTTTTCTTATGTTCACATCGGACCACGCTAATTGTCTTACTTTATTTTTATTGCTTGTCGATATACGGATTAAACGAAAAGTCTGATATAAGTCAATCGATTATCTGAAAAAAAAAACAAATTTGAAAATTCAAAATCGATCAAATCTATGAGTGTTTTTAATTATTATATTAAAACGATGGTTCGGAGAACCATGATCGACGTCAATTAGTCTCATATTAATTGTTGTTTCCTCCAAATCCATTTATATGATATTTTCTGCTTTCTCCAATTAGTTCGAATAATCGATTTCCTATCGTAGAATGTTCCTTTGATTTCAACCGAAATTTAAGACGAATATAATCTAAAGATATAATCGTAAACGTTATTATTCGGTCATAAAATAATTCCAACGGTATCTCGAATGAGTAAGAAACAAAGTTAAAGAGTGATCGCAAGTCAATGTATATGTATATATATATATATATATATATATATATATATATATATATATATATGCGCGAATGGATTGCTTTCGGAAGAGCTTCCGTAGAATTCGCACGATAAACCTAAAAACCGTGTGACTCTGGTAAAGGGTTACGAAGGTCAATGGAGGTTTTAGCCGGAGTTTTACTCGATCGGTCAGTGAAGGTATTCGCATTTAAAGCGACTCAAGTACTCGAGTGTGAGGAGAAAAATGGCGTCCTATGTAAACGCGAACTCTCGACGTCGTAGCAGATGCAACCCAACCGCAATAAGTGTAAATCGAAGTGGTGTTAACGTCAAGCCGTCCAACAAAGACGATTTAACGCGTTGCTGAGCTTCGAGTCTCACAAAAGGACTGAGACTATCACTTACTAACCACCTACTATTGCGAACTTGCTCTCAACGTGCTTGCCTAACTATGTACGATATAGGTACGTCGACATGCCTGTACACGTTAAAGCAGGACTACATGCTCGTAACTTAGGCCTATTATATTTCTTACTTCATTGTATCCTACTTCTTTTTTCTCTTGACTTCTATGTTTTATAGTATTTTCTTTCCGAACAACTATAGTTCTATAGTGTCATCGTAGTTATCCCGTCGATCTTTCTTATTGTAGCATTTACCTGTCTTATAAACCTTAATACGTCGATCAATTGTATAAACCGTTTTGTATAAATCACAAGTTATCTATTATAATAAGGATCGCATATACGAGCATAAGTAATATAACAATATTATTTGGTCTTAGCAAAGGGCAAAGATAAGAAGAGATCGATTCTTAATCCTTTTTTACTGTACATCTTACTTTTGTTATCATTGTCTACCGAAGTCATCATATTGCAGTTATCATTATCTCGCAGAAATCAATAAATAAATATTATAAAACATCGAAAGACAAGTGGCAATAAAACGAAGCGATTCAACGAAAGGCTTTCGCTCCCTGTTCATCAAATCGTCATTTAAGCGGAAATGTATGACGAATTTTAATTGCTTCTCCATAGATTCGATTACTTTCGTTGCGATCAAAGAATTATGCTTCAAGAATCTTCCTGCTTGGATCAATGGACCGATTTTACATTTGCTTCAGCAGGGTATTACCGTTGTCCGTGGTAATAGCGGATTGTTCGAAAGACGAGCAGGACATCGATAAACGTCTGCTTGAATTCAAGGAATCGCATAATGGTGAGTATAGAACCAACGACCTCGCCGTTTAAAGAGGCTACTCGTCCGTACGGATCATTATCTATATAGGAAGTCATTCAGCGGCGTCTACCTCTTCGTCTCTGCGTAAAGAGATTGAATCTTTTACTGTGTGTTAAGTAATACTCTCTCTCTTTCTCTCTCTCTCTCTCTCTCTCTCTCTCTCTCTCTCTCTCTCTTTCTTTCTTTCTTTCTCTCTTTTTGATTACTGAAATTGCATGTACCTTGTTCTTTTGACACATTCTTTTAACGGTTCCTTCTTTTCGCCAATTCATTTTTTTCCATCGTCCAAAATATAAGTAAGAGATAAATTTTTGTTAGTAGAAAATAAGTGTTAGTTATAGATCGGAATGGTTAGTTATAGACACTGACCGTGTGTGTGTATGTGTGACTGCGACGTAGACGTAGCATTAAGGAAAATTCATAAAATTCACTTCAGTCTTAGAGCAATCTGCGTTTCATCACTTTTTTAATCATAGTACAATTTCAACCATTTATATTCACACATATATGGAGAGAGTAAAAGATGAGGATCGTTTTTCATCGGAGGTATTAAAAACCTCCTTTCTTCATAGACAAAAAATTGTAAGTTAAAAAACGTCAATCGAAATATTTCAGTTCAATCTCCAAGCCACAGTGATTTTAACATTATTGTATGAAATTGTACATGTTAACACATTTTTGTTTAGTTTCAATTCAGTCACCGATCCATCATATTTTCATTATGTTGGAGATTGTCCAAAATTGTCAAGGAAGTTTTTTTTAAACGACTGATGTAATTCTGATAACTTGCAGTTTTTTGGCTGTCGTACGGCACAGAGAGAAGAGAGAGAGAGAGAGCTCTTTTTACAGTTTTTTGTATTATTAGGTAGTGACATAATATATTCCCTTTTTCTCAATTATTGGCGGAATACCACTTTTTCGTACAATTATTAGTCTCACGTACGCAAATATTATTTTTCACTTTATAAAAATGCCGTAGTACTTCTTGTGAAATTTTAAACATATTAGGAAATAAAGAATATTTTCGTCATATTTGTTTCTTTTTTTTTTTTTTATTATCAAAAAAGCAAAGATACATCGCAAACTCGTGAAAAATTTGTGCTGTATATGGAGTCGATGCTGTGGATGATTCAACGTGTATAGAGTGGTTCCAGATATTTAGAGAGGAAAATTTTAACGTCAAAAATGTATTTGACAAAATACGCTAGAGCTAACTGACCACAAAAAATTTTATCTAACTGACTACTGAAATGTCACGTTTTAAAGGAAAGATAATATTTTCGTGCGTGAAGTTGAAACGGTACGAAACTAAGTAATGTCTGAAGATTCTACTCTGTGAAGTACGAAAGTGTTAAAAGTGAAAATGGATGGAGCGATCGAAAATCTCGTTTGTCCATAGACAAAAGATATTAGAATTCTAATACTGAATTTACTTACTCACTGATTGTACTGGAAATGTGTGAACGTGTACATTTAAAATATATACAATAGTGTTAAAATCACGATGGTGGCCGTATATTCGGAACGAAGACGAAACGGTGAGCGAATTGAAATGTGTGAATTGATCTTTATCCGGTTATTCTTTCAGGATTCGGATTATTATAACGATGGTGAATGAGCGCTTCCAAAGGAAAGAAACAACGGATTTCTTTAATTTTAGGTATTACGTTGTAAGGTTTAAATGTAGCCAATGGCCCTGTGTTGGAAAAGTAAGGTTTGTATTCGCTCAAAGTGCGGATTGGCACACTTTATATCCTTGCACGAATTTGTAATAAGTTAGTTTACAGTATATTGTTGTTCTTGTTTAACATTTTGTGTTATTGGAAATGTCCAAACTTTCAAAACTTTAGTTCAATATGAAGACAATGATCTTTTGTATTTTTCGTACAAAACATTTGATCTTATTTTGTTTCATCCATCTACAAAAAGAAATAATCTGAATAAAAAAAGAATAAATCTGAACAAAAAAATTCTATTGCTATATAACGAAGTGATAGCTTTTAAAATATCTGTAGTAGCGATAATGTTAGTTCAGTATATTTGAATATATTTGGGTCGAATCAATCGATCAGAAAAAAAATAATGCCCAGCGGTACATTGTTTATTCAAAGTGTAAGAGCTATGACCATAAGTCATAGCTTAGATTCAGATCGCTTTTAAGCCATTGTATGCGTATTCTCTGTATATAATGCCCCAGTGAATCAAGTCCATGAGCGCATAAGGCAGGGGAATCCCTATCCTCTTTTCGTTTTCTTCTACTCTGACCTCGATATTCAATCTAGAAAATAATTCAATACAATAATTAATAACTTTAAAGATTTGTCAGTATCGTGCGTTTCAAAGATTACGACGAAATATTTTTTTGCGCAATAATTCTCTTTCTATTCTTATTTTATCTTACGCAGAAAATTGTACAGACATTTTCATTTTATTCCTATGGAATTATCGTCAAACCATAATAGAAAAGAAACGATAGAGACGACGGTCAAATTATAAAAAAGAGTTATGTTTTTGTAAAATGCATAAAAGGTTTCTTAATGCGCGTTTCATAATTCCACTTAGGTCCAGTACGAATCTATACGATGAGTCGACTATCGTGAATCATACTTGTAACCCTGCGTGCAGGATCGAGAGAGGCCGCAGTGATTATACGAGAATCATTAATTGCCGTTTTCTGCTGGCGCTTTGACAGACCTCACGGAGGGATATCCGGATTCTTCAATTCTAGGAAAACTCTGACGTAAACTCGGCTCGATAATATTCGGATCGCGTCATCCCAATTTCATATAAATAAGCATGCACTTTACGAAATAAATATTATACCTCGAATATCAAAGACGTAAGGGAATCTATAAAGATATCATTCAAAAATTGATAGCATAAATATTTTTTACGTAAATGGAAATCTTGTTTTAACTGTTCCGATATTCGACGCAACACAGAAACAACCGGTTATGTATTCCTGAATTATTGTTTTCAATACAGTATTTTGTAACGTTCTTACACATTCATATCAATATTAACTACTGTGGAAAGTTTTTATTGGAAAAAATTGGATGATTCGTTAATAACCGGACAATGTTGCAATATGAAACAAGAAAAACTGAATATACACGATGTATCTATATCTATAAATGACGTGTTGTTACATTAATAAAATAATACGAAACAACGCTACATAACTCAACAACTCGAGATAAATAACGCCAGAGAACGAAAAGGCTCAGAACAAAGCTAGATAATGCAACAGCTCTTACAATCTCAACTCTACGATTTACGATTCTTCTAGATTTTCATGCCACATTCGTTTTTTGTTCCTTCCGATATTTCACGCACATATGTACATATATGATACACGCATCGCTGTGGACACGGCCAATGGCAATTCGAACGTCTCGTATCTCTCTCTCTCTCTCTCTCTCTTTCTCTCTCTCAATTTCCAAGACGCACGACTTTGTCGTAATGCACCCTCCGACTGCAACGCAATTCGCCGTCGATCGTTACCGCATCACACTATTGAATTCTACATTTCTGTCATCGTACATTAACTATAAATGACATAACTATACTTATCGTTGCTTTAAATCAGTTTCATCTATGCCGATAGTTATTCCACGGACATTTACGTTTCGCCAAAGATCTTTAATTGAATCGTCCGATTCCTGTCAACTCGAAATGGCACTTCTGTTACGTTTTACGCGACATTTCTTATCGTAAACGTTCACGCCTACTAGACATCGTCGTTTACCGCTCAATATTAGAAGGATTCCTTCGTGTGCTTGCACGTAAACTGCATTGAGCAAGAAGATTTTTCATGTACTTCTTATGCTTGAAAATGAATAAAACAATCATGGTTCTCGAAGTTAAAAAAAATATTTATAAAATTTGTTAGGATCATTTCAATAAGCGATGTCATAATTATAACATGAAAAATATATTTGCAGCAAATGCTTTACAAGTAAATTTATCAATACCGATAAATTTACATGTATAGTTATATTACGATTATAAATGTACGTAAATTAGAAAATTGGTATATACAGGAGGATGTTTCGTAACATATAAGCGCCACTTCATCAGTCGGCAGGACATAACAAAACAATGAGTAATGCCCATATAAACGTATGTCTCATTTGATCTTGTTTACGAATTAAAGCTATTTGAGTAATAAAGATAGTAACAGTAGAGAACGTTGGACAGACGGCAGTTGGGAGAGTTTTGCAACAATTGCCGTATATCAACTAATTTTTGAGGAAATCTACGTAAGATTGGCCTGTTTACCTCTCATCAAGAAAAACAGGACCAATTAGATTGTCTTCAAGTATACTATAAGTCCATACATTGATGCTGAATTATCGTTAGTGTCGTGATTGATGAAAATAGCACGTGGATTTTCTTTCTAGCCCGTTTCATGAAATTTACGACTCCATCTTTAATGAATCCAGCTTCATAGATAAATAATACAACGAGCAAAAAGGGCGAAGCAATAATAAATATCTGCAGGAGGGTAATTTTACCAAAATTAGAATTTTTTGCGGCTCTTACGTTATGTACTTTAATTAACGTTAAATTGGATTATATTTTCAATACGAAAACGATAATAATGAAAAATGAGCAAAGTAATGTATTTATTTAGAAAAATTACCTTATAAGTAAGAAGTTCTCAATTCCCTGTCGTCAAAACTAAAATTCAAATTACAGAAAAACGTCACAAAATAGTTTTAGAATTATATATAATTTTTATGTGATATAATTAATTTACATTAGTAACTGATATATATCAACAAGAGTTTTAAACTTCGTAATTAAACTTTATCTCAAGTTTTAATTCTTAATTTCCAAAAGTTAAAATTATTCTCTTGAACCTAACGATTGAGTTTGAAGTGAAGTTAGAGCGAGGTAACCAGGGAATTGATAAATATACATTAAAATTAATATATTTTTCTATTTAAAGGGTGTTTCGCATTGGTTCTTGGTAGTTATTATTTTATCTTATTGCTATGCAAGTTATAATTAGCTTCTTTTAGTCAAAACCATTAAAAAATATGGCCAAAGAAAAACTAAGAATATGTAAAGAATAAATGTTGACTATTTCGTCAAGGCCTTAATCTGTCTTTTGTTTTCAAATTTCAAATTGGAAATAATTTTATTAAAATTCATATTGATGTTTAATTTGTGATATTAGATCTATCTAAAATGATATTTAGGGTTGTCCTGAATCACAGATTTTGCGATTCGGACGAATACAGAAGCTTCGATCGAATTATCCATTTCTATTACATAACATATGCAGTATAGTCTGCAGCATCACTTAGACTTCTCTTTGAGTACGTTATTTAAATCATAACATACGACAAACTTATTAGCAGAATGTGTGTTATGAATATACTTCATATAAAAATAAGAAATATATATATATATATATATTTCTATAATAATAAATAATAAGAAATATATATATATATATATATATATAGAAATATATATATATTTGGAAATATAATATTTAAGTAATATTTATTTATTTTCTTTTATCTTCATATCATAATTTATAAAATACAAATATTAATTAAACATACAGATATATGCTATAGATATATGCTTGTAAGTACCTACTTTGTTCTAAACAGAATTTTCTTGTCATTTTACACAGGAGAGTACATACATAAGAGAGTACACATATATGTGTATATATATGTGTGTGTGTGTGTGTGTGTGTGTCTGTGTGTATGTATGTATGTATGTATATATGTATGTACTTGTATCGCACAAGGCCTGTTATCCCAGTCAGTAGGTATTCTTGGACAACGCTGAGGGTAAAGAGGAGAACGAAAATTTTTCGCGATGTCTTCAACCTCCTTCTCCTCTCGCACTCCTCAATCGGCAAGTTCACGGTGTAGCGCCTATAGAATTGAGAAAGCGTATCAGCGCCGTTCTCACGAGAAGTGCGCGCGAGCTCGTCTGTCCGCAGAAAAAGAATCGTTTCCGAGCGTGCTAGCGAAGAGAAGAGAAGAGGAGTCAGTGGGGGCGGGCAGTCACGCGTGAAGGCACGGACCCACGGAGTCCGCATGACAACTCGCACGGTGTCTGCACTCATTTAGATTGGCTGGCCGTGCCGATCTCGGCGACGAGTCGAGCGTGCCTCTTTGCAGCTCGCTAGTTGAATTGGGAAAGAGTCGGTCAAGAGAGAAGCCCACGGATTATGGGAACATCACCTTACCTTAGCGGACTAGAGCAAATGTTTACTAAATTAGAAAATCAGAAGAAGAAACTTCATTTTTTCTACATGGAACGTGTCCACAATCGAGCTTATACTTCTGTAATATCATTATTTGGAAATCGATGACTTGAAAATGTTCCCCATTCGTAAATATTGCGAAACCTTCACATCTTAATTAATTTACAGAAAGATATAAAAATCGATTTTTTGCAAAAAAGTACAAAAAAAAAAGAAAACGATAAAAGACAAACGAAAGGAAACAACGAATAAAATAAGGAAGGGCCTCCGAATATAGATAGTAAATATCGATGGTAAAAAAGGAAATTTTTATTCACATGAACAAATATTCCAATGAACTATTGGTACACAAGTCTTTTAGCGAAACGACTGCTTGATATGGCAAACAATTTAAAATAGGCATATGGAATGTCAAAAACCTGTTACAAATAGTCGATGTGATTGTGGCTAAGAAAATGAAATACTATGGAATCGAAGTGATAGAACTGAGGGAGACCAAATGGTGCGGTAATGCTAAGAATATCCATAATGACAAAATCATATTACTCCGTTAACGATTCAGAATCGGAGACTTACAATGTATCCTTAATTATCAACAGGCACTTATGTAAGATTATTATTAACTTTATTCCACTTCCGAATCGAATCATAATACTCCAATTTAACATCAAACTCAAAAAGTTAAATATTATTAGAATATATGCACCTACGGCGTACAAAGACCTGGCGAAGATTTTGGATTTCTATAAAAAACTGGAAGAATTATACAATCTTACAAGGGAAGATGATATCGATTTGATTATCGGAGACTTGGATGCAAAGGTTGAAAAAAATATGCCGGGAACTGTTAGAAAACTGTTCGGACTGAGAATGAAAAACGAAAGGGAAGACTTTTTAATACGGTTCTGCTAAAAGAAAAATCTAATTATTACTAACATGTTACCTCAATTAAAACTTAGGAGATTATATAGATGGACATCGCCAGCATATATACCCACAAACATAATTCATAATCAAATTAATTATGTAATGATCAACGACAAATTTCGATATTGTGTATCCAGTGCTAACACCCAGAATGCTGACATAGAGTTTGATTATTAACTCGTCGTCGGCATTAGTAAGGTTGAAAAACTGTTCAGGCTGGTATCGGACAAAAAGAAATTTAGTAAGTTGATTGCCGACCTTAAGTAATGGAGAGGCACCCTAAGAAGAAGAAGAATGAAAAGTACATTAATCATCAACTGAATTCGTGTCAGAAACATATTCTTGCCATTAAAATTCACGGTAAAATATATCCAAGTACGTGTAATTAGTAGAGAGAGTCTTCCAAGATGAGACCACTTTCTCAACATTCAATGAACCGCTAGAATATGATAAATAGGATACTTAGACGCCGACGACACTTCGATGCACTAAACTATTCCCTTCCTCTACGAACTAATCCGCGAATAACTCGCTGAGAGCAGACTACCTGCAGCTCGTTTCTTATTATTAACGTTGTTAGACCTTTCGTTCCCGATGAGCAAAACGTGCTTAGTTTAACGGTATGTCGAATCGTGGAGTAGAAACGACAGTTATGATAGAGACTACGAAGTTGGTCAACATGGTCTGTCGCAGAAAGAAAACTGCCCTAAGCTATCTCGATTGATATCGATTTATACCCGACGTAGTCGCTTGAAAGCGCAAAACTCTTGAAGTCTTTGCTTAAAAGGGAGAGGGGAAAAAAACAACGCAAAATTATTCGATATCTCTCGACTACGGTCAACACAAAATATAAATAACGAAAAAACGAAGGATAAAAATTACATCGATCGATCATCTAGTTGAACAAAAAATTTTGCATCTACGTCGAATTACATGGAGGGATTTACCTCGTTCCTATCACAGATTATGAGATGCCAGCTAGAGTAGCGTATTAAGATTCAATTTAGACAGTGCCAGCTGTTGGCAAAAGTGGAAATCTTGTATAACGATAGACGCAGTATCGAATCTCGTTTCTAAAATGAAATGGATGTTTATATCATCCACCGAAATACGGGTGGCAGGCGCAACGACGTCGGATCGATTCGAAACCCTTCAAATCAGACGCAATCTCTTGAGATACGATAAAACGTATTTGGAGAGGTCTAGTATATTCGATAATATCAAAGGTAAAACGTTTCGGAAGGTCGTGCAACTCGTTTCTATCTTGTCGCTCATACAATTTCCTTTGCGTTCCTTCTTTCATACATCTGGTGATTCGACGAAAGCTCCACAACGGAGAAAAATATCGGACAACTGGAAAACAGTTTTGGTAAACCTTGAAATATCATTTATTATCGTTACGTAAAAAGGAAATTTCAAACGATGTGATGATTGGTTAAAAATTCGATCGATGCTCAATAAGTGCAGTATCTAACTTCATCGCCTGCAAAATTAGTGGGTTTAAAGAGTGCAGAGTAACATTCCATTATATGTATATAACGGGTTTACTTGACAGGTACTATTAATTTTGAGTATGTTAGAGAGGGAAAGAGAGAGACAGAGAGAGAGAGAGAGAGAGAGAGAGGAGAGAGAGAGAGAGAGAGAGAGAGAGAGAAGAATAACTTATTGCCGCACTGGATCGATAGAAGAGTTCCGTAGAAAAGTAAGAGAAAGAAAGAGAAAGAGCAGCGTCCATCATGCAGATACGCGAATGGCAAGATTCCATTCTATGGAAAATCTCTGACCGATGCTTCCCATGTAACACATAAGATAATGACGTAACCATGGCATCGTAAACCAATAACGATCGTACACATCGTTCGAATCCATTTTCAGCCGGCTCACGGTCGCCGTGAGCGTGTACGTGCCGCGTTCTTATGGGAGTCATTGGCTCTCTCTCTCTCTTTCTTTCTCTCTCCCTCTCTCTCTCTCTCTCTATTTCTCTCTCCCTTTCTCTCTCTCTCTCTCTCTCTCTTTCTCTTTCTTTCTCTCCTTCTTTCTCTCTTTCATTTGCTCGCCCGAAGAAGGGATTTTCGAGGGAAGAAAAATCGATGGGAATAACGGTGACACGCATGGGTCAATGCGTTTATAACCTCTCCGTGAGGTTACAACCATTCCATCCACGTGAGAGATCGAGAGAGAGAGAAAGAGAGAGAGAGAGAGAGAGAGAGAGAGAGAGGCGTAGTTAGAGAGAAACGAAAAAGGAAGGAGGAGAAAGAAAGAGAGAAAACGTTCGAACACAAAACGGTAAACACATATTCTCTACTACCTAGAGAATCATGAGAGAGAAGGATATCTTTTTTCTCCATCTCTGTCTATTTCTATCTTGACGAAATTCCATTGGACGTTCTTGCTCACCGATAGCCAAACTATACGCATACGTTTCGTCCCCCGCGAGGCTGTTACGAACTGGGGTTTAATGACCTTTTAAAGCAGGGAAAAGCATCTGGGAGCATTCTGGTTCCTTCGTTTCCGCGTTTAATTACCCATCCGAGCTCGGACCAGGGAATTCGCCGAATGCAAAGAAGAAATTTTCTCACGACGTTTCTACCGGAATCTTCTTGGTTCTTCTTCGGTTTGCCGACCGGACTATTATTTTTCGGGCGATAGATGATAGTCGATCCTGTAAATTCAATGTTCCGCTGCGTAATTAGGACAAAGAAAAAAAAAAAAAAGAGAGAAAAAAATTGCAATAACGTCAATTTATTTATTAATTCCTATAACACTTCTAATACTACTTAATGGTGCTTTTATGTAATTTAATTCGTTGGGTGAAAATTGAAAATATTATGATTATTGCTTTTGGAATCCTTCGGAGACAAATAACGTTGAATTGCTGAAGGATCTGATAACATCAATGGTTCATGGGACATAGGTTGAACACTGCTCGCCTCGTTTCGTGAATTCGCTCGCCGATCACGATCGGCGACACGTCTCCGGCGAATTATCGAAATACCTCACGCGTATTGCCAAGAGAATATTAAATACACCGAAGCGATCAACTCCGGTACATGACCACTCGAGGATGCTGCTGCTGTAATTCTGCTATTTTTAGGTTATTGTATGAAATTTTACTTATACCTTGGCAAAGGGTTCTGTAAGGATGCTTTACTTCAATATTTAAAAGTTGGTTCAAACCGATTTCAGGAAAAAAAAGGACCTAAAACTCGCGATCGTGGGATCTTAACGAATTTCTTGCCGATGAAAAGAGCGAAAATAAAAATTTTGATTTAGAGAGCAGGAACAGGTATGCACTAAATATATCCACATCCATTCTATCTCGAAGTATTTTTTTCCAAAGTACTTATTTTTCACGTAGAGGTATTTTTTCTTGTCTAACATACATCGAGAGCGAAAGAGAGAGAAAAAAGAAAGAGAGAGAGAGAGAGAGAGAGAGAGAGAGAGCGAGAGAGAGAGAGAGAGAGAGAGCAGAAGATGCGTATATGCCAGTTCAGAGCCCTATCATTACTTGTCGAACCCTGCAGAGGTCCGAACATGCATCGATTAATTATTTGGAGGATCGAAGAGGGCCAATTTCTTCCTTCCCTTTACAGGTTCCTACATCGAACGACCAATTGCACCATACATCACACTCGCATGCATTATATTATGCCATTATAATGTGAGGCTACAGCAATTTTTGACTACCTTCTTATTGGCTTTGTTTTTTCTTCTTCTTCCTTCATCCTGTTCTTCCTTTCACCTCCTACCTATGTCTAATACTTGTTTCTCCTTTTATGTCGATTGAAAGGGAACATTTTAATTGCAAAAGTTTAAAAATCCTCTTGAAGAGAAATGAAAAAACGAAACAAAAAATTTAATAACATTCGTGATTATAAAATTTTGAAGCATAAAAGATCAGGACGATGAAAAGAAATAAAGTAAAGATGGAAAAATTCATTGATTTTCGCCCATTAAGTGTTCCGATCATTCTTCCCTTTTCCCTCGTTTTTGTTAAATTCTAGTCGAGCGTGCGCGCGCGCGCGCGTTCGGAAACAATCTCGAGAACCATATATGCGGTTGCCATGGCGTTCGAAGATAAAAAGAACCCAATTCGAAAGAGCCCGATCTTCAAGACTTCGTGCTCCATTAACAGACTTTACAAAGGGGTTGAAACTGAAAGAGAAAGTTTTGAAAAGGAAGATAAAGGCAGATATCGTCCCTCCCGGTAAAAATAAATGAAACTTCTTCCACCAAAGTGCTGCCAGAATCGAACGCATATTTAAGACGATGTTAAGGAAGAAAAGTGAATGCTCTCGAAATTACACACATATGTCGCAAAGATCGCGTTACGTTCTGTAAATTGTAGAAAAGTCGAAGGAACGTCATAAAAGTTGTCAATAATTCAGTAAATGAATTCAGATCGAATTCAATCATTTTCTGACTGTTCAACAATCTCGACTAATTGGTACTTACAAATATCTAGGAACTACCTATGTACTTTCGCTTTTATTTAACGAGATCGTGTCCACGTATTCCCCCCACCCCTCTTTGATATTTCACGAATCTTGTTACGTACATACGTGTTTCGCTTCGTTCTTCCTTCGAGTTAAAATTCCGATCTGATTTTCTTTCTGATAAAATTTCTTTCGATGAAAATCTCGATTTTTTTTCCATTCGTATTTCTATTACCAATGTATGATTCTCTGTTTGTAATTAAATGTAAATATCTGTTTAATTTTCTCTATTACTTCTTCTTCTTCTTATGGATTCGACTGTGTGAAATTGACATAAAGCAAGTGTTTAAAAACACAGATGATATTTAGCCGGACGTTAACCTTGTGCAAATGAGACTACGTAGACTGTGACCGAGTAAAGACGGAAATTCTCGAGAAGAGACGATCGTCAGGGCCGTGAATAAATATGTGGGCGTTGTCATTTCGTAATAATTGCAAATGTCCTCGACACCTTGTTTTTTTGTTTCTTTTTTTTAATGTTTTTTAAATCTTTTTTTATCGACATTCATGGACGATCTTTTTCACACGATGCACATTTCCATTCTTTGCTTGACAATAAATCCTCTACGATATACATCTGGATTCGAAAATTCGCTTTTGTTTATCTTTCTTCCCAGGACAAAGACGTCGACATATGTGTTAATCACGTATCTACTTTCTCATGATTGAGATATACGTATGGAAATACCTATTCGACGATCTATCACTTAAACGAAACGTATAATATTTAACTAGTGATCAGATGAGCGATGACAAAGTAGTTCCTACACATGTATATGGCTCAATACTCTTTTCGGCTCAGTACTAAGTTAAATGAAAGAATTGCAAAATTGATTATCTATAAAATTGCGTCTGATAAGATCACATTAAATACGTTTGAAGAATAAAAAAAAAAAAAATGTTTCTCTCGATGACTTCATGCGTCATTGGATGTTAATAAATCTTCTCGAAGATTTCGAAAGATCTATATCTACAACTATGTGCGTGTTAATCGAGATAATTAATAAGATAAAAACGATAAAAAAATAAAAGACACGCGCGAGAAAAATTAGATATGAATAATACGTTCGAAGAAACATTTATTGTGATTGTACGGAAAAGTCGTTAACCTTTAAACTGGGGATAACTGTAGTTTCGTAGAAAGAGTTTCGTTACCTCAACTATGGTATCTTGATTCTCCCACGAACTCGGTTATTATACTTTTTTCTTATTTTGCTTCTCCTCTTCTTCCTCCTCCTTTTATTTATCCTTCTTCTCCCCTTCGATATACTCGGACGAAACATTTTTCGATTTTTCGTCAGCACGTCGTCGTCAAAAATTTAATTACTTTCCCATCTTTCGACGACCGGTTCGACGACCCGTCGTCATGTATCGATCGCCGAATGAATCGCGATTTATCTCGCACACGCGCACGAGATCGAAAGAGAGATGGGGAGTGGGAACTCGATCAACGTCCGAATAAGCAACGTATACACTTGATGAAAGAAACGAACGCCGAGGAAAAAAAACATATCCAAAGATTCGATCAATAGGTATCTACGCACGATTCGTTCTAATTACGACGTTTAATACTACTACCCTACCAATCTTCGACTTCCAATCTGCGAATATTGAAAGATCGTTTATATCATTCTCATACGAAAAAGAAAAATTCTATTAAATGTGAGGTTAGAAATAACGTCTTCCGGAAGATCATTAAGTGAAAGAAATTAATCCATGAATTTGTACGAACGATGCGTGACTGTATAATTGTATTGATATTTTAATTTTTAATTAAATAGAAATTACTATATGTCCCTTTTGCTTTTTATGTACAATTGGTTAGACGAGATAACGCTCTAAATTGAATAGAAACGATCTCACGTAAGACATTCTTGGAAGTTGCTCGTTCGCATTAGTTTCTAACGGTACACGTAACATACCGGCAACTAGGTTTTTCGAAAGAAGAAAATCTTTAGATATACGAGTCCGGTATGAGAAGCAGAGCTATCAACCTTGTTACGCGATATGCGTGTAATTAACATAATCTATTAGAGATTACAAGCTAAAGGAAATGTTACGATGAGTCAATATCTTTCTTGCGGTCAACGAAGCGAAAGGTTTCGATTAAAATTTTACGATGACTAGTACCTGGATTATTTTTCGATTGATATAAAAAAAAAAAATACCCACGTAACTGGTTTAAATCGAATAAAACGAGATATGCAATAAAAAGAGAATTTATTCAATAGTTCTAATTTATATTCCATCGGGAAACATCGAGAGAGTGCATTGATTATTTAATGGTTAATCAAATTTCTCTTATCACTTGGTTTTGTAATTGATATATATATTTTTGTTGGAATTGCAAATTGCAAGTTGCATAAGAAATGTCTTTTTTCTTTCCTTTTTCTTAATATTATGTATACTAAACTATAGAAAAGGAGTTTACTTTCGTAATTAAGTAAATAACTCAGTAATTATCAAAGATGGTAAACTATTGAGGAAATACAATTATCGCGCATCATGCGATATTTGTATTAAATCGAAAACGATACGCGTGGCTTAAATTGGAACGATAACGATCGAAATTTGCAACAAATTCACGATTTCCACGTAAATTACTCCTTATTGTCACTTAATACTATCCTTACTGGTTTTCGATATTATGTAACTATATTGATATTTTTGTCAAGATAATTTTTCCAGAGATAAACGACTTGAACGTTTTTGGATGAATACGAATTCTGCGGAATGACGATAATATATATAATTACGTCAATGAAGTAAACGCAATAACGATAATCCCATCGAGAAGCAGATAAAAGGAAACTTTAAACATTTAATTTAACATTTGTTTGGCAGTTAACTATAGGGTTTGGAGATCATTCATCGGTCAAACGAAGAGAACGATCATATTTCTGCATCTTATTTTCACAAGGAAACTGGTTCGTGTCTTCTGCCTCTTGTAACCTTCCAAGAAGAGAGAAAAAGAAGGAAGAAGGAAATAAAAAAAAAGAGCAGGGATGAAGAAGAGGGTTAAGAAACACGCTCGTACATTGTCCGGCACGATAAATCTCCTCTTGGATAATGAAAAGAACGCCCTTTGACCTCAGAAAAAATTCTCCCTGTTGAGAATCTATTCACGAAAGGAAGAAGAGAAGAAGTTCATGAGTCCGCGTTCATTTTTTCTTTTTCTCACAGCAGGACAGGATCGGGCCATTACAAATTTGATGGGCACTCGTTAACGAAACGTTCAAACGTTCGCTCTTTTTTTCTTCTTTCGACCATACTTTCTCTCTCTCTCTTTCTCTCTCTCTCTCTCTCTCTCTCTCTCTGTCTCTCTCTCTCTTTCCTCTTTCTCGCCTAATATCATTTCGTTCACTTTCATCTTTGGTTTTCGTGTAATACAATTTGCCAAATAAATTATACACGGCGTATTGCTTTTAACAAAAACGTCCAACCGGCTGCCCCTGCTCAACCCGCCCCTTTTTAGTCGAAAGAAACGAACTTATTCCTGTGAAAAAACTTAGCCTACTGTAAGAGAGAAGAGCTTCGTTATTGCGTTTGAAGTGCACCGTTGTAAGTACGTCACACGAATAAAACCATGTTCGAACTTGCAGACGAAAACGTGGAAGAGGAGGAAAAGAGGATAAGAGAGCCGTACTCTCAGCACCTCCCACTCAATGAAATTCAATTATTGTCCGACCCGATACACGTCGTCGAACGAAATTCTCGTATTTTCGATAGAGAGGCTATAAGCCCAGAGAGTGTTGTACGCTCGTCGCCTTCATTACCACCACCGAGTCTGCCAACCCAGCGGGACAGTCTAACTCATTATACTTAACAACTATCCATTAACCATCGTCCTATCGATGCAAACCACGTTTATACTTACATGCGTGTACTCGTAATGATGCGTGCTTTCTGTTTTTTTTTCTTTTTTTTTTTTTTGTTTGTTTAAAACAAACTTGATGTCGTCGACAGGGCTCTTTAATGTAAAATTATTCGACGAAAGATCGATAATAGATATAAGGTTAAACTGAAAATAAACGTTATTACACAGAATAATTGAGTAATATGTTTTAAAGTGTAAATATTCTTTTTGTAAGTTTTGAAAGTAATAGAAAAAATTCCGACAAAATCATCGAGATCAATGGGAAAGATTGTAGACTTAACAATATACATGCTACAAAACCAATATTATCATCATATTTTGTGATCGGTCGTGAGGAGTGTACCCATGATTGACGGTGAAAAAAACGAAGTACATTAAGGAATAAAAGTTCGACATAAAAGTAAAGATAAAATAAAATCTTCCAGGTATTCAGGGAAAAATTTCGGAATCGTATATCAAAAGTATGTCCGTGGACTACTAAATGATAATGGTAATTTATTTGAAGAAACTGACTTCAATCTTAACATTTCCTTCTTCGTACTTCGCAAGCTCTCTCTTTCTTTCTCTTTCTCTTTCTTTTGAAGCTAAATTTACCTTACTCACAGAGTTGCTTCTTCCATGATATTTCCGACTGCGAGACTACGTGACGTACCTTCGAAAATGTTACCTTTGCTCGATGGAGTACATTTCAGCTCGTATGCGACAGAGGTTATGAAGCGCGTGCTGGTTCTCATTAAATCATAATACATTATGTGACATTCATATAATTCAATGGGACCAAATAAATTGAAGACCAACAAAATTTTCTGTAAAGTCAAAAAAACTTGAGACAGTCAGATATATATATATATATATACAATTCCTACTTTAGAGGAAAGAAGTCGAATTCAATCGACTCATCGGGCTGAATTAGCAGGACAGGAAAGCGATGTCAATACAATCGTTGAAATTAATAGCCTCAACTAAATCTCGATGAGTCACGTCGTGACGTATTAAATGGCTCCTCTGGATTGCCCTTCCCTCTCGTATCCATTCTCGACTGTCCGACGCTTCCTTCGGAAATTACACGATTCACCTTTGGTCTTCGTTTTTCTTATCGTGCGTAGCTCGCAAAATTTTTTACGAGCCTTTCTCTCTCTCTCTCTCTCTCTCTCTCTCTCTCTCCCTTTATCTTGCTCTTTTGCTCTTCCTTATGGGTGGGTGAAGAAAACAAGAAAGAAAAGGAAAAAGGCAGCTTTGGCATCGAGAATGATCTTCGAGCTGGCAGGCAGCCCATCGACTTTAAACGTCGAGCAGAAATCCTCGAATAGCTCGAAGGAAGAAAAAAGAGAGAGGGAGAAAGAGAGAAAAAATAGAAGGAGTAAAGCATAACATGTATCTCCCAAACATCAAGTACTCATATTCATGTACCGCCTTTTGCAAAAGTTCGATAACCATGGGCTCACTCCGAAATTACCGAAATTGCACTTCGGACTTCATCGTTCGAATATTTGACCTCAGCTGCCCTTTCCTTCCTTACAAAACCCTAGGGCTTTATGAGATATTCTCCTTTTCTTCCCTCACCTTTTCTCTCTCTCTCTCTCTCTCTCTCTCTCTCTCTCTCTCTCTCTATATATATATATATATATATATATATATATATATATATATATATATATATATATTGCCTTTATAATATTTAAGCACATAAGTCTTACCGTGGGAGGATATTCTCTCTATCTTTCTCTTTCATATTTCTTTCACGAATATTTCCTCCTCTTTTCCTTTTTGTAAACTAAATCTTATCAGATCTATCGCTCGATATAACCTGAATTGTTCCGAATAAAGTCATAAAATGCCCCAACGTGTTTCAGAGTCAATGCCGGGTGTATGAGAGAGAGAGAGAGAGAGAGAGAGTGAGAGAGAGAGAAAGAGACAGAGAGAGAGAGAGAGAGAGAGAGAGACAGAGAGTTGCTCAGCCACGCTTGCTGCGCGTGTCGTAAAACGTAACGTCGATTACGAGTAATCATCGCGATTACCGCTTTCGCACGTGCCCTCAGCGTAGAGGGCGGCGAAAGGAGAATATGTAGGTGGCGTACTCGTTTATCTTAATGAGGAGTGATCCGCACTAATCTAAACGCTTTTTCTCCTTTATCCCGTACGAGATTCCAGCGGCTTTGCTTTTGATCTTTCAAAATGCTTTGGATCATTATATAGCTTTTGCGAAAGTTAAACGTATCGTTATTGCTTTGATCAAACAACGACTTGTTGAGTAACCAAATTGTCAAATAAGTCTTGGCATAGAATTTTGCAAGTAATACTCTTTAATTAATTCTTATTATTCTTTTATTCTTAAACACTTACGATTAGAGCCATGTGATATTATATCTTTTTTTACATTTCCAAAATGTTTTTATCTATAAAATAGCATACGTATATATACATATGTTGATATGTAATAATATATGTATATATAACATATGCACATATGCATAAATAACTTATGTATTATTATTATTATTATTATTATTATTATTATTATTATTATTATTATTATTATTATTATTATTATTGTATTATAATATGTTATATATTTATATTCATACTTAAATATTATATATTGTGTATGTATAAAAATCATAACACGAAAATGATAAAATATTGGTGATTCATCCTTGGTTTACGCAAGTTATTGTGAAATTTACAGCAAAACATAAACGTATGTGCATGTACCCGAAGAACATAATTTAAGTTTAAATCTCTATTAAATTCTTAATAAATCATACAATATATATCGATACTTAACATATTGACGACGGCACCATAAGTCGTATTTTACTATATCCGACGGCTCTTTATAGAGATCAGCTACCGTTATGTTTGAAATGTTTTAAAAAAGTACATAAAAAGGAGTAAATTACCATTATAGTTTTTAATCATTGGAAGAGTTTATAATATCAGTAAAACCGATATCTAAAACTATTGTGATGAGCCATCGGTGATACACACCGTTCGGTAAAGCTTACTTCCTTTAAGCCACCAATGATACACTGGTTGGCGTCAATGTGTCAATAAACAATTCAATTGTTGGTGTTCTTCTGATGTCAAAAAAATTGAATTTAAGACTTGAATTCTCGCCCAATTAATTCATCACTAACCTCCTCTTGCTGTCATATCTTTTCATAATAAAACTACGAAGTACCATGATGCACTAGACGAGTGCGGAATTCACAATACGATGTGCTATTCATACATGGCCACCGGCCAAGGCTTTATGTATCGTCGATGGTATCTCGGATATTTAACTAAACAACATAAATCTAACAGTAGAATGACCAAATCAACTACGAAATTGTATTTAAATTAATAACTTTAAAGATCAAATATTTATATAGCAAGTATTTATAGTTACAACACAATAACGTTACAATATATGTAACGATATATTTGCCAATGGTGACCGTTTCTATTTTCTTACTGCATCGCCGTGGTCTCTATCAACGATACCGAAAGTCAAACATTTCCAAATCCGTGATTTTATCGTATATTGTTGACGGCAGTGTCGTGTGAATATGCACATATAAAACATATAAGCGTCACTATATAAGATTGTATATAAGAAAAAAGGCGTCGTGTCAATGAGCTTTTATGCAACACAAAGACGATTTGTATTGTCTTGGAATGAAAAGACATTGAACGAGTAATTCGGATTTCAAATCCTTTCTTTTTTCCCCTCTTTACAGGTGTACATACGATAGAATTAGAATTGGCAAACAACTTTGTCTGCTCGATAATATTCCCTAGAGGCAATCTTAAATCTCGATCGAGCAAAAAAAAATACATTTCTTCGATTACTTTACTTTGAAAAAGGAAAATTAATCGCGACAAATGAACGAAGACGAAAATCTCTTAATAAATCTTTATTAATTCTATGGTATTAAATCACCGAAGTAAGTAAGCCGCTTCTATGAGATTTGTAATCCATTATTTATATTTCATGCTTTCTCAAGGAGCCTCGCGTAACGTCGCGTACGTCGTTGATCCTTCGCGATACGCGAAATAAGAGAACGTTATCGATGCTTCATCGACAATATATTGTCGATTTAGCAGTGCTTCTTCTTTTCCTCGTGGTATGTCTTCTCTCGCATTTTTACGTAATGACTACAAATGAACTATCTCTTTTTCTCTTTCTCTTTCCCGATCGTGTAAGGAAGCGAGAGATACGTTTACACCAGAGCCGACCTCGGCTTCGCGCGATTAATCGTCGAGTCATCAAGATGACTCAGCTCGTTCTCTGTATTTAACTGCCTATAGCACTTTGCCCAATCCGCATTTACATAGTTGCGGCCATTCAGTTTCCTGCGCCATAAGCCTCGGAACTTTCGACTAGGATTCTTTGCAAACACCGATTAATCGTTACATCTGCTTTCAATGAGGTGTTTACAAACGATTCAACGTGTAAATGAGTATGATATTCTTCGTTCATGATACGGCGATCGATCGTACACTTTCCCACGTTTATTTGCATGCTTTATCATCGCTTACGCTTTACCATTTTTCATTTTCTAACCTGTCGCATTACTATGGACTACGAGAGCAACGAATTAAAAAAGCCATATTCCTATTTCTCATTTTCCCTCGTAAGTACATGCTACAAACCAAAGAAGATAATAGATATGTAGCCTTTCGATATTGAGAACAGTTTAATTGCGCGAATACATTTAGATGCGCCTACTTTTAGGAAACCCAAGAAGAAATGTTTTTCTGAAGGATATAAAACGCGAACGAAGTATCTTAAACGTATACTCGGAAATACTTTTCTTCAAAATTGAAGGATGTACATATTTTAGATTCCTACGTAGCGTTAACAAGAACAAACAAGATTTCTTCGAATTATTCCAATATTTCACTGCTTTTCGATTTTCCTCTATCCCAATGTATATTATCCCAAGAAATCTGTCGTAATTAACGTATTTAATATATGATTTAATGATGATTTTAAACTCTATCCGACCAATTCAAGTTTTGACCGAGACATCGCAAACAGGGATCTTTAATCCCACAAACATTTGCAATTTTCTACCGGAACGTAGTGTCAAGTTCACAAGGATTATGTTAATATAGATAATTTGCTGCTTTACTGTGCACGTTGCGTTCCGATCGTATACAATAAAATCGTCGCTTTTTCTAGCTTAAAGAATATACACCTTGTTCGTTAGAACTGTAATAACAAAGATTTTACATATCTGAAATCGTGATTTCTCGATATTATAACCACCTGTTACATCGAAAAGAAAATGAGATTTATATTAATCGAGCAGTAAGCTATGAATGTCTTTTTATTCGCCATCATATGCTACGTAAGTACTCGCTTCGCAAGTAGGTTAACTGCCAGAATAAAGGTGTAACTGTAAATAATCATTCGGCAACATCGAGCTGAGCGTAATTCTGGGGATAGTGAACTTTAAACAATTAAAAGAGTCTTAAAAACAACACGATCATATTTCTCTTCGCTATTAAACTTTGCACTTTCAGTTTAGTAGATCGATTTTATCATCTTCCTATATCCGCGATTAATCATTCAACTTTTCCAGGATATATCGGCGTTCAATGTGCCGGAAACGATTGACCGATATTATTTTCCATCGCTTCGATCCTAATTGAATAACATTATTATTATTCGCTGGAAATAAAATATATATTTCTGAACATAGCGTTAACTCGATGTGAATATAAAGAAGCGCACAAAAAACCCAGATGTTTCCGTGTATTTCTATATATAGAAATTACACCGCGCGCGATGACGAACATCGATAGATTAAAACGGCAATAAATTCGATAAATCGATCTCATCTCCCTCTCTACGTGAGCTCGAGTCTTATATTAGGAAATCCGCGTACGTGGTAGCAAGTATTCTCTCTTTCTCTCTCTCTCTCTTTCTCCCTCTCTGCGTGAATTCCTGAAGATGATCTAAGCCATGAGGAGATTAATTATTTCGTCGCGTCTAATTAATGCTTCTGCGTTAAGATGTTATTATCGTGGCTCACGCGTCATGTGCCACTACGCGATACTCACGGAGCTTATCTTCCTGCTATCGAATTATGATCGATTGGTCGTTGAGCCAACTAAAATGTAAATTTTCTCTGTTATATTCAGGAAGTCAATAGATTCGGGTGTTTAAATCTCTAAATGGTTTTTTCTCCGTTCGCGGAATTTTCATTTTTCTTCTTAATACATCACGGTGGACATATGTATTTCACATATTTTGTTTCTAAAAGGGATTTAATTATTAATTGACGAAAAGAAAGAAACGTTTATATATATTATCATGTAATGATATAGCCTCAATAGTACTTTTAATTAGACAAAAACATAGTTCAACTATTTCCATTAGTCGCCTGTCTTTTTCTTTTAATATATCGCGAAAGTTGCCAGTAAATATGCCAAGATAAGCCAAATGGGATACATTGAAAGATGTGAAACTATTTGAAGAATGATCAGCGCGAGTTCGCGTCCTTGTGGTTGTACGACACAGAAATAAAGATCTTGAGTCATTAGACGTCTTCGATGATGTTAATCGGAATAAGTTAATCGTACGTAATTATGTAGTAGTTAATATAATGATATTGATTTTTAAAATACCTACTAATAAACGATAACGTATTATTATTAAATAATACCAGGAACGAGCATACG
This sequence comes from Dolichovespula saxonica, assembly GCA_911387935.1. Lineage (NCBI taxonomy): Eukaryota > Metazoa > Arthropoda > Insecta > Hymenoptera > Vespidae > Dolichovespula > Dolichovespula saxonica. The sequence continues at coordinate 11,171,118 of OU426993.1, read as the reverse complement.
CGAGATAGATGCGATCGAAAAAATAAATGTCAACATGCTAAGAGGAAAACATGCGCTGTCCTATGCAACAAATAACTTTAATTCCAGAGACGAAATACATTAAAAGTCGATTCATACATTTCTATTCAGTCTCCATTCAACTCAAATTATCTTCTATTTAAAAATAACAGTTCAGCTGTCATTTCAACAAAATTTTTTTGTCATATCTTAACCATAACGTATTTTATGAAATACATATTCAAATGAATAAATAAATAATCCAAACGAACTCTTCCCTTAATAGAGAAACTTTCTTAAAATAACGTCATGAAACTGCTGGTACATTAATAAAAGCTAATATTGATATGTCTACAAACTGGGCGGAAATTTAAATATACTCATCACCGACATTAACAATGTACTGAACATTTTAGAAACAAACTTCGAATTTGTCCAAACATTGAACACATCCTTAGATAAAGAACAGTTGTCGAACATTATTACCTATAAAATTGAGAAAGGTAAAATATTGCACAAGACACACACGATAATATAACGATTTTCACATTCAACTAAACTAACGTAACCGACAATTCGAATACAAACATAATATCTTCTAACTATTCAAGTTTACTTTTCATACTAAAACGAAATTCCGAATATTGTTCTTAAATATATGTCAGATACATCTACTATTCTTTTATAACATTGATTTTTACACATCGAACCTCTTTTATAACATGAACCGTTACTAACTACTAATTCGCGGGGAGTAGTCCTAGCCATAGATTTTACTCTGTTTTCATGATTATATCTTGTCATGCTCCGTTCGTTTAGAGGATTGTTACCACAGCTGTCCTCTCTTTCCTTCTCTTTTATTCTTCCCGTTACAGTTCCTTCAGAACTGTGGCAGTTGCTAACATCAATTAGCAATTTGCTAACAGTGACAAGTTGCTAACAACAGTCCAATTCTCATCCGACGTTACTATAATAGATTGTCAGGAGTTAGTGCTCCATTCAGTACTTCTTCAAGATCTTGTTGATCCGTACTGAAACATGGACATTGAAGAATGCATATTGCGCCAAGTAGGTAGTTAACTTCCTTGTGTTTGTGGTTCACCCAACTATCTACTTGACGAATTAGGTGATGCGTATGGGTTGCGTCTAGATTTTTCACAGATCCATCCCGTTTCGCTTACCAACAATTGCAGACTATTTTATCTTGCATCTGTCTATTGATTTTGTCGAAGTTAGGTTGACATTTTTTTAGTGATATATTTATTATAAAGGAGAACACTCTGTAAGTGACCGCTCCTATACTATCACGCCAAAGACTGATAAACGCAACTGAATCTATCTTATTCCCGCTGCCAAGATTACTAAATACGGACAGATTCGGAAATCCCCAAAATTTCTGTAGGCGAGTTTGGGTTAAGCAGTTTCTCCGTGGCCGTCGGCAGCGTAATAATAAGTTATCGCATTATCTCCGGCCACGCCCACGGGGAACAACGGTATCACGATACTCGGTACCCGTTCTGTCAGGATGGGATTGCGAGGAGTTATGTATGATTTACGGTTTGGACTTTAAAGAATTTGTGATCCTGTAGTGGAGAAAAAAAGAGGGAAAAGAAAAGAGAGGCGTACTATTCTGTTCGGGGGTGATTTAACCAGAGATAATTACAGGCACTCTTTCCCATCACCAGGAACTCAGACATTTTCTAACTGAACAGAATCCAAGTATCTAATTTTCCTTTTAGGAAAAGGGTTTCTCGACAATCGTTGAAGAGGGAGAAGGCATCAATCGAAGAGACAAGATGTCTAACTGAAAAACGACACAACCTCTCGCCTATTACTTCCTCCAGAACGATCCCTCAAGGATCAAAGATCTAAGGACGGTTTAAGATACGATGCGAAATCGTATCCTTCATTCTACATTCACAGCTCACCTTCGTGGCAAGACCCAATGACATGAGCCTGACTTTATAAATCACCGTACTTCGAGAGCCTGCATAAAGTAGTAGTTTCAAGAGACAAAACGAACATTATCTTCTCTTAGTCGTCCGGGAAAAGAAAACGAGTGTTATATGAACCTTGTTGTCGACTTCCCCAATCTCGATTGCCACAAAGCTAATGCATCCTGCTTAATGCGTTCTTCTAATAATCATTTCCTCCCCGGCTCAAGGCTTTTCGCGACTAACCGTCTCAGGGTTCTTACTGTTCTTTTTGTAATATCGTAAAACTCTCGATGTCGGTAAAACTGGAGATCGATCGGAGATCTGGAAACGACACACAAGGACTTTGTTAATACCATGCGATACTCAGACCTCATTTATATGAGCGCACGCATCCGAAGTCCATTGTGGTTTCTAAGATAAAATCGGATCACCTTGCAGGCGCGTAACTAACCGTCAGAATCAACGCTGGAAGATAAATTGTTCGGAGGGTGCCGAAACGGAGTCCCCATTCCCTACTTGCTAATCTCCTTAATCTACGAGTGACCCTACCTTGTCACTCAAATAATGACAATGCGATTTCCCACTCCCATACCCTTGTCAAAACGAAACATGAGATACCGAACCGGATCTTAGAACTTAATATTATTATTCCCTATTCGAATGGTAGGTACCCTACTAGCGAAATCGATTTCCTTAGCCTCTTCTGTTTCTGATCGAGAAGCGCCCTTACCCTTCTACCTATCGATTCCTCTCCCCCTCACAATTCCAGTCGCTCCACCAGTCGCTCTTAATAAAGACAGCCGCAATTTTATGCTCTGAGATCTCTACACGCTTTTACCTTTATTTTCTAGTTTCTCGCGCGTATCACCATCATCGATTAAGACCGAAAGGTCAGCCTTGAACGAAACAATGCTGACTCTTCCCGAGGCGTCTATTAGCCTTGAAAGCTGGTCAAACATTTCGTTACAGTAGGAAGATCCGAGAACTTGACTCTCCCGTAGCCTACTCGAATTCCTTCTGCTCTCCTAGTACTTCTCTAGATTCTGCGATCTTTGGAGTAACTTAATTACTTCAAACACGTTTTTCAACCTAGCCAAATTAAAGGCATTCTTAAAAATACTTCTTCGTCTTTCCTTTCCATCGTGCGTCTGACATAAATTCTCTTGCCGTGCTGACCACATGATTTATGGTATCCAAGATTGACCTTGACTTCCACAAGTCGTACTAGCTATCCGTTAAATTCCCAATAACGGCTTTTATCCGATTATGGACAATTCGTGGCGAGATCTTTCCTGCGGTGTCCAACATGCACAAAGGGCAGTATGACGATGGGTCATCGGGTAGCTTTTTGCCTTGAAGCGAGAGAACAAGCCTCTACCACTTCCAACGTTCGGGGAAGATACCTTCTCCGAGACATGTGTCGTACATGTCAAGGAATAGCTCAGGAGCTGTCTTGATAGCTGTCTTTAGCGCTACGTCCGGAGCAGTTCCTCGCGTGTAACAAGGGGATAGTTTCTTCGTCTACTTGATCCACTTGGTATTCGTAGTCTTGTTGCTCTGGAAAGAGCGTCGTCGCTATTTCCTTGGTGCACGCAGGTGGGTTTCTGTCTTGGCTGACTTTTGAACCAAGACATGACCACCTTGTATGGCTTGCCCCAGGGATCTCCATCTATCTCGTCGAGCGAGTCGGTCCAACTTTGCCTTTTGCTGCGTTTAATGGCTTTAACCAGCTTGACGTGGGCCTCCTTGTACTTCGCTAGCAAGACCGGGTGTATGTTTTTTCCCTTGACTCATTGGCATGGTTGGCATGGTTGCTTTCCCTCCGAAGTCTGGCTATTGCATTATTCTACTAGTATACCGGAGGGTTGCATCTGGGTTACGTCTGGGTCTCATAATTTTCGTCATTTTCCTCCCTGCAGATCCTTTGGCATCACCGTTTTCTATGGTCGCGCGAAATATTTCTTCGTCGGAGGTGCCTCAGGTACTTTCCAACCATGCTTTTGGATTACCCGTTCAGCGTAAATCCCTTTTTCGTCGTCTCGAAATTTCCTACACTAAAAACACTGCGTACAGATATCTGTCACTTGTTACTACGTGTCGCCTTATGCAGGGTCGCTGCTAACGAATGTGAATTCTATTGTGGAACTCGCTTTTTCTTTGATGTAAGTGGGTGACTTGCCATCATTGAGCAAGACCAGATCCAGTACAGAGAGTGTTTCCAAGAATGCTTCCTCTCTTCTATCTGTCTTCTTACTGCCCCAGTGTACAGCCCAGGTATTGATGCTCCTCGCAGTCGTGCACGGTTTCGGTCCTTGGCATTGCTGAACAACCGATCCAAGATTGTCTCGAAGTTTTCCAATATCCGGCTAGGTAGGGTTCAGCAGCTACACACACACACACACACACACACACACTAACGATCTGTCTATACATGTACATACACTGTGTATGTACGAAGCATACACTGTGTATGTACGAAACATTCTTCATGTATCCTCAAGACCTGAAAATGTTATTTGACACAAGACCAAATGATGGCCTTGTCTGGTGAATCCAATTCCTACGATTGTTGGTCGGGGTTTCTATATGGTTTCACTACATCTATCTTTTCTTCTGTATCAGCAGATCTGTACCAGCAGATTTCTTCCTATCTGTATCAGCAGATTTTGTTTAGCCTCTCTCAGTGATTGAGATTTACTTGTAGAATACTCATCTTCGTTTTTGGACAAGCGCCTAGTTAGCTTTCATGTACTTATAGCGATGTAGATAGAAGTTAACCAATTATTAGGTATAATTTTACTTACTTTTTTTTTCACTCTATTTTCAGACGGAATCGGATTTCCGTCACAACTTGATTGTGATTTTAGTTGATTTTGTCAGCAATCACTTATGTTTTCACACTTTTCACGCAGTTTCGGAAGCATTTATTGAATATAACTTGTACAAACGACAAGATGGTAACTGGAACCAAGTGTTCGCGATAACTAGCTCGTTGTCTTGACAGAACTGCTACAGTCTGTCCTCCCTTTCGTTTCTTTGCTCTTTCGTTTCTTTGTCAATTTTGTACAATTTTGTCTACCCGCCTTTAGTTGGTTTTTTGCGTTCAGATCGTCTATAATTTTATTAATGTAATAATCTTTAAATGCTTTCATCAGGTTTTCTATTTGTTTGTAAAATAAAATTCCTATATTTTATCGAAAGTTTGTGAGTAGATCTCAATCAATTTAATATTCTTGCAATCCTCTTCTAATTTGAAAAGCATGTAAGGTTCCAAGAATGGTAAGAAACTGGTGACATACTTGGGAGGAGGAGGGGAGAGGGGGCAGCGACATGAGAATAGCCACTTCAAGGTAAAATTCGAACTCTTAAAAAATGTAGAATGTTTCATCTGGATATTCCTTTACTTTCGGGAAAGTCCAATACACCTATGACCAACAGATATTTGCTAAGGCCCTTCTCTCATCTTTAGGTTTTCCCAAGGTAAAGTGTGTATAATCATTAGATATTCCGTTCTTCTCGATACTTTCTATTCTTGTATAACTGGAATCCAAGGTCTAAATGCTACCTAACATTCTTTAAGTACCGTAATCTCATATTAACACGTTACTATTTTCTTCGTTTAATAGCGTTTAGGTCCAGTTTTCTCGGAATAGATTCGATTTCGTCAAGTTTAACATCACTTGCCTTCATGCGAATGACCGTTGTTCGGCTGTTCGACGAAGGGAAGATCATTTTATTTGTTTCCTTTCCTCTTTCCTTTCCTCCTTTCATCTTTCATTTATATACTTTATACTTCACACTGTCATCCCTTTTCATCCTTAAGTAATCAATTGAATGGTTCTATACCTGCCCTTTCTATAGATACGTAACATATATAATTTTTCCTACTATTAAGATCTAGACTTAAAACAAATGGGATTTTTTTTAAGCATTAAATACAATTGAAATTATTTACTAATTAAATCATGAGAGTTCGTTAGAATCGTAAGTCTTGTTAATTGTATATATGTGTAAGAGATTAGGAAGATATTCATGTTTGTGTGTGAGTCTCAAAAGAATGTTAGGAATATAGGTATTTATTAGATAGAAACGTAATCCTAGGAATATAAATGATATGAGCAATATATGAGCGAGAGTATATGAGCGATAGAGATGAATGTTTATGCATGTGCGGAGATTAAACGACGTCTAGGACTTTGTCTTAAGGATAATTAAAAAAAAAGCGATAATGAGCGAGCGAAAGAAAGAAGCAATAACCGATATAAAGGACTAAGCATTAATAAAGTACAATTTTAGATTAGGGGAACCAGTCCAAATGACCTTGTTCTTGACGTATGTTGTCGTATGTTCTTAGCGAATTCATTTATTTATGTGTAGTAAATACATCGAAAAAGTATTTTGAAAAATTACCGAATTTCGAAAAAGATTCTCAAAGAGCTAGGTATTTTGTTTATAACTATTACTTCTAAGGGGACGAGAAATATTGCCAGAAATTAATAATACATTTTTAGTAATTCAAATAAATAATGGATTGGCACTATGTGGCGAGTAACAACAGGAAATAAAGTATGCCTTGCGTTAGAGTTGTATCTTATTTCATGATGGGGGTGCAGGGGGAGGAGCTGAGCACTTCCCACGCTCACGCGTTCAATTTACTATAGATAAATAAACGAATCTGCTAAGGTACGTTCTGTTAAATGTACATGGAGTCAACAAAGGTTATTTAGTAAATATTTTTTTTTAATAAATTTTTAATGAACAACGAGCAACGGCTAAGACCTTTGGATTGTTACTCAGGGTAATGACCTTGACATATATCCGTCATTAGAGCTACTTCCCTTAATCTAAAGTTTTACCATTTTTCTCTTTTTCTTTTTTCTTTTTATCTCATTAAGAAAAAAATAATTTTTTATTTGTTTAGTTTTAGATTCTTTTTTCTATTTTACAGATAATTGCACCAAAGAACGTAACATCTTAATCATATAACTGAAGACTTTATTATACTTAACGCTAATATGTGCGTATGTATATACTTGGGTACATATCCTTCTTCTCTCTCTCTCTCTCTCCCTCTCTCTCTTTCTCTCTCTCTCTTTTTCTCTCTTTCTCTCTCTCTCTTATTCTGTCTCTCTGTCTCTCTCTCTCTTTCTCTTTCTCCCTAACCGTTAGGAACCGATTATATTGTCATTTTTCTTATCTGTTCATGCATCCAATATTGTAAATATCTAAATAGCTATTATAATTGTATACCCATAAAAACTTGTTGCATTAAATGCAATACTACTGTAGATTAAAAATAGCATTAGATAGCGAATATTCAACTAGAGCCATTAGTCCATAAACCTCTGTTTAGTACATGCCGCAGCTATTCTTTCCTAGCACGTTTCGCACCTGAACTGTAGTAGTCGTCATAAGACAAATGAAGTAAACATAATGAGCTGTACGTAATATAGACAAATGGAACCTGCTATTTCTCACAGCTATGTCGAAAAGATACTATATTACTCGTGGCGAACTTCTATCATGCTTGTTATTGTGGTTAATATAAATTGTTTGTCTGGGACTAGTCAATTTGTTTTCCATGAAATATAGTAGTTATTTGTCGGTTTTAAATAAATATCGTTTATATAAATGTTGTTTCATTTACTTATGCTCTTGTAATTATTATCATTAACTATAAATAACCCAGATATATCTCTTACACACATTTATATTTTAGTTCATTAAACGAAATTTGTTTAACAAAGAAAGAAGAAACTATCTAAACAGAAAAAAATTACCTAATTTCTTCTATCAGCGTAATGACAAGAAAATATTGCATAGTACGATGTGAATCGACCTTGGATAATAAAATGAACTTTCTACAAGGTAGAACGATCACGCGGATGGAAGGTATCCTTGCAGGGTCGTGAGACGGCCCCTATCATTCGAGCGTTACGTTAGAACGAACGTGTTGTTACAGTAATTTCGTTTTCGTGACCTATTAATATGCATTAAACCTAGAGACAAAAGATCGGAACGGTTACATCACCCGGTTACTAGGTACAAGACATTTGCATGTAACCGGTATCGCTTTAGGCGCTCACCAAATAGGTATCTAATACGCTTACGTGCTCGTATTCTACGTTCGATAAGCTCTACCTTTGATCGTCTTTCCTCCAATCGCGATTTTCCTTCTATATCATCGTATTATATCTTGCTTATTCTAATAATATTCAACATTATTTCACTATATTCAGTAAATTTTTTGAACGAAAAAAATAATTACTAAAATTTATTCACAGGAAAGAAGAGAAAAATATTTATTGTAAAATATTTATTGTAAAATATTCATTGTAAAATTTTAATGTAAAATAAATTTGTTCATCCTAAATCTTTTATTTTTATTAGAAACCATGATTACACGTTTGTATTTATATGTCAAGAAAGAAATATTATAGATAAACGTTTCAAATAAAATAGGCAAAATCGGATGCTGATGACTTTATATGACGTCAATATGCTAAGAGATTAGAACGAATAGTATTTTCCCACAGTGAAACGTTTTCGTAGACGCGAGAGCTCGTTCGTGGAATGTCGATTTACTCCAATAAGCGATGAATTCGCTCTTCTTGTATCCGGTAATGGACGCAACCCGAAATTAGAACGACTCGTGTGCCTACGTAAATCGGCGCGTTCGTGTCAAGCATACTTAGCTAAGCGCGCTTAGAAATTCTGCAAATTCTTGTATGAGCGCATCAACATTTTCTGTGAACGAAGACAACGATATGTCGAGGGTTCAACAGACTCTTGGCAACTTCGTGGCGAGAATTCACAATTAATGGATTTCACGGCTGTTGACCGGCTAGACTCTTTTCCTTCTCTCTCTTTCCCTCTCTCTCTCTCTCTCTCTCTCTCTTTCTTTTTCTGTGGGCCTCGTTCTCTATAAGAATACTTCGATCGTTTACAGCCCGAAGAAGAACAAGAAGTAAGAAAAGGGATAAAAAAAAGAAGAATGATAGAATACGACAAAAAAAAAAGTGTAACAAGGAAGACGATCTTTTACCTCAACGTCGGTGGTCGTTTTCAATGCCTGGGATACGCTCTTTTCACTTCCGTTCTAATCGAAAACGTAAAAGAAAGGGAAGAGAAAATAAAAGAGTGAGAGAGAGAGAGAGAGAGAGAGAGAGAGAGAGAGAGAGAGGAAGAGAGAAAGAATTGTAATAAGTAAACATTCTTTAATATTTTATGCGAATTTAAAAATTTAAAAGAAAAAAGAACAATTTAATTACGACAACAAAGATTTTGAACTATTATAATATGTGAATCGCTAATCAAACATCAATCGTTCAGAATGTACAGAAATACTCAAAGATGATATGTATATATAGAGATATTATCAATAATTAGCTCTTGATAATAACCGGCTAACAAATAATTTCTTTTCGATCGGACCCTCCTGGTCGAGCGCATTTTTTTCCCCTTGCCACCGTCCTCGGCAGCGTCCGCTCACCTTTGCCCTCTGCGATATATACCGTTAAGGGATTCCAAGATGCAGAGACGCGACATTGCAGGCGACAACTGCAGCCACCTCGAAAATCTGAAACGTTCCTCTCTTTCTGTAGAAGCACTGACTGCACGTCACTTCACGCAAAGCGACAACACGAAGAATAGTCTCTTTCACTTTGCTCGAGCAAAATGGTACGCGCATATCTTAGCGTAAGGTAAATAAAATACGCGTTTTTTATTTCCATTTAAACAATCGCGATATAACATATTCGTTTACTTTTTAATTCGGTATATCCATTCTTCCTCTTCATTTAACAATTATTTGCGGAACGATTAACTCGATTTTGTGATATTTGAATGTCACTCCTCGTACGTAGAATTAGAAACTATTTTTAAGGAAATCTAATCGGCTCTTAAAGAACACCTTAGGTAATTTTTTTTTCTTAATATTTGTGTAATATTATTATTATTATATATTATTCATTTATTATTTTATTACATTTTATCCTCGAAATCTTCAAAAATCTTATCTGCCTTGCGTCACTAGATTCATACAGGAAAAAATTTTTCGATCAAAATTTGTAGAATATGCCAGTCAAACGATCCCACACAAACATCAAGAAAGAAGGAACGCACGAACGGAGAAGGAGGATGACAAATGTGTCGCTGTTTGTTCATCAGGGACGAGTTCGACAAGCACGATCTCCTGGCACGTGACGTTGCGAACGACGTCACGCGCTTGCACTTGCATAGCAGAGGTCGAAGAGACTGTCTTGTACTTTCTCTCTCTCTCTCTCTTCTCTTTCTACCCCTCTCTCGCCCACACTGTAGAACAATAACCTATCCTCAATGACAGACCGATCGATAACTCATCTTCGAACGTTCGATTTAAATAGACCTGTACTATTCGTATCCTGCGAGATCGAAAAGCTTTTTCACGTTTTTTTATCCACGCTTGCTTCCGATTTGTAAATTTCATTCTGAAAAGTTTGAAACCACTCTGAGGCACGACTCCGATTTTCGAGCTTCGATTTTGCGACACGAATTTTACATTGAGATTATTTTTTCGAGAAAAAGAAAATACAAAAATTCGCGATAACAAGGAACGAGTAAAAATAAAGAACTAATCGAAAATCTGCATTGAGCGTCCGATTCGACTAAGAGGCTGCTTTGTTCTTTTTTCTTTTTTTCATTTCTTCGTCGAAACAGTTTGTAAACGGTTTAATATCGAAAAGAGAAAAATGTAATGAAGTAAAAAAGGCATTTAATATTCAGAATGACGTAACGAGATATCATCGACGATGAGACGTTGGAAAATGAGCTCGAGTAAAATCCGATGAGTTCGAGAAGAAGAGAAGGGAACTTCAACGGGAAAGAGAAAAGAAAAATATATGACGATGGCCAGGTCGAGTGCGGTGTCAGCTAGTTAGTTAGAGGCCACGTTTATACGCAATGAATTAGTTGGTATGGTGGGACGTATAAGGGAGGACAGGTCGCCCACGCCATGTTGCAGCAGCTGGTATAAACAGGCCTTTGCTTTTCTTCGTCCTCAAGCACGTTACACTCTTTTTCTTCTCTTCTCTCTCTCTCTCTCTCTCTCTCTCTCTCTCTCTCTCTCTCTATCTATCTATCTCTCTCTCTCTTTTTCTCTCTCTCCATCTTTTCACCCTTCTCATTTTCCTTATTCCCTCTTTCCTCTTTTTCTTCCTTTGCTCGATTTGAACTAGCTGATGTTGCTCGCCGATGATACTCTTCCTTTTCCTGTTTCCTTTTTTTCAAAAATAAATAGAGGAAGAGAGAGGAGGCGAAGGGAGAGAGAGAGAGAGAGAATCCTCCCGCTGCGGTGACCCGTACACTCTTAAAACCTACGATAAACCAGAGCTTTTGTGATAAATAGTAGTCAAGCTTATTTTCTTTTTGGATATTCCCGCTGAAGCTTCTCAAACAGGTACCACTGGAGCTACTGATCTTTAGATTTCGATTGATTGGTTACCTTCAAGGAAAAAGAAAGAGATAGATATACTCGAATAGATAGTTCGATTTTTAGTTAGAACGACTGGTAGAAATCAAAGAACAATATAGTATATCGATTAAATCAATTCGTCTATACTTTATTCACTTTCTAGTTAGTTTCACGACCTTGACCTTCTTGATCCTGTAAGATTCCTTAATCCGAAGAAAACTTTTAAAAAAGTTGAAGTTGGAATGTTCGGCATGTTTTGTGACGAACATAATGAAATATAAAGGGTGAATCATGTAGCATGGCAAATGTTGATACTTCGAGATAACTATTAAATTCTTAACTACTAATTACACGTATTTACATAGGTTCTTCGAAGAGTGGTTAACTTTGAAAATATAAAAACTACTTTAATTTTCTGCATTTAACGAATTACATTAAATATTTCTAATATGACTCACGGTACGCATCGAAAACTATTTTATTTGACTTTTTCGAATCCTTCAGCTACGAGTTTTTCTACTCGTTTTACCGATCTTCGTAAAAAACCTTCGATCGATTGTCTCCGTATCTTCTCAACAGTGGAGAATAATTATAATCTGCCAGGGACAGGATCATAAAGACTTATTAAATCGATGCGACTTCGTTAATGAATACCGACGGACGATCGCGAGAATTTCATTAAAACTTTATACACTATTTACATACTCAATGTCGTAAATTCATAAAAAGAAATTGCTCGGATGGAAAAAAGTGCATACGACAAGATAAAAACGTGCTTTCGTCTTTGCTAATATTATGACAAGATTTTTCCAAGAAATTCCAATATCGCAACATCGCAACAGTGGGATATTTATGGTAAATATCCGGACATAGAATCATTTTTTAAATTTTCGATAAGCCGTACATTTTTAATTGCACAAAGTTGTTGAATGTCGTGAAGAACAATGTATCAAATTTTTTTGTTTTTATTTGTACATGTATGAAGCAGTGAACCTCATCAAAAATGAAGAGTTTATGACACGCATTTCTTTTTTAATCATCTTATAAAATTTGTTTAATCATACATTTATTAACGATTCTGGTAAATAAGAAGAAAAAAAGATTTTGAATTAACTTTGATATATATTATAACATAACGACATTTTGAAGATTTATTCTGAAGATGTACACGAGTTTGAAGCCAATCGATCAAAAAAATATGAGTGTTGTCCAGCTTTTCATAGTAAATATCCCACTGTGCGTCTTGGCAAGAAGCTCAGTCACATGCAAATTCAACTGTTTTAGCATGTGTACATAAGTCATGCACTTATATACGAGTAATAAACATCAACGTTTCTCGATGGCGAATTTTGACCTCATTGAGTATTTAAGTAGCTTTCGGAATGAGACGATAACATTATGCTGTATAGATACATATGATATTGTTTCGCTATATGATTTTGACTGTAAATTAATAAACAACTGACAACAAATAGGTTAATTTTCATCTTGATGAGAATATGCTGGTAAGACGTATCTCAATTCTGTAAAAATGTGTACGTGAGATCTTGAATCATTTACTGCATCCTAAATCTTGACGTATGTGTGTGTGTGTACGACTCGCACTAATGACTTCCCTGTATTAATGAGGTAATTAATGGTTGCATCACCGTGGCCACGTTCGTTTCGTGTTAATTTTCCACTTTTATTGAGGAGAAATCGATAAAGATCAATAGAGTGAGAGAAGCGGAAGAACGATGGAGATTGGTGAAGCTCGATGGTGTACATCGAGTGTAAAATGGAAGTTTCGTCAATAGTCGGAGATATATTGGACGAATGAAATGGTAATAAAAATAGTGATATTGAGAACGTTCCATGGGTTTACAATGTTCTACAGATACTAAAAACAATACGACGGATATTGGAATCTTCGAAGGATATATTTTTAGAAAAAGTCAAATCGTTTTATAGTACACGAATGTTATAATAATATTACCGTAAGCAAACTATAGTTCGCTCGTTAATGTTTCTGGTCTCGTTCATGAAAAGGGCAATTAATCAAACCTTCATTGAAATTTATAATCGATGAACAAGAGAAAACAAAAATTGAGTTAAATAAGACATCTCTTTTCTTACTTGATCGGCTTATAGTTAGCAATTAAAGAATAAAATAATTGAAGTCGATCGATCGTTTATCTGCCTTTATCCCTGTCTCGCCTAAAAATATTTTTTTTCTTTCTTAATTTTCTGCAGTCATACGGAACAGTTTCATTCCATAGAACGGAGCATACGATGCCTTTTCCATCGACGACTCGTTCTCTACGGACAGATCGATAGATCACTGTATCGCTTGTGATCGATGAACGCGCGAGGCTTCGATCCATTCGCGAGATGTATCATTGGATTTAATCGAACGGACGGAAGAGATAGATGATCGTGGTTAGAAGAGAGAAAGAGAGAGATGAAGAACGTAGATCAAACGATTACATATAAATACCTAAACATACATATGTGCGTGTGTATGTGTGTTTATAGATAGATGTACATATATGACTCGCTCGTGTCGCAGTTACAGGTGTTCCAACACGACTCATTATTTACGCACACGCACGCACCATCTTGACTTTTAACGATCGATCACGTGGATACAAATTTCAGCGTGAAATACGTTCCCTCCAAGGCAATACGTTTGCTTTGCGATCAAGGCCGAAAAAGAATGTTTCGAGCATAAAGAAAAATTGTTTTTACCGAACGGTTGTCAATATCTTAACGTTCAGGGTTTTTGATTTTTTCCTTCCTTCACGAGAATTCGATGAAAATGAAAAATAAACTTGCGTCATCGCATTGATGATTCCATCGTATGAAAAAGTCTAGCATATTTTGTCACTTTGTATTTCGCAATCAGTAGCCGCCTATAGTCCGTTCAACGAGACTGTTCAGGAGATGTAAATAAATGTAAGCTATGGGGTTATGATCGCGTCAGGAGCATATTCAAAATCTTCAGATACTACAACACTTTAACACTTTTTGGGCAGGAGGTCAAAGTAAGATCTAACAATCTAACAATATACAAATAATAAATAAATCTATATGCTTTTAAATTCAACAATTTATTATCGTTTGTCAAGCAATGGTTGGGAATCCCTTAGATCTATCATGCACGCGAACTGTAAACACGTTACTGTTATCTTTAAGTCTTTTAACCTGTCTGATCGAACGGACTGCAGTAATTTACCTCTTCTCGATTTGATCTTCGGATTTTTTATCAAACACAAGTCATTAACACATATCTTGTTACTTTTCTTGTGAAAAACAAATAAATAAATGTAAAATATTTTACATTTAATTGGGCAGCATTAGATAAACTCGTAAGATTAGAAAGACAAGCCAATATCCGAAGTGAAATTCCTTTTTAACGCGGAGGAAATCATCAATGCAAATTATAAAGTCATCAACCTGTTGTTAATCTAGTTTCCAAATTATCTTCTAATTAAACGCACAGAGATTTTCTATGTCCCGTGCAAAGGAGTACTTATTATGTCAATGAAACAAGTGCCAGAGAACAAGCGTTAAAACGAATTCTCATTGCGTTGATGTCTTCTCTCCTTGCAAGGACGGACTCGTGTACAAGTTAAGCAGACTGCGATCGGAGAATAATTGGCGCATAATCGTTACTGATCGAGCGTAAAAATGATTGCGGCATCTATCGCTTTTGATTATTACGACAGCGATTATGAAGCATCACTATTTGTCAAGGGCATTGTACCGAGTTTCGCAGTACTAGAATCTCTCGCTGTCTCTTTGCATTCTTCTCTTTATTTCTAACCGTTTAGTCTTTCTCATTTTCCTATAGCTTTTTCCGTCTAAACGAACGTTACTCTTTCTCATTGTTAGTTGTGATATATTCGTTGATTATACCATATCGATCGTTCAGTAGCAATTATAACAGCATCTCTCTCTCTCTCTCTCTCTCTCTCTCTCTCTATCTCTCTCTGTAATCTTATATTTCGTATGTAAGCAATGTGCAAAAACGGATAAAATCGTATATCAATTAATTTTCTCATGATGAGACGTGACTCTTGCTTTTTCTACTGCAGCTCGTTACTCGAAGGCCAAGCCCTTCGAAGGCAGAACATCGTCTTGGTCATCTCAATTCTCGATGGTCGAGGAAAAATAAATTACTTGTTTGCCAAGTAATCAAGGGTTGTAACTACATTACATCATCGAAAGATCCGTAGAAGAGTAATGAAGTTGAATAAAATTATCCTGTATAATCTGTATCATTTGTTTAACTATAAAAATCTGTTCACTATACGACTAATTTAGTATCTGTATTTTTGTAAAAGTGTCATTAACTGATTCTTTGAAAATAAAATAAATTTGCTCGGTTAATGCGAAAATGTATAACTTAAAAAAATTAAAATATAAAAAGGATAAAAGTAAGCAGATATTTTTTGGATTTTTTTTCAAGACAGCATTCGAGAGAACTCGTTAACCATAATAATTTCCGTTTAACAGTATTGCAAGTATCAACGGCAGGACTTGTTAACCATACCATCCTATGTAATTAATAACTCAACATGGCGCTCGGTAAGTTCGTTCGGTGACAACCCGGACTTGCACGTTATTCTTCGTTTAGGAGCGATCACCAATTTACAACTAATGCTACGGAAGTAATATTAGTGGTAGCAAGCCATCATAACATCAGATATAACACATGATTTGAACATTTTGCGAGACTCGCTATCTGAATCTTCATATTTGTGAATTATAAGCGAGAAATTTCGATTTTTAGTTAACGATAGTTCCAACTTAATCCTTGCGTCTTTTCCGTCTACCTAATGTTAAGGAAGAAACCTTCTCTTCTAATTTTTCTACATTTTCCGTCTCTCTTTCTCTTTTTGTTTTTCTTTTTTATTTCTCTCACTCTCTCTCTCTCTCTCTCTCTCTCTCTCTCTCTCTCTCTCTCATTCTCTCTCTTTTCTCGTTTATTCGCTCGCGCTGACGACTCAATCGTAGTTCGAAGCCGAAGAAGAAAATGATGAAGGTTTGCGATAAAATTCATGAGACGAGCGGACTCGAGCAAGCACGCGAGCGATTAGCATAAAGGAATCTCATTAGCAGCACTACTCGCCAAAATGTCAGGCCCGTCCTTTCGATCTACCCGGAACTATGTCTACGATCCCTTTCGAACCTGCTGAACGGAGGAAGAAAGGATGACTTTAGCTCTTCTTACTCTTATTTTTGCGTTATTTATCTTGTTTTTAGTAGTTGTGAGCAGCAATACTTTTTTACCATTTCAGACAAACCTACTTCTCGTCTATTCTCTCGTTTCTTTTGTCAATATTATTTATCGGGTCTTATGATGGCTGAAACTTTTTTTTTTAACACGAACATAAACAATATATAAAATAATTTGTAAACTCAACGTTTTGCGCTCTTTGGTCGGCTTCCCGAAAAGAAACCCTGTGTAAAACGACTGTACGTAAAAATCAACTTTATCTCTTTCTTTTAAACGCACAAGTAGCATCCACGCGAGATAATTTTTTTTTTGTTTCGTGCAACAAAGATTCACTCTTTATTCTTTTTTTATTCGCCAAAAGATAAGGACTTTTTGGGAGTTCATAAAACATTGCATGGCTTAAAAATATGACGGAAGAGATTCGATCGTTTACTGATGGTAGATAAAACACACGGTTGACGATGAATCAAGCGAAAACCGCGTCAGAATAACCGCTCGGAGGTACTTACTTGGAGCCTCTCGAGTAATGACGTCATACGACGAACTTTTCCAGTCGAGGCTTATTATTACGGTACTTGCCTCCTTTTTGCATCTTGCAAACTGGTATACAGTAATGTCGGAGGACAAAGACTTTTCATAATTTGGTGATGCTCGATTATATCTGTTACGTGACTGTTATCATGAAGTTAATGGTATTCGCGGAAATAAGACAGCAAACTCATATTAGTGTATTAAGGAGCAAGTTGAACAAACAGAATAAAAATAGGAAAATCAACTTTGGTAAGATCGAACGCTTGTACCGCCCAAGGCAACGATTAACGTTGTTTTTAAATGATATCTCAAGATCACAGAACACAAAATTATTTTCAAGGAGATTTTTTGACTAAAAAAAGCAGCTCGAAATTTTTAACCGAACGTTATACTCGAGAACATCGGTCTTTTACGTATAGCCGATTAATCCTCGTGTAGTTCGTTAAGTATACACATAAACGTACATATATACACATACAAATGATGCGTAAATGATAGTCTAAGTATAATATATACGTAACGTATGTTTATTCGTGCGCCACTGCACGCGCGTTGGTCATTTAGCTTAAATGAGCGTTAAAGCTCGTGCGTGCGAATTCTCGCGTTTTCTCTTTTCTCCTTTTGATCTAAAGTATTTCCTCTTCTTCTCCCTATCTTCCGTCTCTCTCTCTCTCTCTCTCTCTCTCTCTCTCTCTCTCTCTCTCTCTCTTTCTCTTTCTCTCTTTCTTCTCTATCTTGCTCGTCGTTCTTAAATGTACTTATAGAAATCTAAGTACAATCGGAAAAAAGGGAAGAAAACGATAATTAATTCGATTAGAGTTTATTACCGCGAAAATTTGATTATATCGTCCTTTCAAGACAATTAAGACACCTTATTAAAATCATCAGACGAGGACATATGCAATTATGTTCCTTCTCATTTATATACGTATACGTGTACCTACGTATCATAGTTCTACGATGCGTTTAAAATTATAAATAGAACGTTTAATGTCACTGAGTCTTACACGTATAGTTATTTACCTTATTATTTCTTTCGAATCTGTACTTAATCGGTAAAGGAGGTAGACTCATGACTAATGATTTATTGCCGATCATACATATGTATATGTGTATGAAATTCGAAGAAAGGGTTAAGGTCAATCCGATGTAGCAATGCTCACCCTGCTTCTTCTTTCTCTTCTCCATGTTTTCTTTTCTTTTGATCATACCTTACAATCGATAAGATATTTGTGCGATTATCGTTTCTACATCGACGCAATAAGTTATGATGATCCACCACTAGATTATTGCGTCTTTACGAAAGGTTGCCATTAACGATCTTTTGATTTCGTAAAATCGACCCATTGAATATCTCTCTTTGTATTTCTTTTTTCTCTCGCACAATTCGAGACTTGCAACAATCGACGTTTAACTCCAGAAAGCTTCGTCTTCGAGAAATGGAATTCGAAAAATTCAAAAATTCCATAGCGTGACCCTCACCTACAGGAAATTCTGTTGGGATACTCCGAAAAAAATTATACTTGGAATACGAGCGATGCACATTTGCATTGAAAATTTCTCAACAGGTAGTTTGTATAATTCGTGTATTGTTACCTACAAAAAAAAAACGATTTTTCAGAGAAACGATAAAAAAAAAGGAATCATTCGAATCGTACTGTAAAAATCAGTTGTAAGGATATAAATGAAATGAGGGATACCGTGTCGATAGAATAAATATAATGCAAATAACGTTGATGAAAAGGTAAAGATCGTTTATGTGCAAGAAAAACTCATGTAATTTTTATAATGATCTAACCTTGTAAAATAATCGACGTATTGAGTTTCTAGGTCGAGAGTAACTCTCCCTCTCTCTCTCTCTCTCTCTCTCTCTCTCTCTCTTTTTCTTTCTTGTCAAGAGTCCCTTGTAGTTATTGAGTCGAATCCTGAGAGTCAACGAGGAAAAAAGGTATCGGGTCATGGAGATTCAATTTGCCAAAGAATTTCTCCACCTTCTTCTTGTTCTTCTTCGTCTTCTTCTTCTTCTTCTTCTTAGAGCGATGAGTTCGCGCCCGCTGTTAAGAAGCGGAGCGTGCAGTGCAAGTCCAACCGAGACCGGACAGGACCTCCAGGCTCGAATGGTCCTGCACGCGATCTTAGCCTTACACACCGATGCGCTATAACATGTCCGCTTCTCTTTCTCCATTCGCTTCCACGAAAGACAAACATATATGCGTGCGTTTAACCGGCCGATCACCAGTGATCTTTCTTCTTTCGCAGTTCCAGTAAGAGCATTGCAAAAGGACGCCGAATACATTTACATTGGAGGAAGAATAAAGAATTCGAAAGCAAGCCTCTCGTACTTGCATTACATTAACACAAGCACAACCAACGCAACTATCAGCATCAGCGTCACTATCAGCATCAGAATCAGCGTCAGCGTCAGCATCAACATCAGCATCAGCATCAGCGTCAGCGTCCGCGTCTGCATCAGCATCACCACCATCCAGACCAACTCACTTTCTTCTTATTCTTCTTCACGCGATACTCTCAAACCTAAGATGCATTCCTCCTCCTTTTAAATTCGTCCCATCACGACGAAAGATTAATAACGTTTGTATCGTCGGTTTTGACGACACCCGCCGTGCCTTGTATATATTCTCAGCGAACAAACTACACCCTTAGCAAGGATAACGATTTTTAATATTTTTCGCTGTTGGCGCCACGCTTTGACTCACGATGACCACCCGTATTGTATAAATTTTCGATGGATATATTATATGGATGCATGCATAGGACAAACACCGGTGACGTCTTATATAAATAGCTGCGAATGCACAATAATGGGAAATAATAATGGGTGATAAATATTGTCATTTTTTTCGAATTTCCATTTACTTAGGTATATGTTATCCATTCGATTCAACTGCAAGTAATAAATATTACGTTCAGATAATTAAGATTTGTAGTAGGTTATGTAGCATCGATAATTCACATATTAAGTTACAGTAAATAATGAAGAAATATCTTCGTAGAAGAAAATAACAAGTTTTCGTACGAGATACACAGACCTAAATCCCCAAGAAACTAAGAAAGAAGCTTTCAAATGTCCTACTTAGTTCATTTTGTCTATACTTAAGAATATCTATGGCTGTAGCTAAGAAAAGAAAAAATTGATAAAGTAGTGAACGACAATTTTTGTAGGACGAAAAATTCGTCAACCGAGAAAATTTACTGGCATATGACAATGCTCGATAGCGCTCAAGTGCCGAACGGTAAACAGGTTTTATTAGGGATTTCTTGCGAATCAATGGAGTACCATTTTGACAGTAAATTACCAAAGATAAATTATTTTATTTCGGTTTGAAGTAAATTACTCTTCATCGATAGATTTACGATGATAAAACTCAAAGCCATTAACGAAACAGCTTCTGGTTAATGTTGTTAAAAGGATTCGTTGATCTGAACTCATAAGCTTTGGCACCCATTCAAAAAATGAAGTTCGAAATACATTTCGCGAAGTGTGCATAACGACATTCGACTCCCTTGCAATTTCGGCCTGATATTCTCTCTCTCTCTCTCTCTTTCTGTCAAATTCAAACGAAGAAAAAAGAGAAGAAAAAAGAAAAACTAAACGAAAACATCAAGGACACACGATGGGCGAATTGAATAGCGAAAACCGATAGAGAGAGAGAGAGAGAGAGAGAGAGAGGGAGAGAGAGAGAGGGCATTTTAGAGTATAAAAGAGAGAATCTCGCACGGTGTCAGGATCGCCTACGCGTCCGTGGGTGTTCCAAGTGTTGAATAATGCCGCATGTTCGACGAGAGCGCTTGTTATTACGTACGTAGATATTCTGATAAGAGAAAGCCGATGTCAGAAAAAAGGACCTCCTTAAATCCGCGGATTCATATTTTACATTTCGATCATTACAGGATCTCCTTCACCGACAATTTCAGCTATGTACATTCATAGATCAATTGACCGATCAATCAATTATTCATCTTTCTTTCTCGTGAAGTCAATAGTTAAACAATAGTCAAATAACTGTTGCCACTCCATTTGCTATTAAATCTTCTAATTTGAAAGTAACTCGAAAGGAAAACTTTTTCCCCGGGCTCTCTAATTTAGATCCTTTCGAAACTTTTGATATAACGAAGAAAATCCGGGAAGAAAATGGTTACCGGTGGACGTAACTTTATTCAACTTCTCCTATGATTCCTGCCGAGGGCAAGTACGGTTCGAAGAAACTCGTATAAAACGGTAAAAGTCCTCCTTTCCTCGTTCGTACAGCACGCTCCGAGTCACGGCTCGCGTGTCTCTCGAAACAGACGGACGTCGATTTCCTCGTCCTCTTTGAATTTTCGATCTATGTAAGGCGAATGACACCAATAAAGGATGAACAACGTGTGCTTGTAAATTTCCGCGTGAGTAGCGTCGGCTACTCTACGTTGACACAAGGATCTTCACCGTTTGCTCGTTCCTCTTTGCCATTCAGCCTCGGCTCGCACATAAGAGAGACCAGATCGAAGATAGGGGCGATCTACAACCCAACCGAACAGTAAACACTCTACTACCCTGCGAATTCTTCTCTCACACAAACGCATACGCATAACCAAAAGCTATCCCTTCCCGCTCTTTCGGTTTTCTTACTTTTTTACACTGAGCTTCGATCGATTCTAAAGTCGCACGATGTTAAGCCCGCATACCGATAAGTGATGACTAACGAGAGAAAGAAGATACCGAAGAGGAAGAGGAAAAAATCGGTCGAGGTTAACCAAAGCGACGTCAGATTGAATTACCCGAAGGAATATATATATGGAAACTTATTTGAATGCCAATGGTTACCGATAAAAAGACCGAGCTTCCATCGAAAATCTCGTGAAATTTTTTTTCATTTTGTTCTCAAACTCGCGCGTCCCATGTTAAAATATATAATCACAGTTTTTATTATTACAAGTAAAAGAAGAAAGGAAATAGAAGAAAAGCAAATAGAAAAATAGAAGCTCTTAATATCGGCAATTATTAAGACTTACAATTTACTTTAACCCGGTTTTTCTTTCTAAAGCTATAAAAATCGTTCAAGATTTATTATGTCATCTCGACGTTTGTTATTTATATGGGCTCTTGAAAGAAAAACTCGAATCTTGAAAGGTCATCAAGAATCTTTCGAATCACATTTAATTATTCTTGTGCTATCTTTCAAAGAAGAAACAATTGATGATTTAACTTCCTCATTATACAATAATTATCGTAAGATCCACATCATATAGAGTAAATCATTTTTGAATGCAAAAATGTCACTCTCTTCAAAATGAACGTTTATTTTAGAGCTCCAATATAAACGATGTTAGCTACGGAAAAATCTTCATTAAAAGAGAGATATAGATATCACAACTTATTTATAGACAAGAAATATAAATATATTTCCTATATTAAGGAATCACAAACGTACATACGTACTTATTTAAAAAAAAAAATCTAAAGTTTACGTCGTTATCGCTTTTCCACTAAATGCATATAATTATCACGCTTTAACTTCATAAATATTTTTCCCTTCAAATGGGAAGCGTATGATTATTGACGAGAATTAATATTATTATAATGCGTATAATCAACACATTATTGAGAGTATTATTAGAGACATGTTATTATTTTGATTATGACGATTATCGTTAAAATTATTGTTACTTTGACAACGTTCACAGTGATAAAATTGCACTATCATCATCTACGTGCCAATCGTGTTATTCTGAGAATTATCCCAATAATTAATTCTTCTTGATTAATTTAATATAAGCGTGGTAAGTTTAGTCTTATTTTACTCCGTCGAACGAAAAATGTTTATGCTCTTACATGATTAATCCATTTATTCCGCGCTGTTGAGATCCAGATTTTTTTCCCACGTCGAGGAACAAATTGAATAAACAATCAAACAAATTCTTGAAATTTATTTGGTAAGTAAATCACAGGCAATTTTTGAGCAGAAAAAGTACCATCAGTTGTACGTTCGAAGTAGCTCTAAATATACTTGAACGAAAGTGTCAGTAAATAGGTATCTTTCGTAAATATTCGGAAAAAGATTAATACAAAGAAGATCAAAAAAATATAATTAAATTAACAACGTTTACATGACATAACCCACCATTTTGGTTATTACATCTGTTTCGCTGCAAATCCTTGATATTTGATGCGTTCGAAAAGTTTAAGCTTATATAGGTATCTATATAAATTTAATTGAAAATAAACGAAGGCGTTGATCCAATTAAAAGACGAGTTTCGATCTCGAAATTCTTCTATAATTATATTTGCGAGCGGGAATGCGGACTGTTCGGTGAAAAGGGAAACGGATCATTCGAGTTTCTTTCTTTTCCTTCTTTCACTCTTGGACGGATAGAGTATAAATCGCATATTTCTTAAAAGCGAGATTCGTTGAAAAAAAAAATGTGACAAAGGATAGATAAAGAGAAAAAGATGGAAGTTTAAAATCGACGTGAAGTTTTCTTATTCCGGGATATTACGCTGCGGAATAACTAGTCTTTTCGATAAGCTTAAGTTCACTTTGAATTGCAACTCTGTTATCTCTTATCGTTCACCAATCCAAAGCATCCTCTTTACTTCCACCTCCTTCACCTTTTCTCTCCCTTTATTCGCTGCCGCGACCAAGCGAAGATCGAGTAAAGATAATGGACGTCCCCGTTGTCTTCCCATAACGATTACGAATCATTGGAGTGTCTTTTGCGCTCATTTATGTGTCTTCTTCCTTTCGAAGTTCACAAGCATGCACCTAGCGCGCATATACGTTCGTGATATATTGCGAAAGCTTCTCGAAAACGTGGGTTAAATCCTATTGACATAGAAACTATGAATCCTAAAACACTACCATTTTTATCAAGTCTACGAGATTCCAATTAAGATTCGATATATGAGCCTTTCATCATTTTTCCAAGTGATTAACTCTATAAAAAATAAAAATTTATATAAAATTTATTATTATGAATATAGCTCCCATGTTACCGCATGTAAAATGCATTAAAATACTATGTATGTATATAATCTTTATTATTATTATTATTATTACAACTTTCGCGGAAATAAAGAAGTGTTAATCGATTTGGTAAAAGAAAATAATTAAGAAAACAAGCAAACTATTAATACAATTCAAATATCGAATTCAAACATACTCAAATATTTATTATAAAGAAATTCATTATCATGTAATGTTTATTAAAATATTAACAAAAAAATTCGTTAAATCGTTCTATCAGTATTACTATTATAGTAAATTTTCATAACTATTATCATTATTATGAATATAAATAATGTCTTCGTGTTTTTATAGTAAATACACATTATAAATGATCATACTCTTACAACTTTTTTGTTATAATCTTTATTAGTTTTACAAAATTGATATATGATATTAGGTACATTCGAACACACATATGTACGCTTCCTGTTAAAGACGATTAGGGCGAAATCTCCTCCCCCCTCCTCTAATTAGTCTAAAGTAGAACCATACGAACTACGATCGCGAATCAATCAGTTTGATTACAGTGCATTGAGTAGAAAAGAGGAGAGAAAAGTCGGTGAAGAGGTGAGTGGTCTTTGAAGATCGAAGGATCCTTCTGTAATAATCATTTATTCTCCGGGAAAGGTTTAACGGTGCTCTATCTGTCGTCGGCCAGTGCCAAAGTCTTGACTTTTCACCCTGAAAGAAAACGAAGGAGTCTTCAATGCGATTACCAAAGGTCACCTCGATCGTTACTAATACTACTACTCTCGCAAATCGGCGTAGGTCAGTGAATCTCGAAGTAGCCACCGCTTTTCGTGCGAATGTCGTTGACCCTCTTTAAGCAGTTAAGAGATTCTAGGCAGGATCATCGAGGAAAGATTGGTGCAACGTGCAGCTCCTCAAAAGGATCACGTGTCCTCCGGCTATTCTCACGCTGTTGGCCCATTATCCTGCAAAATACCTACTTATCTACACGTGCGTCCCATTTTCATCTTATTTTCCTTATTGCTTTGCCTCGTTCATCGTCCTCTCGTCGGCAAATCATAGTTCGACCTTTTAATAAATACAACATCCTGCTGTATTGATTTTATTTCCCTAGAAAATGTTGCATCGGTGAACAATCATTGAGAGGAAAGTAAAATCCATACCATAGAATTAATCGCTCTTGTGCTTCCAACACAACATATCCATATAATTTTTTTCTTTCTAGCAAATGAATAAAGATTGCTACACTTACATCCGGTCTCATGTGGAAGTGAGGAATCGTTTTATCATACCGAATGTCCTTTCGTATCGTTTTACTCTCGCGGTATTGAAGAGGGCTCTGCTAGGTAGATAAGAAAGAACGAAAGAGAAGGAAAAGTCGCACTGTCGGAACGGAACAAAGTAGATCCACGCGTAGGACGTACCTTCGTCGAAGCTTCCAAGTGTCAGAACAATAATTCCATAGTTCTTAACTGTAAAAGGATAGTATTGTGGCGAAACGATGAAAAGAATTTCAAACTGGTCTTCAACATTGTGGCATCATTCGACGCTATTCGCGCTTAACCTTTCAAATACGATAAGAAAGTTCTTTGGTAAATCGCAAATTCATGCTTTCTGCCTTCGTCTCTCTGACTTCATTCTCTTGACGAAAAATACGAGAGTTGAAAGTAAAAACGATTGAGAGAAGATATGAGAGAGGGAGGGGAAAGAGCGATGAGCAAAGGAAGATGAGCGGAGGGAAAGAGAGAGAGAGAGAGTGAAAGAAGGCAACAACGCAAAAGTTTTAATGTTATTTTAGTACCTACGGTTATTGGTCACGCACTGTGCACGGATCCTCCTTGTGGCGATCGAATTATTGGGAAGAAATGCCGAAGTAATTGGTTCCGGACGATTGGCGAACGTAATTACCGGTAACCGGATGATTGAGGTGAAGCAAGGTCTTGGCAGGTTCTAAAGTGCAGTTTACGTTCTGCTAGAGTACGCGACGCGTTATACACGCACATGCTACCCGTTGCACCAGATCGAGATCGATAGCGTCCACAATTGTGAGACCGCGAATCTAAAGTCGAATCCAGTTGATCCCGTTATAATATACCTATAACCCTCAAATAAGTAACGTCACAGATTAATACCCCATATCTTGCTCTCTCTCTCTTACTCTCTCTCTCTCTCTCTCTCTCTCTCTCTCTCTCTCTCTCTCTCTCTCTCTCTTTCTCTCTCACCCTCTTTCTCTTTCTCACACTTGCAATGAAAAACTGATAATATATCGTTTGGGGAAACGTCTAACGTTGCCCGAAATCTACAAGATATATAAATTTTGATTCTGCATCGATAAACCATTCTCAATATCAATCGAAAGATCGATAAAACCTATTGATACGTCACCTTCTATGTATCCGAAAGATATCGAGTTTATCATCGAACTAGACGACATTAATATTTTCATCTTCACAATACTCCATCTCGACATTCTGCTTCTTTCTCTCGTTTTCATTCGACGTTGAAAAAAGAAGAAAGACAGAGAAATGACGAAACGAGAAGAGAAAGAAAAAATGGTGATTAAATAAGATAATAAGGAGGGTCTTCAATGTTTGAGACAAACATTGGTCGAAAGGACCATGGCCCATATGCGTTCTCAAATATTGTACCATTTCTATATTTTCTTTCAATCGCGTACACATATATACATATACACGCATACATATATGTAGAACAAAAGCTTTTTGAAGAAAATTATAAAAGTGAAAGAATTGATAAACTATATATATATATATATATATATATATATATATATATATATATATAGGCATATATATAGGCATATATAGATATGCATTACAGTACCCTCTGATTTGGAATGAATGAATTAAATGTAGCCGAACGCGTTGGTCGTGCAGTATAACAGCAGAGTGAATCGAATAAGGCGGGCAGGAAATATGTCATTTCCTGCGGACACTCACGCTTGTCCCGCAAAAGAAACTCGCGCATTGCCACCTGCTCCTGCTGTCTCTCTTCTCTCTTTCTCTCTTCTTTTTCACACTTTAGAAAAAATTAGAGATAAATAGATAGATAGATAGATAGAGAGAGAGAGAGAGTGAGAGAGAGAGAGACAGATCTTAACGGGAAGCTTTTTTTTCTTCTGTCGAAAATGAACAATAACTGTCGCAATGCACAATGCGTTATACGATAAAGAGATGAGAAAAAGAGAGAGAGGTAAAGATAAAAAAAAAGGAAGGAAATATCGATATGCGATTTCGATCTCTCGAAAGAGCATCTCTGAATTTACGAGATACGTCGCGTATGTTCCGACTCAATGTAAAAGAGGGAGAGAGAGAAAGAGAGATATAGAAGGAAAGAAAGTGGAAATTCAAAGAGTATTTCGTTGTCAATGCGGAACGGTTCAGGATGGACTTTTTTTCTTTCGGACACATGCGTACTTCCTCGCCGTCTCTTTGAGAGTGAGATTCAGATACGATCTACATTCAAGCGACAATGGATTCGCGGTATCCGAATGGTGTAGTCTTTTTTCGATGGGATAAGATTGATTGAGTGCACGGTATCCCAATGGTATTATACGTCTTTTTGCGATAAGATGAGATTGATTGATTGATTGATCGCATAGAATAGACGAAGGTGGTAAAGTTAGAGTACCTAAAAAAAAAGAGAACAAATTATAGACAAAGATTCCAAATATTACAATTGATTTCGAACCATCCGGGAATCTCGATACTTGTCGGACGTGTGATAGTTTTCGAATGAAAACAAATCGTTAGGTCGATATATACTATTCAAGAAAAAATAATTCCTACGATCGCGTTCAATTTTCCAAGGCCAAACAAATTTTTAGCGTTAAAGATATTCTTACAATCGATACATTTTGTAAACGTAAGTCCAATTTTAAATAACACATCGTAACGGAAAACGAATGTTTGATCTTAAAAACGACAAAGAAACAAGAATTCAGGGACATTAAATCGAGTCGAGTCTCGTAATAATGATCGGGGCCGAAACAAAAGATCGCATCGTAATACATAGATTGATAATGAGTCTAGCTCATAAATTGTGCTCATTACGACATTTGTAACAGCTGTTCGCCGAAGGATTTCCTAGAGTAAAAGTAAAGATTCGTCCATGTCTTAAGTTAGAAAATCACAAAACTCTTTTCTCGGCCTTCCTCGTCGATTAAGCAAACTCCGTTTATCCAAGTACATAGAACTCGATTAAATTCAAACTCAACGAAAACAACATCTTTCAATATTTTAATATTCCGGTATTTCTTCGTTTCATGAACGTTAAACAATACAAATATATGTACATGCATTGTGGTGTACATATGTCTTACTAAAATTTTGTGAAATAGATTATATATGTGCGTGAGAAACATTCGAAAATATTTTAATATTATACAGGATTGTCCAATAGCTATTACTACATTAAATAGCCTTAACTTTTAAAACCATTTCTTCTTAACGCTTTATCTTACTTTACATAGTTTTGCATACTTTATAACTAGTTTCTTTTCTCTCTCTCTCTCTCTCTCTCTCTCTCTCTCTCTCTTTCTCTCTCTCTCTCTCTCTCTCTCTCTCTCTCTCTCTCTCTCTCTCTCTCTCTCTCTCTCTCTCTCTATCGCATTATATTAAAAGCGACCACTTCACCGTTGGTTTCCCAAAATTATACAAAATGAATTATTGAGCTAGTAAGATAATTGTAATGAGTTCGTTAACCTCCCAGCCATGAGCCGGAAGTGTGATCTCCTCCTTAGAGACATTATATACCGTTTAAAGAGTGTTCTCGTGAGCGAAGGACAAACAAAAAGAAGAAAACGTAACTCGACACGGTGCCATTTTTCTTAAATCTGATGAAATCAAAAGAGCAGTAACATTTCTATCCTTTTTTTCTTCATTGAGATAGAAGGCCGTGGAAAAAAAATAGCTGTCCGTTCGATGAAAAAGAAGTAAAAAAAAAAAAATTGAGGAACAAGTCATAAAAAGGGACGTAAAGATTTTCTCCGATATCCATAAAGAATTTTCATAAAACGTCCATAGAAGTTTCAATTAATAAAACTTTCCTACCGAACTCTCATAAATTTCACTCAGGTAACATAAACCTAAGGATTGGGGGATTTGAAAATAGAAAGAAGAAATATCTTTTTTTACTCTGCGCGAACCAGAAAACTAACTTGCAAAGATCAATCAGTTTTATTGGAAACGATTTACCGTTTGAGTGTTTCTTCCTTCCTGCTACCTACCGAAACGAATTTATTTGTTGCGACGCAAGAAAGGAGGAATGAAAGATTCAGTGAGAAATAGAAAGGAGCAAATAACAAGAGGAGGCGATAGAAAAGAGAGAAAATAGAGAGAGAGAAAGAGAGAGAGAGAGAGAGAGAGAGAGAGAGAGGTTCTCTCATATCATCTTTGATTCTCAGTAGTCGATGTCGGTAAGCAATCTGATCTTGGAAGAATGTTTCAGAAGCATTGGTTGACAGTAAAATATCAGCAGGTACTACTTACTATAGCGACGATAGAATCAAGAACGGAGGCAGGTATATACGTAGATATATATATATATATATATATATATATATATATATATATATATATATATATATAGGCTTAACTAATACGACTACGGCGACTATTCTAGCAACCTTCTCCGGAGTACTGTTATATCGTCGATGAATGATAACCGTATCGCGATATGCGCCCCGTCGATACAATAGAGAGTAAACGCAAAATGTATTGGTCAGGAAATCAGTCTGAACCGAGGATTCTGAAATAGAATGCCGCTATATACTCGATGGATTAGATACATATTCTCGTCTGGAGAACGACGTCAGGTAGCAGATTTTCGATTAATTGGCTCTAGGACGATGAATCGGTCATTTAAAAAGTAATTAAAATTGTTCCACAACAGGTACTTTAATAATTCGTCAAATGGCTTGTGATTTAAATTGGTATTTTATGTGTTACATTCCCGTTGTGCATGAATAACATCATTAATTATAACGAAACGTTTAATTTATTATATTATGACGCAAAAAAAATAGAAAAAATATATAATATATATAACATGTTATAATGTACTGTACAAAAAAAGAAAAAGATCTACACATACCTGTATGGTACTATAACTTTTCTTTACGATGTAACGAATGAATACAAAGGTACAGCATCCTTCAAAACTTATCGAGTATATTGAAGGAAATCAAAGCACGCAGGAAGTACGCGTCGGCAAACAAGTTCGGTTCTCTCTGATAGTCGAATATAAATTGGCAATCACGTTGTCTCATATAAACGACGCGTCCCGACGGCATTACGATGTTTGTCGTCTTTACGACCATGACCTCTTGTTTACGTCCTTTCTACCACAATAGCATAGGCTGCTACTTTTAACGACTTCTCTTGAGAGTAGCGAATCGAAGCGAGAAGAAGCAAAGTGCGCGATGCGCGATAGAGAGACAGTTCTACGGGAGTCGCATAATTAAAAGATCACGTTCGCGCGAGACGTCTTGCTCGTGTCTGCGGTGTCTTGAGGAAATCCATTAGACTAATCTAAGGGCTTCCAGGTTCATTGTCACGCGTGTGAGAGAACTCCTCTTTGTTTACTCTTTTTCTTATTCTTCTTCTTCTTCCTCCTCTTCTACATCTCCATCATACACCTCTAACCCCCTGATCCAAGAGCTCGCTTATCATCATTGATCTCTATGGCGTCTTTCTTACACCATCCGGTTAACGAACCGGAGAAGCCGCTCATTTCTTCCGACGATCGTGTCGTTAAAATCCAAGCTCATCCGTTGCCAATTATTCTCATCTTCTAGTAAATTTAGCCTCGCGACGATTACCAACGAAGTTACTGTTGTATGTACTTACTTACTTGATACATCAGGCTATTTTCCTTTCAAAACCAGATCGTAACGAATCGGGACGATCGATCGAATGCACCGTTCAATGGCCAGAACGTCGAGATGATTGCGAGAAATAAATGCAGCCTCGAAAAGTCTACCTAATGTCAGCGGTTTAGCGTTTACAGTATGCTTTTTCTGTAATGGCCTGAAGAGGACGTATATAACGGCTTCTTCGTAACATTTCCTATTTTCTCCTTTTCCGTATCCAAAGCAGCCTCAAACTCATCTAACGGGCTCTTGCGAACTAATCGTACGATCACCGATTTACTTGAACACGCACCTTCTTTTTATATGTATAAAGCGAAGCTCATAACCATCGGTTATCTAAAAATATTTCCGAAACTATGAGGTAGCGGACGAACTCGAACAAAAATTATTATAATAATGTAATAAAAATCTTTTTAAAATTATCTGTATACTTCCATATAACATTATATTTTTTTATCTTCACGAATAAAATATAGTGCTAGCATACAATCTTGATAAAATGTAAGATACCTTGTATACAAAGAACGTATCTAACGATCGATCGAGTGATTTAGATAATCTTGTCGATCGTAACATGATTCTCGTAACAACGTGTTTAATGCAATTAACGGAGACACACGAGTCAACATTGATACCTCGTGTTCATGACACGAAAGCAAATCACATACCGACAAGTGAAGCAAGTTTTAGTACGCGTAAAGCCGTTATCACGATTATATTAATCAACAGCAATGTTCCTCTAATATTGTTATTAACACGATCAATAGAGGTACAAAAAAAAATGGAAACACTGAAAATCATTAGTTCTTGTCCTTATTAAAAATGAATTTCTCTTCAGTCGCTAAGATGGATTCGCTTCTTGTCGTATGACAAAGAACCTATGCAATTTATGATCGAGACGAATACGAGTTATCAACAAGTCGACCTGTCGAAAGGAACACGATCGATACTCTTGCTCTCTCTCGAACTATTTAATACAATTCATATGAGTCGTTCTACCACCTGCTTGGAAATCGAATGGAACGAGGCACAACGATGACCCGGGAGATAAGTTCTGATAAGAAAATCCCATTAAGAAAGAAACACGCGAAGGGAGGGTAAGGATAAACGATCGAGAGCGCGTATCGTTACCGGAAAGAAAAGAGTTCGTTAGTAAGTGTGTGCGTGTTTGCGTATGCGTATATCACTGCACGAAAAACAAGCAAATCAGGCACGTCTAACGGCATTCGTCGCGCAAAAAGAAGAAGAAAAAAGCCGTTTTCTTATACAGACGAAGACTCGCGCGCACGCTGCATTCTCGTACTTACATTCTCCTATGAGTTCGAGACTACCACTAACGGCTTTTCTTTCTTTCTCTCTCTCTCTCTCTCTCTCTCTCTCTCTCTCTCTCTCTCTCTCTCTCTCTCTCTCTCCCTAACTCTTTCTCTTACTCTCCCATCTTTTTCCTCTCATCTTCCGTACAACGAAAGACTGGCGGCGATGCGTTTACTTGTTCACGCAATTAATTCGTCGAATCGCGATACGAATTTAGCCAGATCGACGGTATATTTAGCATGGGAAAGATCTTATCGGAACTGGTTAGACTGGCGCGTGTGATCCAACGATCCTACAATCGCAGCAGCATCCACAAAAATTCGATTCGGACGTCGCTCGTAAACCAGCTTCGATAAGGAGCGCGCGGAGAGCCATTTCAACGTAGGATACGCTGATCTCATGCTCACACGATAAAGAGAGAGAGAGAGAGAGAGAGAGAGAGAGATCTCATCCAGCTTCGTTACACTCATCGTGAGATTCCAAACGGTCCTGCTTCTCTGGCAGCTTCCTCTAACATACAACATCCAGCGATCGCCTCTTACTCTTCGATCTTCGACCAATACCACGCGTCGCCGATTATTTATTTCGAGGATTATACGGATTAGTTGCTGTCGATTAGATAAATTATTAAATAGTAATTAATAATATTGATAATTATAAGATAAATTAATAAATATGTATGGTTTTTTCCAGCTGTATCAAGACGACTGTAACAGTATCTTATTGCTGTCGAGTTTATTATGCGTACAGGGTAATCCTAGGTATGGATATCATTTCGATATGCTTATATAAATGCTTCTGATTCAAACGATTATAACGACTGTTGGTCTAATATATCAAACGCTTTTGTGACAATATTAATGATAGTTCAAACTTCCCAAAGATAAAACTTTAATATATTCATCTACCACACTCTACCGTCTTAAAAATACAAAATTATTATAAACCGCGATACGCAATGACGCGTTGGCGAGATAAACGAAATCACTTGGCTGACATTAATTGATTTTAATTTCAATCATTTCATATCACGGCCCCCTATGTTTTTAAAAATTTTACCCTCGATGCGAATAGCCTCTTCTTTTTGTACTGCTTTACTTTCTCGTCATTTTTTTTCAATTTCGTACACGCACAACTGTCTAGCGAGTTAACTTGACACACCGTCCACGTCGCGCAAAGATGACTGGAAAACCGTCCCCCCTACTTCTCGCGTCGCAACGTTCAGCCCGTCACACGTCGGAGCGAAAAATGGCGGCAAATTATAGGAGTGTCATATAAAGGACGAATGAGGAACATAGAAAGAGAAGTAAACAGACAGTAAAAGATCAAAAATCGTTGTCGCTCCTCTAAATAGTAATCGATCCGACTTTACCCGTCCAGCCTGATGATAAAGTTTCTCTTAAAAAGTTTTAAGCAGGAAATCAATATATTAAAAAACAAAATATTAAGATCTTCTATCTATCTCTATCTCTCTCTCTCTCTCTCTCACACACACACACACACACACACACACCATATTTGATTTTTATTCCTACCGATTTCCATTCCGCATACTCGTGCATACAAAAAAAAAAAAGAAATAGAAACAAATGTACAGGTTGAAATTTCTTCGGATAGTACATTCGACATCTCATTTATTAATTTATACGTCGCGCGCGTACCACGCCCATAAAACGTAAAACGTAACGTCCAGTCGATCGAACTGTAACACACCTTCCAATTGTGGAATACGAGAGGGGAAGTTATAATTATCGGAATGGTTATAGCAACGTTCGATAGCGACGCGTCGAGAATTCCCCGAGGGTATACGTTTATTAGTATTCACGAAGTGTTAAATGCTTAAATTTGTCAGTCATTGTAACGATCGTGATGCATGGGAAACGTGTCGATGCCAACTGTTTATGAACTCTTCGACGACAGAGCTTTTCTCTGAAGTACTTTGGAACTGTTCCAATCCGAATCCTACTTATCTCTTAATTAACGAGATCTTCTTAATAGAACGTCGATTAATTTAATTCTACCAATTTAAAATATCCCATGAAAACCAAAAACTGCAAAAAAAAGTAAACAGAATCATTAGCATCGATAAAACATCGAACTACCAAAAGAATTCTTGTCGATTGGAAATGGTGTTAAAAGCCATTTTGAAATTACTACAAAATGCATAATGACGTAATTAGCAGGAGAATGTCGAATTGATGACCTATTGCAGACTCATTTTGATAATTTTTTTTACAAATTAATTAACTGCAATTGTGCATTATTCGGAAGATTAGAAATCCGTTAATGCAATCGAGTGAGTTAACGCTTCGATTGTTATTGTACCGAAGATGATTGTCTTTCGATTGATCGGATCTTCCTCCGCCGATTTACATTATATCTACTACATTCTCAGGTCCGTTCTAAATCACTTTTATGGGTACATTTCAGTTTCTCGTAATAACGATGATTCCCTCGATATCGTGATTTTTCTCGATCGTACGATATCTCCCATTCTCTTTTTCTTCTTAAGAAGATATCCGGTGACGTTGATCATTCATTCCATT
The DNA here is from genome assembly GCA_911387935.1 of Dolichovespula saxonica. Taxonomy (NCBI): domain Eukaryota; kingdom Metazoa; phylum Arthropoda; class Insecta; order Hymenoptera; family Vespidae; genus Dolichovespula; species Dolichovespula saxonica. The sequence goes on along the minus strand of OU426993.1, from coordinate 11,136,252 downwards.
GAAAGCTCCTTTGTAAATTCTCCACCCGAAGTGAAGAAAGAAGATAAAAGAGAAACAAGAAGAAGTAAGGACGGAGAAGCTGATGCTGGTCATGCTTCGATAAACGTCGATTGCATTCAACGATGCTACTAGACACTTTGCGCACGGCTTATCTCATTTAAATATAGAGAGATCGAACTCTATATTCGGAATCTACGATAGGGAAGCTAGTGCTGTTTAATTTTTATCAAAGCACCAATTTTGTTTCTTTTTTCGAAACGATAGTCTTGCGAAAATTAACGTTGCGATACTTGTAATGTAGATTCTATCTGCACAAAGTAAAGCAAAAGGAAATAGTATCGTTTTATTAATAAACTATAAATAAATAAATAAAACGATACATCTATCGTATAAGAACAATTAACAATAAATATTATTGTTGCGTCCGGCGAAACTACGAGGACGTTTGAAGATACGCGTCTCGCACTGTACCAGAGATGATGGTCAATTCGCACAGAGAAATTGTCCTCCGTCCCTTCCTTGGTGTCAGAATTATAAACTCGCTGAACACGATGAAAAGGGCAACGGTATTATGCTAGGTTATCGAGGGCCGTTAGCCAATACCGCTCACCTAATGATTTGAGAGGATCCTCAACAAATATCGAAGTAAGAGTAGCCAAAGTCGATAGCCGGATCAAAAACGAAACATCTTCTTTTAAAGGCCTCTTTTTCTAAGAGAGGATAATCTTTACTAAGGAATAGAAATTAGAGAACAAAAGAAAGGAAAGAAAAACGCTTGTTGCTCAACCTTGCTCTCTCGCTCTTCAACAATAATAAATAAGCGAATCTTTTAGCATACATACGAGATACGAAAACAAAAAAGACAAATTTTTCTTTCTTTCTTTCTTTACTGTTTATTCTTCATTATGACACAACGTTTATGAGTCAGATATAAAATGTAGATATTAATATCTACGCATAAATCATTAACGAACGTCGATGTAAACGGGTGAAAAGTACCACTTTGCATATGGGTCTAGGTCGTCATGACTACCACGCGCTAAAAGATACTTTCCACTGACAATAATCTCTCATCGAAGAAAAGAGAAACGAACAAGTTTGCTCTGCTTCCTTGGACGAGGAGCAACAAATTTCGTTCTAATAAGCTAACGTCATCGTACGTAGTGCTTAATAGCGAGCGGTAAAAAGCTGTTCGACGAGGTCCCTCGAGCGCAGCTTACACGGACAGCTTCAACGAACAGCTTCCGCGAAAGGATTGCCTCTTAGAAATCTTTGAGCTCTTAACAGTGAATTTGCGAGTCGATTACGAACGTGGCACGATTTTCTTCTCCCTCTTTGCTTCGTCATGTCGAACATTTTAACCTGAGATAATTTTTCCTTTTGTCCATCATTTTTAGTGCCATAATATCATGAATTACTATCTCGACGTGTACGCAAGGCGGCGTTGCGTCTGAGTTTCAAGGATAATACCTACCTATTTCGACGTCCTCCATACGATGAAATCTATAGCTCTTATAAATAATCGACATAAGGACTTACTACACCGGAGACTTAGCTATATATAACTTTGGAGAATAATAGATTTCCTCCTAGGAATAGGGATATTCATTCTTGATCTATCGACGTTGCTTGGTATTCTACGTACATAGATATACCTCGCTATTCTATTTTACTCTATGGTCCTATATTCTATCTTCTTGTAACATAAGCATATTTCACCGAGTCACTCTCGAAAGCAAAGGGACGATGCTCTTCGTATCTACTCTCGAGACTTGTCCTTATAGTACGCTAGTGCGCTGCTACATGTGCGTTAGACTTTTAACAAACCTCGTTCTCAGCGTGTTATGGTATATCTTTTAGTTATAATTTTATTAACGATACCGGACCGATTGTAAATTGTCGCGTGAACTTCATCGTATGATTAACGAAGCTAACGACTCTCTGGTCGTTGTACTGGCCCAGCTTCGATAATATTCACGCTGCAGTCTCGTAATGAAATAGATACGCTTTAATAAAATATCGAAAAATTACCAAAATTTTCGAGGTTGCCGACGTATAGTCGTTAAAATATATTAATTATGTGTGCGGACAGTGTCGATTTAAGTAGTTCAAATAATTGGTGACGCTCGTGCTTTTTAATTATACCAAATAATTTTTAGCCCACAATCGGCAAGATCTGTCTTTTGAGCAGTTCACTTTTTGCCAAAATTGTAAATGAAGAAGATACGATACGATCTACTATTATAGATAATAACTATTATATCACGGTATACGAGTTCGGTACAATTAAATCAATTTATAGAACTTCGATGCAATAGGTGTCTACAATAAAAGCAAAAAGGAAGAAAGATAGAGAAAGTGAACACATTTGCTACGGACAATGTTATCGTTTTACGCGATCTCGATCGTTAATAGTTCGATACGAAAATAATGCAATTTTGATGTCACCTCTTCTTTTTCTTTATCGTCGGTTTCGAGTACACAAGAAAATTATGCTGCCGAAGAAGAAGCAAAACAGATTAAAAAAAAAAAAAGTAAAAACAGAAAAGATTGCAAATCTTCGGGCTGAAATCTGGTAACGGATCACCACCTTGTTCGTTGGACGATACGATTATATACTAACAGCAAGAGACACAGGAAGAAAAAAAAAGAGAGAGAGAGAGAGAGAGAGAGAGAGAGAGAGAAACGTATGAGGCGCAAGTCACGTGATTAATGAACGATAATGCAATTACACCATAATATACCTTACATAGGCTATATACTGTGGACCTATCTCAAGTTCTTCTCTAATTCATTCTTTTTTGTCATTTTATTCCCGCTTTTTTTGTGTCTATAAGACAAGGGAATGGGAAGAAAGAAAGAAAGAGAGAGAGAAAGAAGAGTGTACGCATCACTATAATGTCTTGGTCCTTAACTTTCTTTCATGCGGGCCTTTTGAAAGACCCAATCCAACTGATAGATGCATCTCATAGATAAAGCTCGTTTGTCCTCGAGAATATAGCGTATGGAACTGGCTTTCCTTGTTCACTTCGTAGACAGATATCTTTGCGAGATACTATACCGCGAGGAATGTTTTTTTATACGAAACTGCTTTGACACCCTAAGATTAGATTCTTTCCTTTAGTATCTTCTATATTACTAATTATATTTTTATATTAGTTATAAGTATACGAGTGGTTCGGAAAAATATAAAAATACTTTGTTTCTATATTTATATCCAGATTTTATTATAATAAATAACTACCCGTAAATAATATAAAATATTAGATTTTGTAAATATACGTTACAAAAATAAAATAAATTTGTAATATATTTGTAAAAATAAATGTGTATAAAGTGTATCTGTGTATATCTTCGAGAAATACATGTATATTCCAGTTCTCTTAGTAAATCGTTTACGTTTTCTACTTGTTGATCTGTTGGAAACTTTGTAAGGACAACGTCAAATGTAACTCTACAATTATCGAGTTCCCAACGAGCTCTAACTTGGAAGGTACGTAACTTCGAGCATATCTATCAATCCGATACACTTGCTCTTACTAATTGTAAGAGGCGTCATCCTTGCAACCAAGCAACTTACAGTATAAGTGTTTAAGTGTTGTAACTGATACATCGAGGAGGTCGCCATACGAGTGATATCCATTTAAGGTCGTGCATATCTTATTACATTACACGCGATTGATACTTGCCACAGGATTTTAATCATTGTAATTAGAATTCCGTATAATCATTGTAAATTCAACGTTAATCCCCGTTAAGAAAAAAAAAAAGAACGAACGAGAAACGAAGCCGAAAGCGTTGACACTAAAAAAATAAACGATGCTTTTTACGCCATCTGTAAAGTCCTCACGAACGCACATAAAATGCACTTTATAACGCGTTTAAACATTACTACGTGAAGATATTTAGCATCTTTGATATATCTCATGTTTCATAACGTACAAGAAACATCTCGCGCAATTTTTTAACGATCACGAAAGAATTTGTGAGTATATGTATATTTATATATGTTTTCCTTGAAATATAATCGAGTTCTTTGAAATAAATAAATAAATATATAAATAAATAAAAATATAAAAGATATAGAAATGGAAGACGTTCCGTGTGTTTGATCGAGAGATATCGCCAATACTATAAGACGATAAAAACGATCGAAACTTTCCTCGTCGAAGATGAGGAAATCATTATGAGATACACGCGACGCGGCCATATGATTAGTTCGACTCGGTGATTATTTATAAATGATTGCGTCGTCCTTTGCACAGCGAGAGTAAAAGCGTCGTATTTACGGAGATAAGGCAGATTAAAGATCGGCGCATCTTAGCGGGTCAATGCGCAAGGACTGGGACAATGACGACGATGATGACGATGATAAGAATACGCTCGGTGACTCACTAGAAGAGAAGCATATTTTCTCTTTCTCTTTCCCTTTCTCTACCTCTCTCTCTCTCTCTCTCTCGCTCTCTCTCTCTCTCTCTCTCTCTCTCTCTCTCTCTCTTTATCTACCTACCTATCTAACTATCCATCTATTTATCTCTCTCTTTCTTTCTGACGTGGATTCTAGATCCGGTTTTATTCGAGAGTTAATTAATACGCGATCGCAACGCTTGATTAGAATAGACAGATGAAAAAGCTAACGAGAAAGGAAAAAAGAGAAGTATGACGGCTAGTTTGATACTCGAAGGAACCACCTGTTGTCATTGTCTTACGCTCGATCACGCGCCTAGCCTTGATGATTGAAGCGTAATCGATGTTCGAGGAACGGTTAAGGGTCATTAATTTTACTCGCTCATAGTTGAGAGGCACACATGCTTGCCAATTTTAATATAAATCTACGTAATAATTTAATAAAACTCACAGTGTATGTATGTACACGTATAGATAGGTATATAATTATGCTAAAATTTCTAATATCGTCATATTGTGAAAATCTAAAGAAAATCTTAGAATTAAATGAAGGATCTTTCTCGGTTAACAGAAAGATTACTATGTATTATACATTATTATACGCTATATTACTATACATTGTAGAAAGATGATTGGTTGTATTATGCAACGAGCGTCTACGATATGTATTATAGAACTTTATTTTGGCAAATAAATTGATATGGTTAAAATTTATGCGTACTTCCATTCACTAGAAAAAAGTGTGAGGAACATCGTGGTGAGGGGGTGGGTGGGTTGGAGGAAATCGGAGGAGTCGTAAACGTTTTGTAAGCAAGAAGAAAAATGTAAAAGGATCTATCGATCGTCCGAATCGAAGGTTTCCAGGAAGAACAGAACGGACAGTTAGTTTCTTGAACGACAAAGGCTGCGTAGTTTCGAAATCGTGACTGCGACGCACTTATCAACTTGGACGCGTCAACGTGGTGCTAAGTACGATACGCTCTCCCACATGTTCGCACATACTCTCTCTCACTGCCCTCGACGCACAGACTACTTCGAGGGATCGATAGTGGACTTCTTTCTAGTGACACGACTCTTGGAAGTCCTCGGCTGTGGGATCGCGACTTAACTGGCAGACGTCCAGGAATCGGAAGGCGCCCACTTTCTGTTCGCTCGCGATCTTGAGTTCTGCATCGAATAACAATCGCGCTTCGTATCTTTAATGGGAGTCTCAAAATACCCTCTCGATCGACCGAACTGATAGGTACTGTTATCGTGTCTGGGAAAGTAGAAATCGATCGAAGGGATGCTTTATAAATAGAATTAGATTTTAAAGAATTCATTTTTTAACTTACGTGATCGTTTGCGACGTATTTTAAATAATATAAAAATTTGAAAAAAAAAAATTATTCAAAACGAAAAACTTCGTACAATGTCAAAATCGTAGTTAATAACATAATGAATAATTGTAAAAATTTAAATTACATAAAGACGAATTGATTTATTGAGTCAATTACAGTCATAAACAGAGAAAGATAGAGAGAAGATCGATCTGGTTCGAGTCACATATAACGGTACACTTGCGTTCAAATAACCGCTGATAGAACATTAGTCCTTTGAGCGAATCAAGTATAAACTCTCTCTCTCTCTCTCTCTCTCTCTCTCTCTTCCTCTCCTTCCCACTATCTTTAACTTCAAAGCCATAACCATTAGGTTCCATTAAATTCCTTCGATCCTCGCGGAACAACGCATGCGGGACTACTGTATAGTTACTAGGTCCAAAGCTCTGCTTCGGCGCCGTGCATTCCTTTCGTTCGACATTGGCCGTACATCGAGGCTTATGTCGACTACGTCGGCTACGTCGGCTACGTCGGCTACGTCAGCTACGTCGGTTCGTCCTCGTGTCTACCACACTCTTTTTCCTCTGCATGATCAGCCGCGTTCCATTGGTATCCTACAGAAGCCTACTCTCTATAGCTGTCCTCTCTCTCTCTCTCTCTCTCTCTCTCTCTCTTCCTCTCTCTCTCTCTCTCTCTCTCTCTCTCTCTCTTTCTTTCGCGGCCTTTTCAAGACCCTCGATGAATTTACGGAATTGCAGAGACACACCATTCGCGTATCGCGCTTCCAATTAAGTTGAGAATCTGCCGACAATGTAACAACGGACTTCCTATGTAGCCACAGTTCTAAAGACAGAAGAGAAACAGGATAAAAAAAAATGTACACGCCGCGGGTGGAACGACGATGGAGGATCGAGAAAACCGTTGAGTAAGAATCTCGTGATAATTAACCCTTTTAGTGCAACCACAGTAAGATATATTATCAGCTGGCGACGTACCATAATTTTGAAGTGACTATACAGTTTCCGGGAGAGGAAGAATTTCTCTCTCCCTCTCTGTCTTTCTTCCTTTATCTCTCTCGTGCTTCCATCACGTCGAGGAATTAATGAAAGCTCCTCTTCATTTAATCGACTCGCTCAAGAATCGATTAAAATCCTCGAATTATATGGTTCTCTCTCTCTCTCTCTCTCTCTCTCTCCCTCTATGTGTGTATGTGTGTGTGTGTGTTTCTCTACGTACATCGCTTTCTCATTTGATCGTATGGTAAAAAGCAAGACGAGATCACCGATACACCTTCTCTCTTCTTCCTCAGCTCTCTCGTACTCTCGTACTGGTGAAGCTGAACGAGGAAACGAGTTTTGTTTTACGTGGGCGCAAACACGCAACACTTGAGCCAGTTATGCACGGAATCAGTTGACAAAACGGTAAAATAGAACGGTAAGTTTACCGAGTCCATGTAACTTCGTGTGGACCAACGTAGTCTCTCTCCCTCTCTCTCTCTCTCTCTCTCTCTCTCTCTCTCTCTCTCTCTCTCTCTCTCTTTTACTCTCTATCTATCAATCTATCCGTCTATCCATCTATCTATTTATCTATCCATCTATTTTTTTATCTATCTATCCTTTTTTCTTTCTTTCTTTTTCTAGTCGTAAGAATAGCACGTTATTCAGAAGAGGACCGTTCGAAGCGCAAACGTCACCCTCGAATTGCTTTCGTATTATTTCGGAATGGTGTCCAATTTTGCCTTCCTCAGGCTTCCATTGATGATTTGAGCATTATCTTTACGTTCCTCGTTATCGTATGAGATTAATGCTAATACCTCCATTGTTGACGTTGCTGTAGTCCAAGCTGTCATGGTACTTTTTATCTTCTTCTGTTTTCGTGCATAGTATGCGTGATATACGCCGATATGTGCCTTCGAGATATACTTCCCTTCTAACATTGTCGACATCAGATTTTCCACGGTGATGGAAATTCCTCCAAGAACTTCGTTGAAGTTCGTTCGAACTTCCGCCGGTGTTGTACGCTCAAAGATGGTATGCATCGGGACAACGGCCGCGGTGCACGCATCTGCACTATCCATCTTCCAGAATCTCTCCAAGTAGGCGTTGAAAGACCCGTGCCCAGACAGTACCTGGATGAGATGGTAATTAACTTAGCTATGCGTCATGTTGAATCATACAGCTATGTTCGGCATTAAACTGTATGTCTATCGTCCTAATCCGTCCACATCTCATCGTTCGAGCAGCCATTTTCGTATTTTTTTCTTGCGTGACGCCTGTTTAATCCCTTCTTGGTAGAGGTCCTCGCAAACTACCCACCTCTTGTGAACCAGCAGGTCGATTGATAGCATGTTGGTTAGTACCAATACCGCGACCTCAGAGACTGTTTTAATTTAAGAAGAAATGATTCTTAGAGCAATGTGTTAACTTACGTCTTTTGCCCCAATTTGACATAACGTTTGTTCCACATTTTTCCTCCATACAGGATTTTTAAACAACTTACTCCTCGAGTCTTTAGGTTCACTTATATAAATGTCGAAGTTTAACGTGCGGCACCTCTTTAGAAAACCCATCCACACGAGTCCCATGAGTGCGGTATCGGTGTATTCTCATCAGAGTGAAAATCATCAGCATGCTGTCAGTTATAGGGCCAACATCGTCACTTGATAAGAACGACCCACTTTTCAGGATCTATCGGCTAATCAAATCGGTTTCTGAGCTGATGGTATGTAGCTCCCCCACCGTAACACCAGGCGATTCTTAACCGCTATTTGACTATAAATCTATAAATCATTGCGTTCGCAATGATCCTTTTCAAAATCGGGTCCAGATTATTCCGGTAAGCTCCCAATCCCCGTGGTATTAGTTTAAATCACTGGTCGGTTCATCGCCTCAATGCTACTTCCGATTGAACACTCAGCACTGGCCAATTAGCGCTTCAGGTACGTTACTATCCAAAAGGTTCTACAGAGATTGACTCAAAGGTCTTTGAACCTGTTGGATCTCTAAGTCCACTTATATTATGCATAAAGCTGCTGTGTGCAACAGAAATAGATGTGGCCTTCTCTGCAGTGATCAATGTGTCCTCAGCATACCTTAATTCGCCATCTATCTGTAAGCCCATATACCTAATAAATTTAATCTATAATACTGTTTCCCTATTCAGTGTTCGCGTAGTTGTAACGAATACATGCTTGGAGAATATAACTAATGCCCTCATGTACTGTCGGATTTAATCTACTGACGCATAATTATTCGCTTTACGGATTGTTTCGTTTGTCACTACGCCCAGCAACCCTGTAGTTTTTGCCTTTAAAAACACGACCACGTCATCAGAAATCCTATGAGATCCGTCTCTTTTGACAGATCCAGATTGAGAAGCTCATATAGGATGTTCCACAAGAACGATCTAAAAATTGATCTTTGTCATATCTCTATTGTAACTCTGTAATATCTCTCTCCCTCTCTCTATTTCTCACTCTTTCTCTCTCACTCTTTCTCTCTCTTTCTCTCTCTATCTATCTATCAATCAATCTATTTGTCTATCTATCTATCTATCTATCTGTATATCTGTCTATCGATCTATCCATCTATCCAAATATCCATCTATCGATGTATACATTTATCCAACTATCATTCTATCCATCTATAGATCTATCCATATATCGATCTATCCATTTATCCAAATATCGATCAATCCATCTATCCATCTATTCGTCTATCGATCTATCCATTTATCCATCTATCCATTTAACCATCTATCAATCTAACGTTCTATCCATATATCGATCTATCCATCTATCCATCTATCCATCTATCCATCTATCGATCTATCCATATATCGATCTATTCATCTATCGATATATCCATCTATCTATCCATCTATCAATCCATCGGTTTATTTATCTATTTACCTATCTACCTATCTACCTACCTCTACCTAACTCCACCCACCTCCGTCTACCACAATCTCCCGCCATCTACCTTCATCTACCCAACTATCCATCTATCCATCTAACCATCTAAGTATCTATATATCTATCTATCTACCGCTCTCTGTCATCCGTTTCGCAAATAAACGTATTGTCGTCCAGGTAGCTATCGATTATTTGTATCAAGTATTCTGATGTCCGCCACTCCAGCAATACGTTCATGATCTTTTGCCATCTGACGGAATTAAGTATTAACATAGCATTCCCTGCTGATTCGTGGTCTTATCATTACTACTTTGGCGTATGAACTATGTAATAGCATCCACCATAGATCATCTCTTACGAATAGCATACTGCTTTTGTGATAGACTTTCTTCAAAGTGTCCCTCAAACTTGTACAGGACTATGTGTTCAAGTAAATTCCTCATCCTATTTAATAGTTAGATGGGTTAATTTAACAAGAGCTCTTTGAGTTTATCTATTTTCTTCGAAAAGACAAGATTCTGACTCTTTCACCTTTTTTGGATACTCTCTCGCACGAAGACTGACGTTGAAAGTATCCAATAAGAACTTAAGCCGATTCTCTACTACCCCGTTATAGATATAGTTTTTCCTAGATTCCTTCCTAACATAGTGCCGTCTTTCCTCTCTATGTAGTTTTCCCATAGTGAAGGATAGGATTTGCACTTTTCCGAGTAAAATTCGACATCTGGGCTTTCTCATTTGCTTCAGAAACAAGATTATCACAATTTTCCCACAACACATGATGATCTTGTTTTTCCAAGAATCTACTGCCTTGAGATAAATTTCTTATTAAGTATCACTTTCATTGAGAATCGCGAGATCCAATCTTGTGACCATTTCCGAAGAGGCATTCTTTTTCCAATTCATTTTATCTGAACCTTATTCCGGTGTCTTCTTATTGAATTTTCTTGTTAATAGAAATTCTCTGTCTGTCTTCCACAAGTGTTTCTTCCCAATATGCTAAGTTGTCACAAGAAGTCGTCGAAATATATGTTAGATCTGAAGTAGTAGCTATAAACTCATACTCCTTCTATGTCTGCCCACACTTTGGTTACACAGATATCGTTAATCTTTTAATCACAATTTAGAAGGACTACAGGTGCCGTCATATCCTAGAATTACGAGCCGAATATGGATTTCCTATATTACCCCTTAATAAGTAATATATCTGTCCATTTATATGAAATATTATATGTAATATATTTGTCTCTTCGAGGTCATTTGATTAAGAGGACCCTAAACTTTGCAACCCCTATTTAAGTTTGTTTATCTTCTCACGTTTTCTTCAGCTTCTTCTAGAATGACTCATTTTTTCCTCTGCTTAGAAAATAGTCCGCGTCTCCAGTGTTCTTTACCCTTCTTACAAGGAGGTTTCTCTTAAACTCCTTTGCCTGTTGATCTTGCTTTCCGCACAAGCATATATACCTGATTTATATTTGCCTCTACAATCTTGTGCGATGTGACCAAAATCCAACCTGTGAAAGCAGCACACTATCCAGTCCCTCTCTCCAACTCTTTACATTTATCCATCCCGCTTTTATCTTTCCCGTCCTTAGGATTTCGCTTCTTACTTTTTCTACGACGATAACCTCCGTCATTAGGATATAAATAGGTTTTCCTGAGAGATTTCACCTTAATCTTGACAGAATAACAGCTATCCGTCGCGCTGATAATACCATCAGCTCTGTTGATTTATGGATTCATCTAACTCCCTGTTTTCTAGTTCGATTGATCTCGCCACCGTTCGAACTGTTGCTTCTTCTCCCAAAACATTCTCGCAATAATGTTTCGCAAATCTTCGATCTTTCCGCTTCCTCTTTTTATCTCGACTAATAGTTAACCACCACGAGTACATTTTATGTCAGAGATTTTCATTCCATAATTTCTAGAGTCTACCGCAGTCTTAAGGCTCTGAAAAATCTATACATATGAAGATTGAACGCCTATTTTTATTGCCGTTATTTCTCGTAATTTTTCCCATTCATCTTTTCTCCGACCATCAGTTTGATCATCTTTCTGTTTTCGTCCTGGCCTTGCAATCAAACTTTGTCTTTTATTATTGCCCTCGAACGCCAATATCCAATGACCGCATCGGTCGATGCAAAGTATTAATTTGAGTTTCTTTATCCTCCATCGGATCGCATCTTTTCCATTTTTGAATATACATCTTCGAAGATGTATCCGTGTCGCGTTTTTTCTCCCGCTATCCGAGTTTCCATCGTCTTTTTCGACTCCAACAAATAGGTCTCTCGTTATTGTTTACTCCCCCCATTCTTTTCGATTTGAGCAACAGTCTCCTTCGTACTTTTTTCGGTACCAACTTATATCACTGTGGTCCATTCCGTGGACCGTTATAACTTTCCGCTGCCTGTGCTCTCTGGGGTCTCTGCGTACCTTCGTTCCATCAGTTCTAGCTTTAGCCAAAGCATCGCAATAATCCTGTATTTGGTCATAAAAATCTATCGGCTCCCCAATGGCATCCCCAATTGATTTATGAATGTTTCTCACATTCTTTACGACCTCGTTGATTTATTGGATCCGCTTGCCCATTTTTTCAAAAGTTAACCTTCTCTTATTTGGTTAGCTGTTCTATTTGCAATTCCTATCGAGTCAATCCTCATCGAACTCGAGTCTCTCCTGGCCTCTTTATAGCGTATATCTATTCTAAAAAGTTTCTCATCTTTTTTGTTCCCATGAATAGCTAAGGAAAACATAGTCCATCCGAGCAGAACCCTTCTTGCGCTAGATAACACCAGAGTACAATGGAAGATGGCCTGATATCCCAAAGGCATCGTTTGCAGCACTATAACCCTAGTACCATCCATCGGCATGATATTGTATACCTTAGTGGCTACGCCACTGCTGGCATACCTCTCCGGGTCACTGAGGCACGCAAGCTCTTTGACCAACAACAAGGTGATGTACTCCCTAGGCAGAGTCTATCTATTTATCTATCTATCTATCTATTTCTCTTTGAAAGTCTAGCTGAATAGTTCGATGTGACTTCTACTCATATTTCTACTCATGAACTTAACGCGGAAGAACTAACATTCTCTCTTTATTCTTTTTCTTCTTCATTCTATGTGCATCCTTCTCTCTGGAATAAATATAACATCTTATTATTTATATCCTCCATAGTCTCGAAATAGTATAATCTCGCGTTACATGCGAGATCGTGTATCCTGTATCGTGCCTCACGTTTTATGTTTACGATGAGTCGGTACTGGAGAAACGCTGTAGTTCGAGCATTATCTCGGAATCCCCCCCCCCCCCGAATTCGAATTAAAACTTGAGAATAATACTTTCACTGCATTTTCTTTTCTTCTTACCTTAATCATTAATTTCGTACTTCCCATGAGTCATTTTCGTATAACAACAAAGTTTCTTAACCCTCTCGCTATTCGTTTACAAATTGTCCCTACGATTCCTACAAAAAAAAATTCGTTTCTTCTATCCTTTTTTTCTTTTTCTTCAGGATATACCTTTTAACAATCGGGTTGAATCGCCATTTAAACTGCAGTTTACATTCGTACGGCCGCTCTTTGATTCAACATTCCAAGAAAACTGGTCCCCTGGTCGCTTATTCGGTCTTCTGAATAAAATAAATTGTAAGAAAAAAAAAAAATTGTTGAAATCGCAGAAGATCTCGGATTTTTTCGAACTCCACCGAAATCCACCGTTTCCATGCAATAAACGAACGATCGCAGAAACTAACGAATTCGCTGGTAGTGTCTTCGACTTGAATCTTGATCGGTCGAAATTGCTATAATAACCGTTCTACCAGTTTTACCGACGAATATCTTGTTCTCCTCGTGAAATCTAATTCGCGAATTAACCTGATCATTACGCCTGACCGAATCCCATCGTCGATTTACTTCAAGAATGGAAGTCCATGGGTTCCTTGACTACCAACGTCAAGATTAAGAACACGAGAATCGAATCGTCTTCGAGGCAGAACAATTTCTTCGAAATCGATACATTAACACGATGAGAAATTATATTTAAAAGATTTATACGCTCATTGAACAGTGATTGCAATTTCACAAGCAAGCTATTATTCGCCGAATTAATTCGAATTTCTCGTAAGAACATCCTCTCCATTTTCCGTTCCATCAGATTTCATAAAAAAATATACTCTTCGTAGTTCATAATTACGTTGTCCGTATTGCTTGTCTAATCTGGAGTTTCGTTAACTTGGAAATAAACGAATACTACGATATTAAAACAAGATTAAACATTTATGTAGCTATCCTTGGCATAGATCCGTAAATTTGCTCACTCACACGAAAAGCACATCTCGTTCTCTCTTTCTTTCTACAAGATTTCAAGTTATTATCTCAAAACGACCGAAAATAGACCGCAAAACTAATAAAGAGCATATAATCCTTTGAAAACTACTATTCTAGTAATTACCATACTTTGTGATCGAGCACACTATTCAGAACTGCAACCGGGAGAAGAAAGGTCAATGACCTCTTCCTCCTCTTCCTGCGTCTCTGCATGCGGCACGACGCGAAGATTCGTGCGAGGGTTCTTTCAATTTCTCCTCGACGACTCTCCTCTCCCTCTCTCTCTCTCTCTCTCTCTCTCTCTCTCTCTCTCTCTTTCTCTCTTTGTATCTCTCTTTCTTTCTCTGTGTATATCTCCCACAGGAAGGGAAGTGAACACTGAATCAATCCCGAAATATCCTTCGTTTGAAGGATGAAATGTCGACTTTTTGAATGTCAAAGAGAGAATTATACAGCCCCGTAAAAGTTCATAGTCTTTTCTTTTACGAAGTACTTTTTCCATTGTCTCTTCGTATATATAATATTATTTCCTATGTTAACATACTACTGCAATCCTCTAATTAAGATATATTATGGCTTCGAATTCATGAAGAGTATTTTTATTCAGGGTATAAAAGTTATAAGGTAATATCCTCATTATTATTTTAATAATAAAACTAATCAAATGGTTGATCATATATGTATATATATTCATGGTTATATATATATATATATATATATATATATATATATATATATATATATATATATATATATTAACCTTTGATGATAATAAGAAATATAAGAAATTGAGAGATATAAAATTGGACAAATTGGAAGAGGATATATCTACTACATATTACGGAATTATAAACATCCGGTAAAAAGGCAAAATAAGTAAAATGGTGCGACTCGTCACGAAAAAGGAATTCTCGAAACTCGATCTGCCGCTCGGAAGGAGCATCGTCGTTTAACGGTTCCTGAATGACGTCGTCGACCTTTCATGTTTCCTCCCATCTACACCTTCTGAGAGTGCATTCACGAAAGAGCTTCGTTTCCCGTCTCGAGCTCGACATCGTTTAAATAACCGTCAACTCGAAGCTCTTCCAAAGGAATTCTGACACTAGTATACTTCCTCCAGCGGAATGCAAGAAATCGCAAGCATCTTTTAAAAAAACCCAATGAACCTAACAAGCGGAAGAAGGATATAAAAAGGAGGAAAGAAGAAAAAACATTTTCTATAGTATACGTAACCGTATTATTTCATTCTAATTAATTTAAATCCTACATCATTCAAAGTTTTTAAAATTAAGGGAAAAAGGAAAGCGAGAAAAAAAATAACGTTGATTCTATGTCTAAAATGTATCTTTCTCACATTCTAAAAAAACTGGATGATCGGCGATGGGACAAAAGTGGCGAAACGAAAAGAACTTGGACTCGAAACTAGCCTTCAAAGGATTGCAAAAAAAAAAAGAAAAAATAAGACGAATAGACAAGCAATAGAAGGCATTCGTGGAATTCGTTTGCGTGCGGAAAGTTCGCATTGACATGAGACGATTACGCAAATGGACCAGGAGTTCACCTTTTTTCTCTCTTAAATTCAAAGACACGGACAGACACACGTACTTACATACTATGTTGTGTCTTAAGTATTGGACGAAAAATTGAAGGCACGGGTCGATAAACTCTGAACGATAGAACGATATTGGGTTTCTCGAGAGCTCAAACGATCGTTGACCTTCTCTCTTTCTCTCTCTCTCATTCCCTCTCCCTTTGACTTCCATAACGTCGCCATTGTATAATAGATACGAGGAGCACGGGAGAGCATTTTCGTGCCAACAGTTATAACTATCGTTCAGGTGGAAGTTATTTTCTCTTTCTAGCTTTTTTTCTTTTACTTTACGAGGAGTGACTAAATTTAATCGCATTATGTCAAAGTACGATAGAGAGGGAGAGGGAGAGAGAGGGAGAGAGAAAGAAAGAGAGAGAGAAAGCCGATCACCTATGGGTATAGTATTTGATTTAAATCCATTAGAGAGAAGGTCCTCCTCTTCTGATCTCAGTAATGTCTCAGAATTCTATTGAGTGGTCTCAAATGCACACAATTCGCCGCTAACATGCAACTTGTCCATGCGTCATAGATAATAAATCCTGTAATGTTCAAGCATGTGAGTAAAGACGATGGAACTCTTGCTTTTTGTTATGAACTTTTCATTTTTGCTTCGAAGAAAGACACGTTTCGTTCTCCATCCAGACTACATTTCAACTTATAATAGATACAATCTCATCCCCCCCCTCTCTCTCTCTCTTTCGTGTTTCCGTATTCTTTTAATACGCGATCCTTTTTCTTTTGACTGTCTTTAAAATTGCAATATTGTTTTACAAAATGACCTTCCTATATAATTAAATGTCTTAATTATATGGAATACCAACTCTAACAAATAAATTTACTCTTATCTAATCTAATCTGATATCTCTCTCTCTCTCTCTCTCTCTCTCTCTCTCTCTCTCTCTCTCTCTCTCTCCCTCTGTCTCTCTCTCCCTCCCTCTCTCGAATACAAATCATCTTCATTGAATTTCATCAAAATATGAAATCTATCGAGATATAAATAATGCTATATCGATTGTAATTGAATCGAAACGAGTGACAAGAAAAATGAGCAGAAAGTTTGCACGATCTCAAACTGTTAACGGCGTAATCGTTTTATCGTCTTCGATGTCTTCTCGCTTGAACAGTCGGAACATGTCCATCGACTTGCCCAGAGACTACTTTTTCTTTCCCAAGCACGTTGCTCTTCTCGAAAGAGTATCCGTCAATGGATCGAGCGTCTCGATTCAGTAAATCGCTAAAAGAAAAAGAAGAAGAAGAACGATGTTCGATTCTTCGTCGTCATTGGTTCTCGTTTCCTGTATCTCTTTCTCCCCTCTTCTCTCTTTTTAATATCGACCATTCGATTTTCATCGACTCCATGCTACTCCTCATCTACCATTAAGACGAAATAATGATTCAATGATAAATATCCAAATAACGATACGTTTAAACACATTTCTCGTAATAATTCTTTCAGGAATAATTTTTTTAAGGATAAAACTAATTAAACGATTCCATTGTGAGATCGAAGAGTACACATTACATATATCTACTTACGTAATTGCACAATACTTACGTATATAATATGATTTATGAGAATCGTATCTTCCATCTAAATATCTGAGCAAAACGTAATATCTTGAACTGTGACATTTTCCCTCAACAATAAACCGAAGATTCTTCTTCTTCTTCATCTTCCTCTTCCTCTTCCTCTCGGCTAGAAGGATTAATCATTTAGATTCGTATTTATTCGGCAAAAATTTAAATTACGTACCGATGTATAGATAGAAAAATCATAATAGTTTCGCGATGCCGTACATCACATGATTGTATGGATTATAATTTCTTAGATCAGTGCATCCGTAAATGGTAAACGTTATTTATCGGCCAATATATTCTTCTCAAAGGCATCTTATTCGTATAGTTGCCCTACAAGAGATGCACAGTTATTATCCGATAAACAAAAAGTGTCCTGTGTTAAGAAAGGAACGCATCTCTCTTTGTAGCGTGTATAAATGTCGCTTGTATTGCGTCAAATTAATCCGTTGAAAATAATTCAGCAAAAGTTTTTCATCTTAAAATTTATTTAACGAAAACAATAATAAACTGTACAGCACATGGATACTGACAATGAATATGAATCCCTAAGTTGAAACGTATATATATGTTCACGTAATGGTATATGTATGCATAAGTATTAAAACTGCTGTTCCCTAAATGAGATTCTAAATATAGTAGATACAGTACTAAATTTATTACAACTAAATCTTTGCACACATTATACTATTATATATACATTATATATATATATATATGTATATATATATATATATATATATATATATATATATATATATATATAGTAAAAAATAAATATCTATAATTTATATTATAAGGCATGACAAATTTACGGTGATAAGTCAATATAAAATAGAAAATTTTGTGTTTATCATTAGCGAGTCAAATATTTAAACTGACAATAACTAATTTAACAAAATTCTATATTTAATTCTTTAATCAATCTATATGTTTGCCACATTGGATCCACTATTTTATTTATCGTAATTTTCATTTTAGATTCGAAATTAACTATCTCGAAAATCTTAGTATACCGAGTTTCAGCTAAATTGAAAAATACGTTCACATTTTAGGCAGATTTTTGAGATTTTGGACCACTGTGCGGCAATACGTGCGACTTTTATCTTCGAGACATTGGAACCGCAGTAACACGAGATACGTAAAAATAGGATGAACACGGATTCAAAGATAATCGTCAGTAGAGAAATAATCATCAAATGGTATACAGTTGGATGATTTAAATTTAGTTTATGACCGATGAGTTCAATATATTATACCTACCTCTTAAATAAGTCCTGATTCTATACCAAACTGTTAATTAAGCAAACTGTTTATTAAGCAAACGCATTGTATTGGTATATGCTTCTCGATTAACAAAACAATCAATTAAAAACAAACGATAAAACATCTACGAATTGCCTCGTTTTCACGCGGATACGTTTATTGCTCTTTACATTAAGAAAAAAAAAAAAGAAAAAAACAGAGAAAGAAAGAGACGAAGAAACGTAGTAACATTTGCCTTTGCTTTATGCATTTTCTTATGAAGATATTATTCATTCGTAGGAAGGAACGATTCCCTTCCGGCACCTTGGCATCCTCATCACTGAACCTACCATTCGAGACGTACATTACGTTGTCACTCCTACGTCATGAGAGATGGATCGATGAGTAAAAGATCAATGTCATCGTTCACAATCGATATTTATTATTAGGAGGTTCAAGCCATCGAAACAATCATTGACCAGCTCCAAGCGACATTTCCAAGCTTTCACTTTAGCATTTTATTTTTTATTTTTCTTTAATGCTACGAATACATTTTTATTCGTTGTTTTCGCGAAACTTCAGTCTTACACGCCCATGATTTTTAAGGTAGATTTAATTCTAGTTAAACGAAGAAAGGACTTTAAAAGCTCGTAATCATCGAATCAAAATAATACGTATTTATCCGCTTCTATGCGACACTCGATCCCAGTGTTCGCTTCTGCACTTTCTTTTCGCCATAGTATCAAAGTAAAGATCGTTGCAATTGATCGATGATGTAACGGCCGACATTATTTACGATCGATAAACAGTCAGAAACAATGCAAGTACATACTTATTAAAATATAGTAAGAATAGTAGTAAACAAATAGTAGTAGCAACTAAATAGTAGTAACAAATAAATAATAGTAACAAATAAATAGTAGTAGTTATAGAAAATGATGAGTAGCACTATACTTCGTTCACAGAGAAAAAGCTTCATGCAGTTTTCGGGCAGATTGCGGAACAGATAAATTGAGTCGAGCAGATTACTCAGTATCGTATGCGTTATGATCCGTCCTTTTGGGCACCGGCGCACGAACTACTCTATGTAAATGGAGTAATGGTTAAATTTATACACGCGGCCTCCCTCTGCTCATTGTCTGCCGCTGTTTATCAACGTGTGGTGGTAGGGGGAGGGCAAAATGGGTATTTCGTCGGACAGGATCCGACCGAACCGGACGAAATGCCTCCTGGACGTTCTCATTATGAACACACATGAAAATAGGATGTACTGTAATATTTTCTTTATCAAATTGACGTGTCGAATTTCAAGCATTACGACCGACAGATGCAATAATGTCTCATCGAATTTGGACGTGACCATAGGATGCGTTTTATTTGTATATAATTCAATCGACGTCGAATGAGAAAAATTCAGTTATTTCGACGCCGATCTTTGAAAAAAATTAATAGATTCGCATACTACCTTCTTATATGCTGAATCGCCGTTAATATTATAATAATTTTAGGAGCGAACATATCCATTTCTAGTAAGTGAACATTCGTGGAAACATAAGCCTAAGAATCTAAATATGTTCAGAAACTCACCTCAAAGAAATGTGAAATCACTTGTAAGGTCACAGAAAAATTATAAAACAATACTAGTGGCTAAAGAAAATATGATTTATTAGTAATTACTCTTGGTGAAATTCGGATCTTGCAATGTTGAAAATAATCTGTAAAAGCCGCCTTATAGTTCCCCTACTCCGTCTTCTCTCTCTTTCATTCCTCTTCCATTTACAAGCAAAATCATGTTAACAGAAAAGGAAATTATTCAATTTTTTCATTAACTATTTTATTGGAGGGTGTCAACTATTTTTTAAGATATAAATTATGTTCTACATAAAAATTGTAATATTGTTAATTCAATAACTTTACATAAATAAAAATAAACAATTACCTATATTTAGACAATACTGTATTTTTGATAACAGCGTTGCGTTGTCACGAATACAGCATTTATTATCATAAAAAAGACATCATGTGCAACAACTAAAAATTGTAATAATTATATTTCTCATGTGTATTATCAGACGTTTTATACAAAATCGAAGAGCTTCAAAACCAGTCCAGAATAGTCTTCCGGAAAGTGAAAGGCCCAGGTTCGAATCCCGGTTGAAATAACCTGAGGGTCCTCCTTTTTTTGTGAATCATATATAATCCAGGAATGATGAACGATCATAAATATAAAAGTATTGTCGTCGACGAAATAAATATGGTCATCTCTTTCTCTCTCTTTCCTTATTTCTCCTTCTTCGAAAAAAAAATTAAATAGAATTCTTTTAAGGTCAAAGGGAAAGGCAATGTTCCTGTAGCGGCGATCCTTGAAAGATCGCCGGTATTCATGAGTGCCAGACGGTCGAGAGTCATTAAACTAGCGAGAATCACATGGTTAGCTCTTATTTTGCCGAAAAAGGAGAACGCCCCGTCTGTTTCGCGTTATGATCCTTCCATGAATATCGTCGGCATCCTTCTTCTTTGTTTCTCTCTCTCTTTCACTTGTGTCCTTGACTCCCTGTGCCATCTTCGCCTCGGCTCACGAAGATAAGAATTAGAAAGAAACGAAGCGTAGACTAAAAGGGACTCTTTAATCAATATCAGCTATTCCGACGAAATTAATTTCCAAGCTTACTCTTGGAAGTCGTTCGAGATATAATTCAAGCTTCCTGTATTCGTCGTTCCCTAGAGAAAAAAAAAAGAAATCCAAGAATAAAAATATCTCAACTGCTATATATTCAATTACTCTACTGATATATGTGATACTTGCCATCTCCAATAATACAAAGGAATATTGTTACGAAGAACTTTTGTTATGAGAAACATGCTCTGAAAGATTTTTACAATTTTTACAATTCGAAGAAAACGATGAGAAACGGTTGATGTTTTGTGCTCGATATTAGGATCATTAGCCTTACCCGCAATAACCGGGCAACATTTCGAAAATAAGTTTAATTAGATCAAATTACAACATAATCTGATTACCGCATACGTTCAAACATTGCACAACAAAGGCTAATTAACCGAGGTTACGTTCCAGCGCAAGAGAGATCGATCCGTTGCGAAGTGATGGACGGATTTTCAACAAGAGCAATGTACGCCACGTCGTTGTCGTCTCATTATGGACGATCTATTATATATATATATATATATATATATATATATATATATATATATATATATATATATATATATATATCAAATTCCGAAGCTCGTTATATTTCAGTCGTGTACCTACATCCGTACATACACTTCTTCACTTACAAAGTTAATTGATAAACATCGCCCGTATAAATATAAAATGAATATTTTTCATTTAATCAAAAATTCCATTATGCGTAATAACGGGCCTGTGACTTACCCAGAACAATCTGAAAAAAAATGAAACAAATTTCCTTTAAAATTCCACGCCAATGTTCCAGCATATACTCGTAACGTTCGATCAAACTTCTTTGGCGAAGTAGTTGACGATTAACGCACTTCTTTCGAGAATACGTTTCGAGATTTTCTATCTTTTTCTATCAAGAAGAACCCGTATCGTCGTCTTCATTCTTGTCGTAGTTGTAGTTGTCGTCGTGGCAGGAGATTGAAGCAGGTAGAAGATCATCCTCCATGAATAACGACGTCCTTGCCCGAGGCCATACGAGTATTTATAGACGATGATACCCCAGACTCATCTTCTTCCTTTTCTTTTTTCTACTCCTCATCTGTCGAGAATCTCCTACGCCTTTCTCTACATCTTTCCTACCTTTCCTTCGAGGCTCACATTTTCATCAATCGTCATTCTCTCCTTTGGCCGGCAAATCGCGCGAATCATTCTCAGCTCTGCTCTCCTCGATTCATTTTACAAACGGAATACCAACGGATATTTGTCCGTTTCCTCGGAAAATATCTTTGATCGTCAAAATCATGAAAGCTTCTGTTACTTTCATTCGCACTCGGTGGAAATTGGAAAAAAAAAATTATAGTCGTTTAATCATAAAAATTGCCTCGTCAAACATACTTGCCTGGAAATACGATTTATGTCAAGAATAGGTATATCTCAGGATTGAAGGTGTTCGTTTTTCGAGAGAAGAGAAAAATTTCAGCGGGCCGAAACAATGGTGTTGTTGCGTATCCAAATAAAACGTCATATTTCAATCTTTCCTCAAATAAAATCCTTCTGAAGAATATACAATTCGAAGAAGCATATAAAAGAAAAAAAAAAAAAAAAACAGAAAAAGATATAGCGTGTCTTGAATTTGTAAAGAGGATAATACGTACGCTATTATTTTTATCCGATGCCAATAAGAATGAGTTATCGTAATACTACGGATAAGTAATCCTCCTTGCCGAATCAAATTTATTTTTTACTCTTTCCGGATATTTTGAAAACAGTTTTCTTAGGAACTCGACAAATTAATCTAGCAATGTTTAAAGAAATTATATACATGCACGGGTTGCATCTCGTAAAGAAAATTGAAAACAAAAATTGAATTTTATTTCGGTCTTTCTACTTAACAATGACTACAACGAATGTGTCTGACGGTTTCGAAGAAATCGAATCATAACGAAAAAGTTGTAATGTACACAAGTTCTTGGACACGTTTGAAATTAATATAAGAACAACGAATCTTATTGTATAATGCATCATTACTTGCTACGATAAATCATCGCAAAAAAAATATGAAGTTCTTAAAGGAAACAAATTATGTATGGGTTGCGTTTAGATAAATATGACTAGAAAAATATAGGATTAGAAAAACTGGCGAGATCTAAAACTATTTCTTTAGCTATGATTTATTACGATATAGTTGCTAATTAGCTGTTATCGTCGTTCCAAGAGAGAATTCGCGCTAGAAAATATTAGAGAGAGATATGCAAGAGATCGTTCGCTTTCCTGTGAGATAATCGGAGTTGAACGACACACAAGCAAGCAGTCCGGGACCGGATGTCGTCCCTCTCCTGCTTTGTGTTTCCTCCTAGCGCGAGGCAGTTCCATCGTTCTAGTCGACGACAAAGGGAAAGACAGCGAGAGGAGAATATTATCTGCCACGGACGAAGTCAAGGTCCTACTATGATAGACGCAGCTATTCTATTTTATTAGCGTTTATGTGATTTCTCAGGACGCGAGCTCGAGCGTGAAAAACTGTTTTACTCGACGAAACGTCCTCTTCGCGAATTGAAAAATTCAAGGAAGTTGACGCGAATGATAATTTGTCGAGTAAAAGATAAAAGAAAAATAGCAAATAAGCAAATCGGAAGGATTAATGACCGTTCAGTTTTGTAAAAGCATTCTATAATGCGTATAAATTCTTAAATCGTGATCCATCGTCGGCACTCGGCACTCGATCGACTGGTACCTACGAAAATCCGTAGATATATTTGTAGAAATAAAAAGTACAAGAGTTGACGGCACGTAACGCGTGTTGCGCGCTGACGTCGCAAGTTGCGTCAGCGAACTTAGGAAGGGATTCACCTCACTGGCATTAGGAAGTCATACTGAAGTCGAAGAATAAGAAAAAAAAAAAAAATTAAAAATCAATCAAAAAGAAAAAAAAATAGACGACGATACTCTGCTTTGCGTTCGATGATCTCGAACAGGGCAAAGAGATTTCTCAATGATTTCGGAAAGGGATGAAAAGAGAGTGAGAGAGAGAGAGAGAGAGAGAGAGAGAGAGAGATCGTAAATGATCAGAGAGGATATTCTTTTTTAAAACGGAAATACCGAAGCGATATATTACGAACCTCAGTCAGTGGTCCATCTAATACGAATGGCTTCTTCGACCGGCGAGTTCTCCCATAGGATTCGTTGCCGGTGTCATGGCACAGACACGATTGCAATCTTCCTCTCTCTCTCTCTCTCATTTTTTTCTTTCCTCTTTTCTTCCTTCCTCTCTTCTCCTCCGCCTTCTCTTCTTTTCTTTTTTTTTTTATTCGTCCGCTGGAGGATGACTAAACGTGAGAAGGATCCTCTCCTTGGGTGTGAACAGTCATGGTCGCCGAGCGTGGAACGCCTTTGAAAAGGAACTCGTCCTTTCCGAACGAGGTGAATTTAGAAGAGAATGAGGGAGAAAGAAAGAGAGAGAATGAGATAGGGAGAGATCCGGCAAGTTACAAAACGGAAAAGCGTAACGCCGATAATATGGCTTAGTAATCCTTTCGTGATTCGTATTCCAATCATTGTTTCGGACTATCGTAAGCTCCTTGACACGTATACGTTTATACGATTATATAATTTCATTATTGCCTTGGTGTGAAAATGTAAAGCTTGAATGATTCGAATGTATAATTATTTACGTATAAATCAGTAATTTCGTTTACGAAATATAAATGAACAAAGAACAAATCGTACATTGTTATATAAACGACGATGTGTCAAAATAAAAAACAAAAAATTGAATAGGATTTTTAAAATGTGTAACATGTTGAGACAACGATGACGAATCTTTTTTGACAATGGGTCAAACTCGAATAAAAAATGTTATATGCATTTTTTACAAGGCGTCGGTCAAATATTTGAACTCGATTAGATTTCAAAATTAAAAACAAATTTTACATTTCATCCTTTAATCAATCTATAATAACAAGCAAAAACAAAATCAAATTAAGTAGTGTAATTTTAGTTACAACTATCGTAAAATTTACTGTTGCTTCTGAGATGATAGCTCTTCTACATAAAAAATTTTAAAATTCCATTAAAAATAAAATATAGATAAATATTTACATTTTCCAAAATTATACTAATCTAATAGATAATTTGAAGATCTTTTTTGTGTTTTTAAAGACTTAAAATCTTAATTTTTTAATAATTTACTAAACTTAAATGGAACTTTTTAAAAATTTAAATGAAACTTTTTAAAAATTTACGAGCTACTTAAATTTCCCTCGCGATTCACTGGCTTACCATTCCTGCTTTAGATAAAGCTACAATTCGTAACGACGAAAAGTCCGAAAATTCCTGAGCGACTTTCTTACGATTATTTAAATCAATGTGAAATAATGATGATTTTATGAAGATAATCCTTATAGGTATATCTGACACACTTGATCCGAGAACATAATATCTCTCTCTCGATATTATTATACTTTACGCGAGCGCGCGCGCGTGTGTGACACGAGATCCCTTTACTTTTTCTTCTCCTTTACCTTTTACATATTTCATATGTAATTCGTTCACATAATCTCTAACCATGCGATATTATATTTTCCAATGATTGTTAGCGCTCGCTAGACGGTTTTCCTCCTGTCTCGAGTATAATTAAGCGAAAGTTAACTGTAACTCGTGCATACATATGTTGGTATACACCTATATAAAATTATAAAAAAAAAGAACGATGATCGTAAAAAGAAGTTCAAATCGGTTTCTATTACGAATAATACATAGATTCTTTTCTTTTCAAATGTTTCTTTTTTTAAATGACAAATCATCGAATACTCCTCGCTATGTCAAAAAAATTTTTGCGCATAAACACGATACAGGTATTATCCGTAAGAAACCGATTGAAATAAAATTCTTCACGGTAATTACATCACGAATTTCACAATGTCGAAGACGTTTCGTATAGCACCGGTGTATAAATGCCTATAATTATCAATCCGTTAACGTAAAAAAAAAAGAAAAAGAAAAATAAGTAATAAAAACAAGCGTTAAGCTCGTACTTGGGCAGTAAAATCTTGACTTTGTCTTCGACACTTATAAGCCGTAGAGTTGTTTCCTTGTTTTGCACTTATTGCCTACAACAGCTTCTCTTCCTTTAACTTTATTTCTCTTATTTCTAGATAAGGCATTGCGAACGAGCCTCGGTGAAGTAAAAGAAAGCCTTGTCAAGCTTTTTCGAGTTATTCGTTGCGATCCCATTGAAATTACGATCCTTTCGCGAGGACTCGGTGAAATATTAAATTGCACGTTACGACTCCGTCAATCTTAATTATACCGATAATGGATGTTATAATAATAAGTCATGCTGCTAATGCAACTTCCCGAAGTATTTATAACGCCGCACTTACCGAGCGATGTCGATGAAATAGCGTAAAAAGGTGTCGAGTGGCTGTTGCGAACGTCATTTCCGTTAAAACGGTGTAACGCCTGATTTGAGGAGCAATTTCATTAATAATCCAACGGGGTTCTCTACAACCCTCTCTCTTTTTCTTATGATTTTTCGCAGTCTTTTCCATCCATCTGGACTTTTCTTTCAAGTCCTAACGTTTTTCACCTTCGTTCCATGCTCTTCCTGTATGTCAGGATTCTTTTCTACGTTTGCCTTTACTTTTGAATAAGGATGACAGACAGAACGAGAGAGAGAAATTTTTTTTTCC
Organism: Dolichovespula saxonica; assembly: GCA_911387935.1. Classification (NCBI taxonomy): domain Eukaryota; kingdom Metazoa; phylum Arthropoda; class Insecta; order Hymenoptera; family Vespidae; genus Dolichovespula; species Dolichovespula saxonica. Next base: position 11,109,540 of record OU426993.1, on the reverse strand, counting down.
CCTAGTTACACGAAATCCCAGGGAGATAAAAGGTGCGTCGGCTGGCGTAAAAAATTTAATAAGCCATAAGTTAATTTTCAAGGATCAGAGGACGTACGACAAAGTGTCCCTTGCTTTTTTTCTCCTCCTTCCCACTACGTTCTCGTAGGGCGCGTGAACGTCGGCCTAAATGTCGATAAAACTAAAAATTACGTTCTTCCATTTTCTCGTCGTTCGTTCGTCCTCTTCCACGCTTTTTTCCATTTTATTTGCTTCTAGTGTATCCGAGTACGGTGCATTAAGCTCACCGGAACGTCTCCACTGTTAGCTACCGTGCGCTCTCGGAAAAAGGAAAAGTTCGTCATTTTCTTTTCTTTTTCCTTCTGCGAACATTCGATAAGAAGCCTCGATAATATGTCGCTTCGCTTCTTCCTTGAAATCTGTATCGAGCACTGCGATAGAAAGCGTTGTGACGATAAGTGACTACAGGTACTTTAGCACGTTCTCGTCGTCGAAGTATCGACGCCAAGACCCATTGCAACACTGGTCAACGCCAGTCCCCGACGACCAAGTCGTTTAAGAGAATATACGAGCTCGTACGCACTTAGTTTTTGGTTCTTCGTCCAAGTCACCGGCGACTAGCATTAACTTTAATTGCGAATCTTCTTCTTACACTTCTTCTCCTCCTTCTCATCTCTCTCCTACCACAACCTCCTCCTTGAAGTAACCTCCGTGAAGTAACATTGCAAGAAAAAAAAGAGAGAGAAAGAGAGAGAGAGAGAGAGAGAGAGAGAGAGAGAGAGAAATATTAAGAAAAAAAAAAAGAATTTTTATAATATTGTCAATAACGTTGGTACGTCGTTGAATTTATTGTTTATGGATTTAATTTCGTTGATACCCATACCTATTCGAAATAGAACGAAGAAATTTTAATGATATCAAAAAGGCTCGAAGATCTCGCATTGAATTATCCATTGTATTCTTTCGCGGACTCTTAACTTATTTTCAATCGTCTCTTTTCGCCGCTACTCGCTTGATTCCACACAGGAGAATCGGAGTCGAATCAGCGTACGAAAAACGGTAAAGATAGACACCGTTGAACGAACGAATGGAAATTATCAAATTCTCGAAGAACCCACGGTCTGATAATTACCTAATTACAACAACGAAGATTCCTCTTCCTGCGTGATTCTTCCCACGAAAGAAAAAACTCAAAGGTTATTAACATCTCGGCGTTCTCGCGTTTTGCATGAAAACGACGATATTCGAACATCTTACTTTCTTATACTTTAAAAATAAATAAATTTTGTATTTATCACTTTTTAAAATTATAGAAATATCCTTACGTATATAAACGATACTTATTATAGGTTGAATACATTTTCCATAAAGACTGCAAACAAATTTCACGTTGTGCCTCAATATTAACAATCGACGTTCTTTTATCCATTCAATGCGTTTCGGATCGAGTCCTGGAGACGTTAGGATTAAATTTCAAAATTACGCAGAGTATCGCCTTCTCGAAGGGGCCACGTATCCATCTCCCTTCGGAGTTCTCCTTTCTTCCACTTCCTATTTCTCTGTATCTTAGAGAGGGCGTGCATAACGAAAGCAAAGAGGGGCGGAGAGGGGGGTGAAAAGTGGGATGGATATTCGCTTAGCACGCTGTCGGAACGGCCCGTCCGATGTCTAACTTCGTACGATTCATCTCCTGGCTATACGATCCCATAGCGTGCGACAGATGGAAAATAAAACGAACGAGGCGATACTGTTGCGAAGTATTTTGCGAATAAAAGCTAAGAGAGCAACGATGTGATAAGTTGCCACGATGAGCCAGCTCGAACGACTACGTTCCTCATCCTCTCCCATCTTCCTCTCCTTTTCGTCCTCATCCTCGTACGTATACCCGTCTTCGGTCTTCTTTTGCTTCCATTTCCGACTTCTCTTCGCTATATTTAATCGCTATTTCCGTCCATCTATTTTTAGCTCCACTTCCAGTTTTCAACTCCTTCCCGCGCTCGTAACGTTTTTATTCTGATCGTAGATTGATCGCGCTTTCGAGCACGCAGACATCTTCGAGGCCATACTCGATGTTGTTCGTAGATTCGCTTCGAGAAAAGCAAGTAGTCGAGCCTTGTCTCACGTGAGATCCAATTTTAGCCGAAAAAAAAAGATTTTATTCCCCGTTTTGTCCAGACGAAATCAATTAGTCATTTATCACATTCTAATCGCTTGATCAAATTATCATTTTCTACGACTTACTATTCTTATTTGTTTCAAATAACAAAATAAACTGCGATAATTATCGATTCAAATTTTACCTTGTCTCTCGAACAACGAGTTACGCGGAGATAACTACAATAAAATCGCAAGATTAAAAAGTTACGGAAAGAGAATCGATCTTACAGCCACGATGGCAAAAAGTTCTTTTCTAATCATAAACATACCGATATAGAAAACGATAAACAGGGCGATAACCTAAAGAGAAAGGAAGAAGAGAAGATATATCGGAGGGAGCAATTATCGTCCCCTCGAGCCTCTGAGTTGACCTTGACCGTGGGAGCGGCTCGTCTCTGCGACTCGGTACCGGAAGTACGAGTTACACGGCACTCGTGCTTGGACAGCCGCAGCCAATGACGTCCATGGTCAATGGCATAGCTACTAGACAGCCAGTGTAGCCTTGTTCGTGCAATGGATGAAGAGAAGAGGGGAGAAATGCGATCTTGCGTAGAATCTAGCGAACGGTTCGTTCGAAAACGATGGACTAGTTAGATAGGGGCCACCGGTCTAGCGGTTTTCTCTTTCTCTCTCTCTCTCTCTCTCTCTCTCTCTCTCTCTCTCCTTTTTACTTCGCTCTCTTTTCTTTTTTCTTTTTGAAGCGTTATAGCGCGTGCCCTCGGTCTCAAACTTGCTCCACACCGACCACCAGCTACGATTCTCCTAATTGACTATGTCGTCCTCGAAACCTGTCGGCATGTTTTCTAAAATCTATGTAGATCATATTAAATAATTGAAACGAGCCACTCTTCCAGGAAAGAAAAAAAAACACACATACGTATTGATACAAATATGTGTATGTATAATTTTTTAATAAAAATTTCTCGAAGGAAATATCAATTTTGTGAGAAAATCTCAAAAGAAAACTTCCATATGTTCAATAAAAAAAGGATAATCCACCATCGGTGTATCGACCGATGTTATCTGGGAGCAACTCGCTGTTAGTTCGAGAGACAAAAAGACCCGATTAATCTCCTTGCTGACCCTCGCACGCTTGCCGACCGGATACGTACGAAGTAACCGGGATGCGGACTAACGGTTCAGCTCGATCCTTACAGCAGAAATCGCGGACCGATGGCGGTAGTAAACTAATCAGCGTACTTTTTAATACTACTTGGACTTTTTTCCCCAAAAAAACATATGACGCTGATGACGCTTAATCCTTTAAATCAATCATAAAAAAATTCGAATTATTTTCTGTTACAGAAGTGGTTAAATTAAGTAAAGGAATCATTATCCTTAAATTAAAAAAATAAATAAATAAATAAATATATATCAGTATAATTAAACGTAAGACGAAGAGAATAAAGTGTACACTTTAATTAAAATTATTAAATAAAAATTAAAAATCCGTCTGTAGAATATTTGGAAAATATCAATGAAAAATGTATATATACACTTTATATCCGTTTCGTGTAAGCATCTTTCATTTATTGGTAACCATTACATTTTATTTATTGAAAACTAGTTTTAGGCGAATTTAAAAATCTGACAGACTAAACAAGGAAAATCAATATAGGAAGCCTGCATTATTGGAATTTTCGTGGATGTACCAAGAACTAATCAGGAATGCACCCGACACGCAGAAATAGAGAGAGAGAGAGAGAAAGAGAGAGAGAGAGAGAGAGAGAAAGAGAGAGAGACTATTCGAAAGGAGAATTCCTTGGATTACGTCTAGAATCAGGGCTACTCGAGAAGTTACTACCGGAATACCAATGTAGTTTGGATATCGTCGAGTTCTCTGAGGACAAGTTCGTTGTTGTAGCGATAAGTTACCGAAAGGAGTTGAATAGGGTACCTTTAATTTCGCGGTTAACTTTCTAAAGTGATTAATTGCTGTCTTCCTTTCCTTCGTCGTGTATAGAATTCTCTATGTTTTTAGGAACGTAATAGAAATTGATAGATAATGTTTCTAACGGGATAGAAGATATAATGTAATACATCAATTTTTCCACGGCACACTTCGTAAGAATTAAAACTATGCTTATAATTCGATTGTATGCGGAGAAATAGAAACGCGTAACGACGCACGGAAAAGTCAAAAAAATCGAACCGGATGATCTTAAATATCTGGTAAAGAATCGTCTTTTCTCTGAAAGCGAAGGTGCTCGTCATGGCACGGGGCCCATGGGAGAAAAGGTGGAGATGAAGAACGCGTCCCTGTTTTCTCCTTCGACAGACACAAGCCTTCGGAAAAAAGGAGAAGAAAAACCATTGGAGAGGAAGTACTGGCGATCCTATCTAATCGTGAGTTGCCCGTTCTGGTTGTCCTCGACGTCGTCGTCGTCGTCGTCGTCGTCGTGCGACAGATGCCATGAAGAAGAGGCGCCTTCTCGCTTTTCTGGGAAGAAGACGAAGGGCCCGACTTTTTTCTTTCTTTTTTTCTTTCCTTTCTCTCTCTCTCTCTCTCTCTCTCTCTCTCTCTCTCTCTCTCTCTCTCTCTCTCTCTCTCTACTTCAACGACGTTCGACGTCGCTGAAGAAGCGACCGCGGTTAAAAGGGACTTCTTCGATATTTATAGTGCCGTGGACCGGGAGACTTGCAAAAACACCCAGCGATTCGCAATCCTGAAATAACAGGTTGCCTCGACCAGAATGCTCTCTCTCTCTCTCTCTCTCTCTCTTTCTCTCTCTCTCCCTCCCTCCATCTATCGGAACAGAGTCGTTTAAGTTGCAAAGGGAGCAGGTTTCTAGTTATACCTACCACATCACCGTGAATCAAACTCAGCGAGTACATAGGGTCCTTAGGAAAATTCTTTTCTTTTTTCTCGCTTCTTTTTTTCTCTTACCCGACACTACACCTACTCCTATCTTCTTGAAAATTGTTAAATTCATCGAATATTCCTACCGATTTAATTTCCCTACCAAATCGATTTTTCCATTCAACGTGCGCAACGAATTATTCGACTAATCTTATACCCCTGACTTTGTATTACGTATACCCTTGGCCATCCTCTTATTCATCCTTTAATTTCCTGTTTAGAATAATCATTTTATGAAATTCTTAATCGAGGAACGCAAGTTGCTTTAAGAAATTATGAATCGCTAGCTGAAAATTCGGTCAAGTTGAAAATTATTTGAATTGAAATAGAAATTCATAAAACACAAAATTGATATTAATTGTAAACGAAAAGTTAAGATATTAAAATAATAATGTGTTAACCAACACCTTAATACTTCCTATTATGGAAAATTTATCAATCATGATTCCCAACGAGCGTGATATGTTCTTAATGAGCAATTTCGATTCGATTAAAGATAGACGTTACATTGATAAAGCGATGTGATCATCGAGCCTCCTGGATCTCCCTCGAATTAATAAATTCTTTTTTTTTCTTGATTCATAAGACCCAAGACAATAGTTTGGCTGCAATTCTCGTTTACAGTTTCATTATCATTTTTGTGCAGTTATCTTCAGAATACCGAAGACAGTGACGTGGTCATTGTATGCTCGAAATCGGAAAGATTTGCTTTTGCCTTTTACCGAAAAAAAAAAAAAACAAAATGAAGAGTGGAGAAAGAGAGCGATAGGATCGTGGAGTAAGGGAAGCAGTAAAAAAGAAGGTAAGTACACGCGTCTTTAACACGCCAAGAAAACCGTGAAGAAACAATGAGAAGCGTGGAAACCTTCCTACTGGTTACAGTTAGCTTATTGTGAGCGTATTATCATGTACGCGTTTTAACATCTTCAACGCCTCGCGCTCGTTTTCCTTATGTATTCGCGAAGCTACCTACCTCCTGGCAATGTCCTGCGATTCATTTAATCCGTGCGATTAGAAAATTTTTACAAAAGATAAAAGGAGATGATGGTTCTTCGCAACAACGATTTCGACACGGTATAGTCTATCTTGAAATTTGTTTTATCATGTTTCATTACTTTCGAGGAATAAACTATATTTAATGAAAAAAAAAAAATCCTTAGAAATATTTGTCCAAACAATTTTATTCAACTTCAATCCTTAAAGTTAATTTATGAATGGTAGCCCCAATTAATTCTAACTCCGAATACAAAAAGTATCTATAACATTTGTACAAAAAATGGCATTATGTAATTAGATTAAAGAAACATTAAGTAAGAAAAAGTCGAAAAGAAAAGAAAAAAAAAATCGCTGCGACAATTAGAAGGAAAGGGAGAAAGAATATAAAAACAATTTCTTTTAAATTCGAGTCGCGTCTTTCTCTCTCTCTCTTTCCTTTCTCTCTCTCTCTCTCTCTTTCTCTCTCTCTTTCTCTCTATCTTTCTTACTCTCACCATACGACCTTTTTCAAGGAAACGTGCTAATGGACCATCGTAGTACAGCATACGTGACGTAAATTAACATAGTCATCGTCTAATCCACTATAGAGCCGAGTTTATTGCCTCGTGCGATTGTCGGTTTGCTTATGTAATTATCGAAAGCAAAGTCGTAGAGTGTCTTGACATTAAGTAACGTCTCTACCGCTGATTACACGATCTAATAGACGCGTCGGCCCGTGGTAGTGACGATCATACGCTATAATTGGCGCCGTTTCGATCATCGTAAGGTAAATTATCATTAGTTCGATCGCGCGAGCGTATTAAATAAAACCTTTTCGATTTCTAACCGAGTAAAGTTTATATACTCGGTTAAATACGTAGAAAATTTTTTTTTTTTACTCGTGATACTCTTGATCGAGACTCCTTGAAAAACGAGTTTAAAACCAAACGTAAATCGTTCCTCCTTACACGCACTTAGATAACATTTATTTTCTTTGTTAACTGTTAACCATCCACCAGAACGTCGTACTGTCGATAAAAAAAAAATCGTGCGGTATATCATTAGTATATTCCCTTTCTTCTAACTTATATTATCCAAATAGATACGAGCCGGCGTGTCGCTCGAAGAAATTCATAGAAATGGACGAAAGCACGCCCACGCGTTCTCCATATTAATCGATCGATTCATCCGTGCCGTGCACGTGCTCCAATGTCCACGTACATAGTATTAGGAAAGTAGTTTCCGTCGCACCCTTTGAATGTACGAGTTGTAAAACGATTCCGACGCGGGTATTATATAGGGAAAAATTATACAGAATATAATCTGTGTAATCTATGTAATACGTTAAATGTATAAAGAATGTATTTTGCTACATATATGCTATAGGTATAAAAAAAGAATTCTTTGATCGAAGGTACATACACGACTGCAATCGAGATACTCGATTGAAACCTCGCGATAACGATTTCAATCTATTCCGCAGAACGATCGGAGGAAATCTCAAATACATATTCTCTACAATCTTCCCAGTATGATTCATTTATCCAAACGGTTCATTTAATTCCGAAATGATGTAAAACATGAAAAACGAAACACACTTGTGGACAAATCGAGTCAGCTTAGCGGATGTGGTAAATGCGTTAGCAACATTTCCATTTGGAAGAGCATATTCTAATTTTGTTATTACTAACTTTATTCATTACTCGCAACTACGTTTCATCTTTTCCATCCGTTAGAAATTTCTAACGTCCGAGAACTTAAAAGCAAATCAGCCGAGCTGCATTAAAGAAAACAATTGCATTGTTATATTATACAGACGCAAAAAATGCAACCTGCTGCTTCGTCGCAGATCCTAAGGAAGGGAACTCTTAGTTTCCCTCCTTTAGCTACCTTTTTAGCGAATCAATAGATCACCGAAGGAAAATTTCATCGAGAATCTTAGCATCCTCGTAAAAGATCTTATTTTGAAAGACATAGGAAAAATTATTAACGTGAGCAAACCGTTTTCTTTCCCTTCAAAATTTTTTCTGTAAAATGACTTTGCCTTTTATTAACGAGATACAATCAAGAAGTATTTAAATTGATCTAATCAAATCGATCTAATCAAATTAATTTTTTGTCGATGACTTTTCATTTTTTTCTTTCTTTCTTTCTTTCTCGAATTCGACTCCAACGCAAGAATCTTGAAATTCAACGTATCTTCGACGACTCGTGAAGATATCAGCACCTGTTCGTAAGGAACAGATGAGCAAGGAACACAAAGAAACGGCAAAAACGGAATTGGGGAAGGAGCGTCCTGAAGCGTGACGGAAAAGGAATGACGCTACTCAACCTTGAGTAGGATAAATCCGAGGCTCAGCGAACGGCGACGACACATTGCGTCGTTGAAAAGACGCGAAGTAGTTGACGAGCCTTATGCTTGCTAGTCAACGAAATTGAGTTCATCCACTTGGCAAGCACCGGTAATCTTCTCCCTCACACTCCAGAGCCGGAGGTCCTCGTGTCGATTCATAACGGTACTCTTCAAAGACGAAAGAGTAAGAAAAAGCGAGTCAAGAATGAACGAAGAAGCATCGCTCATTACGCGGAACGCTTCGGCGCTTGGATAAAAAGCTTAGGATATCGAATCAACTCGTAGACGTTTTCAATCGACTTTTTGCTGTCAAACATCGAGAAGTTCGATACTTCGATACTTTCAGATTTCGTTAAAAAAAAAAGAGGAAGAAAAAAAATCTCTTCTTTCACTCTTTATCGTTACTACCTTTTCTTTTTCTTCTTCGCTCTTTCGTAACAACAGGTCCGTTCTACGCTGACTTTAATCTTCTAGATTAATCCGGTATCGATTGGTCCTTTCAAAGAAGAAATATCCTCAACCCAGTATTCTATACGGATTCTCTTTCTATCGAATCACGATCACATTAACCGCGTCGAAAGAAACCATGTCGTGATTAAAACTACCATCAAGATGTAGCTAACATTAGAAGTGGAGGATTCGTGATATCTGACGATACTTCTGTGTCTATTATAATCTCCGTCTTCATCTTTCTTATCGTTTTGAGATATGAATATATACATATTAACTTGCTTTTTTGCCGTCGTCATCTTCTTATTACGTACGTGTCTCGAACGCGATTAAAGAAAAAGAATGAGAGAGAGAGAGAGAGAGAGAGAGAGAGAGAGAGAAAGAGAGAAAAAAGAAAGAAAGAAAAAAAGAGAGAGAGAGAGACAATACAATTCTTTTCGATATAAGCTCACAGTTCATAAAACTCATTCGATGTTATAGTGTTTTCGATGACATATACGATGGACGTTTTATCCATTGAAGTTGCTGTACCTGAGTCGCTTTACGTTCACATGATTGTAATGAAGAAAAAACAACGATGATTCGTAAAGACGTATTTGTATACTCGAAACGGAGGAATTCTCGTTAAGCATTCACTCGTAAAGAAGCGTGAGTAAATCATCGGCAGCACACTAAAAAGCGCTTTGCGAATTAAGAATGAAACGAGACAACACGCTCCACCGAAAGATGGTCTTTTTCGAGAGAGCGTCGGATACGACGATTTAAAGCTCATAAATCAATTTCTCTCTCTCTTACACGTTGTATATACGTACTTTTGATTTTGTATTATTCGAAATCTTACGATTATTTTGTTTCGCAACATGTTTCTACAAACTTTCGGCTTCGAAAAAAGTATGAGAATTGAGAGATAACATTCATTTTTTTTCTTTTTTGTATTTCCCTAGAATCCGAATAAATTCATGTCTGGAATAAAAGAAACGACGACATTAGGAAAGGTTCTGATTTAAATTCACCTCAGTCGTTATCGGAAAACGGCCAGTTCTTCCTTTTCCCACTCGCGATTTATTTGTTTGTAATCTACTCGGGTCAAACAGCACACGAAGAAAAATACAGAAGGGAAGTTTGTATAGAAGGGAGAGAGATAGAGATAGAAAGAGATAGATAGAGAGAGAGAGAGAGAGAGAGAGAGAGAGAGAGAGAGAAGTTTGCACGCGGGTGGTGCTACAAAGTCAGAGAATCAGCCGTGCGTAAGGTAAATATGCAAAACACATTGGATGGTAGCCAACAGTGCATCTTATCCGATTAGGATTGCTGAGATACATACGCATGAACTTATAAGGCTAAGTTAAATATTACGGTACATCCTTTTGGGTCAAGTTCAGGGTTGCCGTTATTACCGTTGTTGTTACGATCGCCGCAAATACTTGTAATTTCAATAAGAAAGATTGATATATTGACCGATCATAACGATCAATCACGTTCGTCTCTTAAGAACGATCGATGTTCAATAACAGAGGTGCGATTATCCTTAATGTTTATCCAAGTGGAAACGATAGTCGCACGTTCCGAAATGTGCTCAATCAATGTTTAATATACCGTACGCTCGATCGATCGTTTGTTAATCGTTTCGAAAGATTGCAAGTATTGCGTGATTCTGAGAAATATTGTAAACGTAACGAGTAACGAGTCATCGGTCGAATGTAAAATTTTAGCTTTTGATTGCTCTAATTCGATGGGCATGCATATTGATCGTGAATTAATAGTTACATTCAGAGAACGTCAAGCGAGAAAGCAACTCGCCTTTGTTCCTTTCCTGATTGTTGATATGTTAATTGGCGGGATTTACTACAATGGTCCTGGATCCCAAAAACTTGATTTATAAACTCCAAAATAAAGTTCTCTAATTTCGAGTTTTGGACCGTCGGAGTTGGGTACACTGATAGTTGTGGCATTGAATAGTAGAGGAGAAAAAGGTCAATTGCTTCTACCTGGGTTTATAATTCAGTGCAAAAGTGACCTTCGTTCGAACAATATCTGCACTTGCGTGAGAGGAAGAAAAAAACGTTTGCTTCAAATGTTCATAACTTTATTAGAGGTGTTATAATATTAATTCTGAAAAATGAAAAATTTACTATGATTTATATATGCGTTACTAATTTATATATGCATTATAAAGAATCGTAATTATAAATTGTGATATAAAAATTTAATGACATTCTTTTATGAGCATTCAAGTAAAGAATTCTGTGTACATTTTGAAAAGTAATGAAAAAGTTTATACCTTACGGACCTTCGCTAAATAAACTAATTCTGACATTTTGTTAATAGTATAATTTAACAAAATTAACAAGAATTAGCTGCGAAGTAGTACCAAGATAATCGTCAATCTCTGAATTATATATTATATGATATTTGAGAAATGTTAATAAATATTTTTGGATAATAGTAAAATGTCTGAGATATATAATAATAATAATAATAATAATAATAATAATAATAACAACATTTATTATCAATACACATATTTATTATCAACTATGATAATAATAATAATATATAGATATATTAAAATGATAGTTATTTGATCTCTAATGAGTATTCAGTTCGAAATAAATAAAAATAAATCATCTTCAAATTTCAGCCTTATACTTTAATATTACAGGTGAAGATTAATTAGGACATAAGATATCGCGTAATAAGAAAAGTTGTCTTACCTACGTCTTAGCTCGATGGTTCGTACGACACAATTATGCTACAAAGCAACACAAAATAAAACGAATAAAACACATCCATCCTATAGTCGTGTTCAAATTCGATGTTATAATGTATTTGCCGATCGCAATATTTGAAATACGATACGTCAATGTGACAATGAAACGATTACAGCACTTCCTAATTTTTTGAAATACTTCTTCCATCAATTTCTCTTACTACTGCTATTTACTTATTAGGTGTTGAGGATGGAGAGATTCATGTATAGATTGTAAGAGGTATGGAAGAGGTTTGGGTACGCTCCTCTGGAAAAGCGCCTTCAAACCCTGAGGAGAGGAATAAAATATCTATCTACTATTTACTTATTACTCCTTTCATTATATTTTAGTAAATGTGTAAGTACACGATTTCTCTGACCATTCGTCGGTCCTTAATATTATCGATCATACATAGAGTTGGTCTTCATTATCATACGACTGACCAGTATTAGTCATTTATATCCACACATATCGGTTCAATATACTATCAGCCATATTATACAAATCCTATTTTATAGGCATTGTGAACATAAAATATGAGGATGAGCGAATAATCGAAAATTTCCTTTGTCAATATATAATAGATTGATTCGCATATCAGTTTAGTATGTCTTCCAATTTAACAGCCACAGTGATTTTAACATTATTTAATGTAATGTAAATGGACACGTTTGCACATTTCCGTTCAGTCACAATTCAGATATCGATCCGTTATATTTTCTCCATGTTCGAGGTCGTACAAGATTTATTTCAGAGCTACATATATTATAGCATATCTATATAGTAACAGGTGATATTAGAGATCGATGATCTCTTTTATTCCCTTTCTTTTCTCGATACAAATAGAGACGAAAAATGAGTCGATATGAAACGTTGATCCGGTGAAAAAGCATAAAAATCGTAGTAGCAAAGAAACCAGTAGTGTAAGAATGTAGTAGCGCAGAAATGTATTATAGTAGCCGGTTAGAAATGTTAGTTGCAATGGTCGACCAGCAATAGGAATTCACTTTAATACGTTGATACAATATATTATATAAGACATTAATAAAAGCTATACTGTTATATGTAAAAATCCATTTACGATCCTATTGTTTTCGTTATCATCTTCCATAAGGATTTTACATACGCCATCTGAAAATGTTTTAAGAATCGCTCATTAAATTATATTATTATATCGAGATGAAAACGATATAAAAATTATATCGTCCGCAGGCATTCAAAAGATATATAGTTCGTTACTCTTCTCCTTTTTCTCTTTTCAACGTTCTGTCGTTCGTAAACAAGCATCTGTGAAATATCATCACGTTAACTTAACATTTGGCACGCGACCTTGGTAAACAGGATCGTAGCTCGGCCGTAGTTCGGAACCATTGACAGAAACGATTGTTCGTGACGGACTCTCTTGCATGTTTGCAAATATCATGACACGTGCTCTCGACGATCGTTTTTTGTAGGGAGCTTCCGTCAGTCTCTCAACCGTACTAATGGTCACCAAATCTATCCAAAATATGAAAATTTTTTTTTCAATTTAAATGAAAGTTGATATAATGAGATTTTTATGGTTGCTAATTACGAATCAAAAATCAAAATTATGAAAAATAAAAAGTAATATGATGCTCTTTTATTCTTATTCGCTGTATGTGTTTTATACTATTCATATTTCCGAAACCATTATAGTAATCTCAAAAGATTATACAAAGGAATGGAGATTGTATTCTTGGGTGGCTTAATTGATGAAAACACCGCACGGGACATGCGGGTCGTCCCCGAGTTCAAATCTCTCGACCTAACACCAGAATCCATTTTTTTCGTACAGTACTATAACGATATAACGTGTTGATTGAATGGAAACGAAGAAAAAAAAAAGCGAGAACATTGTCAATTTTGTAAGGATTATTCTCATCAGCAAGCTCTCATCAGGAAGATCGATGATCGGGCCTGTCAAAATCATTGAACGATCCTTTAGGATTTAATAAACAGCGCTCGAATCGATGCGAACAAGATTTATACATCTACCCCCCCCCTCCGGTTTCCTTTTCCTTTCTTTCATCTTCTTTCTTGAATTATATCCCCTGGGTGCCTTTATATCGTGATGATGAATTTGATCAGGGATTCGTTTTGGAGGTACACATGGACCGGATTAAAGTCTCTCTACGGAACAAAGCGGGGTATATATCGTCCTTGTTTGAGAGAACATGTGTCCTGGCTCTTGGATATGTGAAGAGAGAAACAGAGAGAGAGAGAGAGAGAGAGAGTATGTATATATGTATTTCGGACCTATGGAAGAACCGTTGGTAGCCCTCAAATCAATACTGAGCTCACCCTCCTTCTTGTCCTAGGTCCTGTCCTGTTTCTGCGCGGATACTGCGACACCATCGTCCATACGGGAGTAAAATATTAACCACGTTACAGAATATTATTCAAATTTACCGTTTACATACATACATAGATCACGAATGTAAATATAAATACTCGCTGAAAAGGTATCCGTGTAAATTCGTCGATGACTAAATTGTTTCTTCAAATTCTTATGAGCGCATGCTTTTTATCGATAAAAACCGTACGAAGAAGCGTGACCGAATGCGCGTATGAAAAAAAGATAAAAGATAAAAAGAAGGCATCTTCGGAGAACCTTGAAGTGTCCAAACCCGCGAACGTGAACGTTCGTCCTCGAATGAGAAAAAGAGAAAGAGAAGAGAACAAGAGGACATAGGTGGCGACTAAGATGTCCCTTCTTCCGGTATTGGGCAACTCGAACGCTCGTTAAAAAATAAAAAAAATCAATTATGCAGGACGCATATTTGAACTCCGAACACTTAATTAGAAAACCTTCGCCATTACTTGCATTCTCTCGTGTACAGTGGATAAGGCTCTTTTGTTGTTCATATTTTCACGGCCCGTCGATCACGTTCCTCGTTCCGTATCGATACGCGTTCCGCAAGGCGATAAAATCCCTTCGTTCTCATATATGAAATCAACACTGATTCTTGTTAACAATGCATCAAAGTATGAAAAAAAGAATAAAAGAAAAAAAATCTTTATTCGAATTACGCTGTTAAGAATAAATCTGTGCGCATAGATTTGTTACATAGCAGTAGTTATTATTCATTATCTTACAGCTATATCTTATATATCTATATACTATACATGTATACCGATTTTATACATGCAAGGAAATGTGCAACATACGTTTTCTTTGGAATTGTGCAAATTCTAGATTAAATAAATACATTTTTCATTACTACAAATTATAACATAATAAAAATATTGCAGTATATACTTAGATTTTATCAAATTTGTGTCATTATTCTGTCATGTATAATAAATAAAATTTATATAGTACAATAAAACGAGATCCGTTAAGATGCATATCAGCTTGTATAAAAGTGTTCTGAAAGGAAAAAAAAAAGGAAAGATGAGAAAGAGGGTGCGATCGCATCTTCGGATATTGATTACCATCACTGGCGCGAGTCCAAATCACGTTAACTTAAAAGTAATCGAAACAAAGCAGTTTTATTAAAGGAGTTCGTTACTGATCCTCACGTAGCCGTACATCTAACGATGCGAATCCAAAGTTCCCTTGTAACAAACTATGTAATGTAGCGTAATGGCTAAGTTGTTCCTTTCCTCCGTTTAAGACCTCTTGATCGATCGAACGATTGAATCGAATCGTGTACCCTCCTTCAATATAAAATTTATAACAAAGCGCAGGTTCCCCGTATACGAGTAAAACGTATTTAGAGAATATTTACGTATAAATCGATCTACCTTGAGTGGAGTAAGGCTATGGAGACGTTTGAAAATAATGTGAAAATTCCAAGGTGGGTATTCAATTGAAAGGACCGTTACTATACATGCACGAAGAGCGAATACGAATCACCTGGAGCTCGGTCACCTGAAAAATAAAATTCTATTCGTCCACGATCTTCGAGGGTAACGTCCGTCGCTGATCGAAGCTCTCTTCGGATATCGACGAACGAATAAACGGGCTCTTTCCAAGGACATCGAGAATATGTCCGTTTCATGAACTCCTTATAACTAACAAGACATGAGATAGGATTGATAATCTTTCGAGACCCTATGGGGCATCAAGTATAATGGCTTAATTCATATAACGTGTATCCATAAAGAGAAAGAGAGAGAGAGGGAGAGAGGAGAGAGAGAGAGAAAGAGAGAAAGAGAGAGAAGAAGAAAGAGAAGAAGCCTGTTTAAATTTCACGAAAAAGGGGATGACGGATAGCAAAGATTTGAACGAACTTATGTCACAATAACCGTTAGAAATTAATATATCAGAAGTTAAGTGATTGATCGTTAGAAAAATAATATTTGTTAAACATAAATTGAAACGATCATAATCTCTCTAACGAATAAGAAAGAAGGAAGTTGAATTTCCCATCTTTCTTTGAAGATATCCTTCAATACTCTGGCATCCCCCGCATGCGATAATCCTTATCTTCCAAAGTATTTTAAACCTGAACGTATGCATATGCATGTGTGTTTCATTCCATCCATTTGACGTTAACACAGAGTACGTACGTAAGTTAAGTAAACGCGGTCCCAATAAGAAGACTCGAGGAGCATTTGCGCGCACGTACGCGAACGTTCACACTCACGCTCTATATCTAATTCAGTGTGCGAGCAGACGTATCATAGTACTTTCCTGCTCTCCGAGGTACTTGGAAAAATTCCCAGTAATTTTCTTCGAGCCAGAGAGATCGCGTTTCTCGTAATAACGTTACGCGAGAAGCCCGAGCGAAGTCTGTTGAACTCTACCTTCTTTTTCTTTTCCTTCCCTTTTCCTATTTCCTTTGCTCTTTTTTTTTTTTTTGTTCATTTATCGATGCGATGAAGGAAAATCAAAGCTGGGTATTTCTCACTTCCTCGACGACGCTCCTTCACCAAGCAGGAAAGTACCGATTTGAAAACCACAGAAACTGCAACTCCGATCTGCATGAATCACAAGGGAGCCACTTTTCTCCGCCTCTCTTTTTCTCCTTCCCTCTCTCTCTCTCTCTCTCTCTCTCTCTCTCTCTCTTTCTCTCTTCCTATTCCTTTTCCGCGAAGATCATTTCTTCCTTCTATCGCGAACTTTCGCACTAGTCTGATCGATGAGACTACTCATTAGCGACCTTACCTGAATGATCTTTATTATACGTTACTCCTATCTTCCCCTTTTTTTTATCTTCTGTTCTCTTCGTCTTCTACGAACTTATAAAGATATTAATGAACGACGAGAGATAATTATTAGGCAGAGCTCGTGTCGAGCTCGCGACGATATTACCTCTCCCTCTCTCTCTCCCTCTCTTTCCCTCTCTCTCTCCCTCTCTCTCTCCCTCTCTCTCCTCTCTCTCTCCCTCTCTCTCTCTCTCTCTCTCTCTCTCTCTCTCTCTCTCTCTCTCTCTCTCTCTCTCTCTCTCTCTCTCTCTCTCTCTCTCTCTCTCTCTCTCTCTCTCTCTCTCTCTCTCTCTCTCTCCTTATAGATCTAGACCGAGATTACGGCAAAGACGATGCTAATTTATCATTTCAATCGAAAAACATTGCCAGAAATGGCAAGCGATGAAAGATTCTTTTTTCATTCTGGAAAAAGAAATAGTATAAATAAACGCAACAGGAATTTTTCCCGTTATCGGATCGTACGATAAAATTATTTAAAGATTCGATGGTCGCCTAAAATACGTCGAATCATTAGCACAACGGGAGAACGATCCTTGTTCCTACAGGATAATGAGAGTTTCTGAAGTCGCGGCCTTGGCTGGATAGATTAAAACAATGACAAGTAATTTTCATTTAAGCTTACGAATTAGTCACGGTATTATGAGAAAGAAATGTATAGAAATTTTGATACAATGACCTTACGTTTTTAAAACATGGACGTACCTACGTTTTTGCTCGTTTTCAAATATTGTAAATGTTACGCAGAGGGCACCACGTAAAGAGATGTATTAGATAGTTTTATTCGAATTGCGTAATATAATTAAATTTTCAGGAATATCATAGAACTTTTTAAGACTAAATCGAAAAAATCAATTGGCCGAATATTGATTTAGCTTCGAATGTCTGCCATTTGAATATACATTATGTCGTGAAAGTAATCGGTAAAACGAGGACAAAAGAAATATTCGAAATTCCGATGGCTTCGATGAAAATGCATATGTCCTGATAGAGAATTAATTAATAATATCTCTTTCCTTTGTAGTCATTCCTACCCAACCAGGCGTTCATAATAATGCAAAATTGCATATTGCATCGTAATTGTCAGTTGAGGTCTGTCAGTTTAACGGTTATTAACTCTGAAGATTGCAGATATTTATTATAAAATTGTATTTCGCGCCTAAACCGCGTATTTAGTTGCCTGTAATTTCGATCTTCTCGAAACGATCCATTTATCCGTGGAAAATGATTTATCGAACGAGATACGATAATTCTTGACGATTCATGACTCGAATTCGTTCGACTGAGCGTTCGAACGTGTACTTTTCGTCGTCGATGTGACACGTACGTACGTACCACCATTGCGAGCCGTTCCCTTTCGTTTTAATTTATTTAACAAGCGCGAACGATATTCTCCAAAATCAGTTGACACATAAGAGAAGGCCTATTAATGAGCTCATAACGGTACTTAAAGAATCGACAACGATATCATTTTTGAAACACCGTTTATCTGAGTGGCGTGCTTTTCATTGAAATTCATCCAAAGACAAAGATATTGATGCATCTAAATAGCGCATGAAAGAGAATAATCAATTAATAGAAAAAGAAAACGAAAAAAGACGACGAAACGAAATTGTGTGAGACAATGTTATACCAGTAATCGTCTATCAATGGATACGCGTGAACCTGTCGACCGACTTATTTAATACTCGAGTACGTTAAATGAAGTACGCTTTTTTTTCAAGCAACAGCCGATTTTCCTCTTTTTGCCGTTTTCTTACCTTCCACGTTACCTTCTCTTCTATCCTCATATCAAAATAACCATAAATGAATCAAGCCTTTCTGATAACATACCCGACATTTAGAACGATGGAATATCCGTTCTTCCTCGATTACTCATAGTCATTTCGAAAAATCGACTTCTTTTAAGAATCAAAACCACAGTACAGAGGCGTATGGTAATCGAAATGATAAATACGGAAAAAAGAAAAAAAAATATTATACGCTCGCTTAAAATGAATATATCAGTCGAATTTCAGACTGACCTTGATCAGAAAAAAAAGAAGAACCTTACTAATAACGCAAGAGTGAAAAGATTTTAAAATAAAATAAAGAAAAAAGCTCGTAGAAAATTCGATGAATTTTTAGAAAAAAAAATAAAACAGAAAAGAAAAGCGTTAGATTCGCCTGAATCACACGTCCTTGACACCAGATGACGTTCAAACGTAGAATATCCCGCAATGACGTACTCACTTAACATGAATTCTAGTGTAACGAACCGTTCATTAAACGAGGGAATCCTTTAACGAACTACGACTCGCAATTAACAATCTCCTAATTGCAAATGCAAATTACGAATTAAGTCGCAAATGAATTTTTCACTTTGACTCATCGACATTTATAACGAATCGTTAATACTGACTCGGTATTTACACTATATTATTAGGCTGCATGCGCACTGTCCCACCAGTTCGCAAGCGTCAATCAGGTCGACGAACGACCAAAAAGGCAAGCAACCAAACTCGACAGCCATACGAATCACCCCCGTGCATCGGCTCGTGTTTTCGTGGTCACCATCGACTCGTTGGTCATACGCTCGTATATATTCACTTGAATTTAGTGGTCACCGGCGATTGATCGAGACAGTGCGCAAGCAGCCTTAGAAATGCTACGTATCTTAGGTGTGCAGCATCCTTAATCGCCAATTCGCATTAATCGTTTCAATCAATACGTATTAACATTTCATAGTTTTTATCTGCTCCTTTCGTTCGCATAATAACGTTTCCGTCCATTCATGAGAACGTGTTATCTAACGAATTAATAAATCAAACGGATTAACTCATTTATTATACATACAACATGGATTGCAAACGCGTATATTGAAAAGATTATTTGAAAGAGATTTTTGCATAATTTGCCATATACGTCTAGATGTTTTCTTTATTACGGTGGCTTATATATAATTTTTTGAAAAAATTCACGAATATTTTGAATATTTTCTAAAATTAACGAAAAACGTCTTTAACTTCTTTAAATAGAAAAATATTCAATACCTTTATTCAACTAAATTTTTTTCAGACGTTTCTTTTCCATCCTTTCATTATCGAAAGAAAAATACACGCGTTTCAAGCAAATCGGAGAATATTTGAAAACAAACAAAAAAAATTGGATGCAAATGAGTTCGGGTCGATTGTAACGCGGTTGTAATCGTTGAATTATTTATCCCTGACTATCTTCATTTCTTTGCATTCGCGTTAAGATTTAATCTGCGTTCGTTTTTGGAGAAACTAATTAACAGTTTTGGAACGTTCGAAAAGAATTTCACAATCTTCTTTTAAATTCGTAGTGTAATTGCAAGAACTACTACGGCTTTGGTTATGTAGCATGGTATAGCATGCACGTTTCAATTATTACGCTTTAAAACAAATGTCGCGGGGAAAAAGAAAAGAACGAGAGATAGAGAGAGAGAGAGAGGAAGAAAGAGAGAGAGGAAGAAAGAGAGAGATAGAGATTATCATTATTTGACTGGTACAAACAGCAAGAGAAATACGTACGAACTCGGATAGAGTCGTTTTAAGCAACAAATTTGAAACTGTCGTGGAAAAGCAGCATCCCTAAATTCCAGCTTCGTTCTCTCTTTGTTCTCCTTTTCCTTTCTTAATCCTTTGTTATACCCAGCAGTTACTCCCTTCGAATCAAGCTTTTGTAAACGTCGAGCTTGAACACAGTAGACCGAACAGACACGGAATAGAAACTGGTGAAAATCAAATATCGAACCTCGAACGTCGACGTGAGGTCTCTCTTGAGAGAGAGAGAAGCGCGAGGAATTCGAGAAACGAATGAATTCAAGGGCAATGTGGACAAACGCAAGAGAAATACAAGATCCTCTTCCGGAGGATCCACTTGATATAAAAAAGATGAAGTTCCTACTCCTTACTTCCTCTCCTTCAATTTTCTTGGACCCTACGGTCTTTTTCGAACCCACGTTACTCCTTGCTAGAAATAGTAATCAACCCTCGATTGCTCTTACTCCCGTATAAACAGAATCACCCCTCCAAAAAAAATCAATTTCTCGAGGAAAAATGACTGGTCCAGAAAATAACCGTTTAACAAAATTTGTCGATGTTACGAAGAAATATCAAATCAAAATCCAAGCATTTTTCAAGATCACATTACCTTGTTATGATAAAAGGGTCCTTTAAAAAAGTTGCTAAAACAGAAATTTGAAAATAGAAATTAAGCGAACATTAATCGCTCGACGTTTTTCTAACTTGAAAAATTCGCGATCTATAGGATTCGCGATCGTACTGATTAAATATTTATACATTGCGTATCGATTCAAGAATGAGAACACACGACAGTAAAATAGTACGACGCATCATGAGATGAGAAGAAACCACTGAGCGAACTTCCTCACTCTCTAACTTCCTTTTCTCTCTCTCTCTCTGTCTCTCTCTCTCTCTATCTCTCTCTCTCTCTCTCTCTCTCTCTCTCTCTCTCTCTCTCTCTCTCTCTCTCTCTCTCTCTCTCTCTCTCTCTCTCTCTCTCTCTCATAGAATTTCTCTTTATGACTGTAACGTAAAACGAAATTACCACGAGTCGAATCATACCTGATGTAATTTCCTCGTAAACGTCGAAATGAAACTCGGTCTTCGGTCCAAGCTCGATACCACCAAGTCCGAGTAAATATACCCATTTTCAAACGCGCTTCGTTCGGAATAACTATGACCAACGTTCACAATAATTTATAATTCGAATTCAGGGTTCTGCACCGATAATAGCGTTGAAAGCTAAAGCCCAATGTATTACTACCTTCCGTTTCTTCGTTCTGTTATTTTCTTTTCCTCTTTCTCCTCAACACACAAAAGTTCAAGCAAACGTATTTAAAATATTAGAAAATTTATTGGAACAACATCCGTCGCGTATAAGAGAAAAGATATCACTTTAAGTTTAAGATATGCGAAAAAGTTTAACCTTTAGTTAGTCTGGAAGAAGATTTAAATCCAGGTCTTCCATTTTCCAGGCAATTGCTTTGAAACCACGGGCCTTTAAGTCAACCTTCGCGCAAATACCTACTTCATTAGAAATAGAGGTATTTGCTCCCGCATAAACGATACCTTTGAAGGTGTTCGTGTTTAGCGAGTTCTATCACGAGACTCGCTAATTGGCTTAGGATACAAATATCGTTGGTTACCAAAAACGAAATGCCGCAGTAGTGAGGTACTGCCTAACGATTTGTCAAAATGAGGAAACATAGAGCGAGAGAGAGAGAGAGAGAGAGAGAGATGAAAAAAGGAAAATTGATCGACTAAATTAGTGAGCATAATGTCTGGGACCCACGTGACACAACGACCACCCCCTATAAATCTGTCAGTTAAGGAATCAGAATGCCAGTCAAGAAAATTTCACGGGATCGAATAATAAACGCTCGGTCATACGTTCAATAAGACCTTTCATTCTCACTCACGCAAAATGTATTCTCCACTGTATCCAGTTCTACGTCCATTTCTTCCTTCACCCTCTTCCCAACCCCTAAATCTAGGATTTTGGAATAATACATCGCTCTTTGACGTCTTTCTTCTCCTTTAGTACACCACATGCCCTGTCTATCCCTCGATATCTAAGCGCGTGCGTCATCCTTTGTGATTCTTCCTCTGTGGATTAATCGAAACAATCGATCGATGAGACAGCTGCAAACCTAAATGGGATCGACCCTGCACTGTGTTACAGATTACGAACACAAAAACATTTCTTCTCTTTCTATTTTCTCTATATTCGTTTCGTCTATATTTGCAAATTATACCGAATTATAAATCCAAGCATTGCGCGAGAATAAAGTTCTGCGTACAAGAAGACAAAACCATGAAATGTCGTCATCGTTCTTTCGTAAACGAGATTGCTATTCATGAAATTTCGAACAACGAACGAAAAAGGCGTTTATGAGTATTAATCGTATTTATGTATAACAGTAAGTCACGTAAAAGGCTATTGATGAAGGGTCGTTGGGTGATGAACGCGAAGTAATCATTATCTCGACGTCGATATTACGTCCTTCCAAAAAAAAAGAGAAAAAAATAAGCAGAAATATATGAAGTGAGAAAGATAGTGATAGAAAAGACATATGGATGCCAGGCGATAACGGGATATATTCTTTAATGATAAATGTCCATCGATGGGTAAGATCATAAAAAGTCAACGTCGTCAAACGTCGACGACCCCTCTGCATTGATCGCACTTTTTTCAGTAAACCCTCGCCTACGTGACATACGAGGCAACTCCTAAATCTACAACTTTGAGATTAAAGCAATTTGTCATCCCGGGAATGCTTTTTCGTTCTTGGATATGTGAAAAATGGGAAATGTCATGAAGGAGACAGGCGAAAGCGTGTGGATTACGTTTTCAATTACGACAACAATCGGAGTATGAAATTGCTCTTTATTGCAAATAATTGATCGTACCTTGTAAAGAAGAACTCCTGTGATAAGGTCCAACGTGCACTCTGATGTTTGAAAGAGAGCAGAGAGAAAAAAAGAAAAAAAAATGTTTCAACGCAATAAGAAATCTCTACGAATGATCGTAATAAATATCCATATGTGATATCGTAATACTTTATATGTCGTATGAATAATAAATGTTTACAACAAAATGTAAAAAATAAGATATGCTTACGAATCCAAATGACGTGTTTCATAAAAATGTATATCCTCACGTAGCACATACTGCGCGCACACTGACTTTTAACTTTCCGCACTTCTTCGGAATATATTATATTCTACTTGCGATCTCTAAATGAATTGTGAAGTTATGGAAAAAAAAAAAATGAGAATATTAAAAACTTAATTCGACGTTCAAAATATTTATAGAATATCGAACGAGATGTCGGTTCTATCCGTACTGTGTACTATTTCCAAATGGCATCCTATCGATGAGTACACTCTTACTAATGAAATTTCCATAATAGAAATTTAAGAAAGATATACTCCTAGATTCGTTTAAAGTATTCGACTATCACTTGTATCCCTAAATGCTTGGCCTAGCATCAACGTCCCATACTCTTGCTGTCTCTCTCTCTCTCTCTCTCTCTCTCTCTCTCTCTCTCTCTCTTATACTTGCTTGAACTTACCGTTAGATATATCTAAATTGCTTTGTTCCTCGTGTGTGTGTGTGTGTGTGTGTATACTTATATATATACATATATATATATATATATATATATATATATATATGCATATATATATATATACATATATATATACTTATATATACATATACATATATATACATATATATATATGTATGTATGTATATATATATCCGGGTCTCTCTAGTACAATAAACGTTATTTTCCCTCTCTCTCTCTCTCTCTCTCTCTCTCTCTCTCTCTCTCTCTCTCTGTCTCTCTCTCTCTCTCTCTCTCTCTCTTTCTCTCTCTCTCTCTCTCTCTCTCTTTCTCTCTGCTCCGTAGCAACCCTAGCAACGCTATTGATTTCCTTCGTTCCCCCTTCAACGAGAACTATCTCACAGAATTTACCCTCTTTCGTGAAAAAGCAGTTCTACGACTCGGAGAAGAGATCGAGGTGTTATCGGTGTCGTCTCCATCGTCTAACAGGAAATCAAGCAAAATGCTTCGAAGTTTATAGCAAACAAAAAAAAAGTTAGTACGTCGGATAGAAGATCGTGCAACTTTTGTAATTAGCCAGCATCCCTCGTGCGATCCTATTATTCATGCGATCAGAATACATTAAAATATATAGGTATCATTAAAGCCATCAACGAGATGTAAGGTGTGCAACGAATGAAGAAGCATAAAACCATTCAGCTTACCGCGAACCTTTCTCTTGCTATATACATATGAACGCATACATACATACGTATATGAGAACGAGAGCATCGACCTCGATATGAATTGAAAGAAAGGACTCCACGGAACATGTCATAAGAAAAATTCTATGAGAGGAAAGTAAGATGAATAATCGCGTAAAAAAATAAAAATCGTTATCGTAAGTTGCTAATCAATGGTATTAAGAACAGTAATTGTTGTTCCTTAACGAAACCTTAGGTTCTCGAAGTTTGGAAAAATTCAAATAGCATACTATCTCTCGATGGTAAAAAGAAAAAAAAAACCCCAATGAATTTTCCATGGGGCAAGTCGAAAGTGTATCGAAGCACCCGGAATACCGATAACTCTGATTCGAGTATCCTTCGTTTATCGTACTATCTTGTGCTATCTCGGGAGATCGCATATGTTCAAGTTCGTGAATATTTATATAAACAGATAAATATGTATAAGTACGACAAATACATACATGCGGGATTAAAAATTGGATTCGCGGGAGCACATAAAGACGAAATGTTTACTGCCGATCGACACGTGTGTGTGTGTGTGCGCGCGAGCGCGCGCACGTGCTTTTTCTGCCGTACATATTTCGCGTAGTTTAGCATGAGAGAGACGGGAGAGTACCGGAAAACCGGACGATCGAGAACTCACCCTCTCTCTCCCCTTGCTCTCTATCACGCTCGAGAGCATTTTTCATGAAGTCGATATCGTCCAAGCCAGGAGGTCCGCATAATATCTCCATTTGCCGGTGCGACGATCCGAGCTTCTCGCGACCGCCTTAATTTACGAGAAAAGTATTACGTTTAAATAGCGGATAAGGCATTTTACGACAGAACTAAAGGAGAAAGAGAAGGAAGAGAAAGAGGAGGAGGGGATAATGACAAATTCTATGGATAATTCGAACCAAGACATTACTTTTTTATCTTGATGGAATCGATCAAATTGAAGCCAGCCCGTTTAACCGCAATTAAGTAGAATTTTGAAAAAAAGGATCGGAATAAAACCGTCCTACTATGAGGGTGTTTGTGCAGTTTGTAAGAAAAATTTTAGACTTAACGTCTTCCTCTATGGATGCCGCAGTGCGGCAAAAAAACTATTGTCGTTCAAGCGATCGACATCGTTCGACAAAGAAGAGAGGATTCCATATAAGACCCGATATTATTTTCAACCCCATGAACTCGAGAAGCAATTTGAAGCAATTTAAAGTTCTAGTGATGTAATTTGACATTACTTTTTTTTATTATGTCATATCGATGTGTCATGCGACAAAAAAACAATTTGATCTGAATTTCAAACATTGCGACCAACATAAATACGACATTATGTTGTCAAATTTGGATACTATCGTGGAACACGCTTTGTTTGTTTATTGCGGTGTTGGTTGATCGCTTAGACAATAAAGTATCCTCCTATCGTCGTACAATATCCAGCGAGAACGAAGCGTAACTCCGGTACTCGCGATCGCCTCGAATTTAAACGTTACGTCCAAAGCAATTGGCCATAAGCCGTGATACAGTCGAACGAAAACTCTTTCCCAAACGCGCCTAATGCCAACTCATAGTACAAAACGGTCCAGATAAACGAGAGACGAACTCGATAAATTGTGTCGAAATCTACCGAGTCTTCTACTCGTCTAAGAGCCAGCGAAATAAATATATCGGCGAAGTAAATATCATCTCGTTTCACTGTATGCAACAAATATATAGAAAAAGAGATTAAAGTGAGGATTGAAGTGCTACGGTCTATCCTATTTGTAAAGAACCCACCTATCAAATCCACTGTCATGAATACGATCCTTCGTCGGAAATTCTCTCATGACAATTGTTAACTCTGTTAAATTCATTCAACGATCGTGACTACCGATCCATAAAGTCGAAAAAGGTGTAGCACATGATAGAAACAGCGAGCAAAGACTCCTAATCAATTAATCAGCTAACTACTCGAATAAAATCGGTATACTTTGCTAAGTATATAATTACTGTTCTGACGCAGATACATAATCGTAACGGCTCTTACGGAATCGTAAAAGCATTTACGGAATCCACATACATACGTATGTACTTTTATACGTATATGCGTCTGCATGATTCTTGTATATAACATATTGATTGGAGACGTATATACGAAAAGATTAGGTACAATGCGTTATTAAGAAATAATTAAAACTATTTTACGGAAGGCGATCATATGAAATAAAATTTGTTTATTATTTCGATCGTTCATCGAGTCACATTATTTCCCCATAATACTAATAAAAAAAAAAAAAAATCATAAATACCGGAAGAGAATGAACGACGCTCGCATTTCATTCGAGAAATGAAACGAGAACGTCAAAACATTAAGTTCCTCCGAATGACTCACTCGTTTTATCTTATGAATGCTACAAAATCGTTAGCCGGCGAAGCAACTAAGATGAATGGAGAGACAAGGTCTCGATTATATCACATATCAGACGAAGTTCAAAGAAACGTCGTTACGAATAAGACGTAATCATTGCAGTATAAACAATCGCGATAATAGATCTTGTTGATTTTCTCTTACGAAAGAATGATATTATAAAAAGGCACTAAAAGAAAAAGAAAGAAAAGGTGGAAGCTGAGGAAAGAAGAGGAAGATGATAGAGGAGAAAGTGTAACCGATCTGAGGGAGCTCGAAATTGAAAGTAATTTCCTCTTCTCCGTCTTACTCTATCTCTTTGCTCTTTAACCACGGCTCTCTCCCTCTTCCTCCTTTCCACAAGAGACTCCTCCAACGATGATTCTTTCTCGCTGCTGGAAGATTCAGGTCAAGTTCGCTGTCTGCTCGACAACGACTCTATCTCCTTCTCTCACTCGCATTTCACTTTCTACCGTTCCTACCTTCTTTCTCTTTCTCTTTCTTTCTCACGCACATGGCACTTATGCAAGAGATATTACACCATTCGAGCAATTTCACCGTCTTGTCGTGACTGTGACCGTCGAAGAAGGATATACTGTCTTTCTCGAACAACGATATTATGTCAGTGTCAGTGGTAACGATCTCTCTCTCGTGCGAGCAGAAACGTGGGTAGTAGACATAGAACCTCGAGAGTTACGAATCGAGACGAGTTCGGTTCGCTGAACCGAATTCCCCTTCTGTTCCGATGAGCAAGGCTGCCTGGAAACGACGTTACTAGAGGTTTCTTCTTTGTTTATTCATTCTCTACGGTTTTTAGACTTTATTACGACCGTCAGTTAAAGCAAAGAGCGTGCATCTCACATTTCTAATTATTATCGGCATTATTAGTACGCCCTTATAAATAATTGATTGTGTATCTTTATCTTAAGTACGAAAGTTCGAAGGATAGAATTTTCTTCCGGCACAAAAAGATTTTGTAGTAACAGTTTATCTGTCTTCGATATTAGCGTTGGAAATTTAATTCAGGTGTATTTTACAAAAAAAAAAAAAGTAAAAAAGAAAGATCTCCGGGAGTGATTATTTGAACATAGAAAACTCATACTTTCGATGTTTGACAAACGTTCGATCACAAATTTCGAGACCAGGTATTTCGAAATTAAGTGCTTTTGGATGATACGACTTCAAGTAATCACGCTTATTCTCGAAAACGTATCTGTTTTATTCGAGTGCCACTTGAATCGCAAAGTGCTTCGCTTATCTTCTAGATCGACGTGCTTCTCTTTTGATGTTTGTATGCATACACAAGAAAAAGAAAAAGAGAAAGAGCTCGAGGGACGTGGCAAGTTGAGCGAAGGGCGGAATGAACAGTTAATCAAATAAGGGGGCCTGTCCGTTACTAGTATAATTTCGACATGATTAAAATTCTTATTGATCGAACGTCGTACTTTCGATCGTGCTAAGTAACGATATGAAAAAAAGAAAATGTCGAGATTTTAAATATATATAAGTCATTAACCAACCGTGAGCGTTCTTAATGGCTTGGCACCGCGAAATCAAATTAATTGTTCTTTTAATTGGCAATCCTAAAGTAACATAAATTCGAAATAAAACAAATTTAAAAGTGAACTTGTATGACGATGTGGTATTATACATTACTAAGAGACGGCGAATAATAAAATTTACGAATAATAGACGAAGTATCAAAAGAAGGAGAGAGAGAAAAATGAGATCGATAAATAATTAAGGAAAAAATCTGTTTTATCGAATCGATCTTCTTAGAACGTTCAAAACCCGCATATAATTTTGAATGTCCATTCTCTCGGCCGTTTCCAAATATACTGGCCGATAGTGAGCGAGCAAGCTGAATTTCCAATAGCATTGGCCAATCCTTACGGTTTATGTTCGGGAAAAAAAATTCCCGGATAAACCTTAACACAATTTCAAAGCGTACTTCTTGGAATCTGTGCGATTTCAACGAACACTGTCGTAATCGGTATGGATGAGATTATTGAACGAGATACGCGTGATAAATGTTCATGAGCGGGACGTAGATATGTATGCAAATAGAATAATGATGTACCTAGAAAAAATTTGAGAAGAAAAAAAAAGTATATTAAATTTTTCGTCGTTAACGCGCAATTGAAGATGAGGAAGAACTTGTATGTACGTCAATAACATTCCCCGGATCTCTTAAAACGGGAAAGATCAGCTCTTCGACATCGTGGTGATAATACATACGAGAGAGAGAGAGAGAGAGAGAGAGAAAGAGGCAAAGGGAAGAGAGCCTTGATCTCGTTCGCTTTACCCGTTCAACGGAGGGGAACCCTCTTTGTCATGCGTAGAACATGAGTCGCTAATTATGAAAAGCAACGTGGAACACTTATAGAAAAATGTTACTCGAGTAAATTTACACGAGCCACTCGGAAGCACGTGTGTAAACGTGCAGGGACACGCTCGTAGAAAGGAGCGGAACGCGCGATTAACGCGCCGCCGCCGTCCGCGAGCGCTTGAAATTCCATGGGCGCTGGATGATATTGCCGAGGACAGGCGGCGTGTCTTTAAAAATCAACGCTACGTCAGAGCGGCGCTTCGCACATGACAGGTCACGAAGTGCGAATGAGGCTCCGCCGGGCGCAGACTCCCGCGTTTTGTGGGAACGCACATGCGTGGAAACAGAAGTAGGCCCTTGGCGCCGTTCCTCTTCATATGCGATATATGCAAAATGACTTTCTTCTATTTCTTTACCATTCTTCTATCCCTTCCATCCTTCTGATTTTACAACGATCAAATACGATTTTACGATTTACGATCTACAAATTATACACTCGACCCAATAATATTAAACGATAGATCCAAAAATCGCACGCGATGAGAGAAGCGAATGAAGGAAATGATAAGATACATAACCAAAACCGACGAGGATCAGCTTATGAACTTTGTTACGAACGCGCTCAAAGACGGGAATGGAATGGCAAGAGAATTGCTCGAGTATCGGAATATCTTCTCCTTTTCTCATGCAACTGCCACCGTTGTGTGTGCGTGCGGAGCACGTAGAAAGAGAGCGAGAGGCCATTATACCACGGTGCTGGAGTAGGAGAGAGGGGAATAAACGTTGGAAATGAAGGAGAAGGAGGATGAGTAGGAGGAGGAGGAGGAAGAGGTGGCAGATGGGGCAGAAGGGGCAGAAGAGGTAGGGAAGAAGTGGCGGAGGATGCTCTTCTGTATCCGGCGAGTACAGCAAGCATCGTTCCTGCTCCCCCGCCAATCCGTGTATGCGACGTGGGGCGGCTTTGAAGGTAGGGGCCGCACGATTCTCGACGGCGGCAGCGGCGGCGGCGGCGGCGGCAGCAGCGGCGACGGCTGCGGCGGCGGTGGCGGCTGCGGCGGTGGCGGCATGGCTGCCAAGGTATTTAAGGTACCGTGAACCGGCGGCGCACGAGTAGTTCACTTCTGTTCGGTGCGGTGTCGCGGTGATTTTGAGGAGACAGAATAAAGAGAGAGAGAGAGAGAGAGAGAGAGAGAGCGTGTGTGTGTGTGAGAGAGAGAGAGAGAGTGAGAGAGAAAGAGAGAGAGAGAGAGAGGGAGGGTGGGAGGGAGGGAGAGTAGCAGTGAGTAGGCCTTCTGTCTCGTACCAATTCGCCGAAGGGTGCGAGAGAGTTTCGGTCGGCCCCTTGAAACAACAATCGCTCACCGTCGTTCGTGCCGCTATATATACTTAATCGTTTCTTTCTTATTTGAAGAAAAGAAAGGGAGAAGTAAGAAATAGGGTAAGCCGGTCGGCGATACGCGCAAAGGTATTCGAGTCTACGCGCGAAATTTTAAGATAATCGGTGCCTCGTGTGAAAGGAAGACGTAGAGGGAGAAGGAGGAGGAGGACCCTCGAATGATCGCCGCATCTCGTAAGAATCTACTTCGAAGAATATCGACGACCGTCCTCGATAGGTAAGTCCGCAATAACGTGGGAAATAATTAGTGAAAGTTTCGATAAACAGAGAATGCAAAAGTGAGCACGCGTCGATCACCGTCGATGAGTTGCGTCTTGTCGTATTGGTGACAGCGAGTGATCAAGATCAGTGATCGTTTGTATTCGTCATCGTCGTCGTCGTCGTCGTCTTCGTCGTCTAGTTCTTTCACGTCCTCTTCGTGGACTTTCTTACGGATTGGATTTCCCATGTGCGTTGAGACACCTCTGGGACCCTGCAATGATCTTAGCGAAGATGTGCTAAAGTTCATTTCGTGAAAGCCACAAGTGAGGCACGACGAAATTCAATACACCTAATTTGTGCGAATGCTAACTTGAAGGAATACACTCGATCAAGGTAGAAAGTGAATCCATTGCGTATCGCGAAAACTATGAAAACTAGAACGCCGTATAGATACATACATATATATATATATATATATATATATATATATATATATATATATATGCGACATTTTTATTTGGATATTTTTCTTTTTCGCGCGAATTCACCGCGATCGAGATTCACCGTAATATGGTCGAGTTTCGAGAATTTACGAGCCGCTAACTCCCCCAAGAACTCGTGTCTTTTTTTAACTTGATAACACAGAATCGAACTGGTCTGATTCAAAGAAACCGATATCTAAATGTTTTAAACCGGTATACGATATGTATTCTTGTCGAATTGTACTCCGTGAGGGATAGTTGGACGTGCACGAACGTCTCTTACAATTAGAAAACTGCCTGAATATCGAGACGAATACCACCATCGCGTGAATACCAAACATATATCTCCTTCCTCTCACAACGGATTGTCTTGGAAGACCATACAAATTTGACGATCGTCACTTTTCAATAAGACATTTTTTCCCTTGACTACTTTTCCAATGTCGTCCATGATTTGCTCATTTTATTCTTCTTCTTTTTATTTATTTTTTTTTTTTTTCTTACAAGCAGATTAGATCAAACTAGAGAGAGAAAGAAAATTTCGATTTTATTCGATTTCGAAATTTATTTTATTGAAGATTCGGCTCGATGATCACGAAGTCTATATCGGCTTGTTCGCGTGACGACCTTCGACAAGAATTTCAAACAGGGATCCCATTCTAGCATAATGAGTTAAGAAAATTTCAGGGATCGGCATAATAGATCCTGTCCGCTGCCAAGCGACGTGGTAACAGAAACGAAAAATGTAAACTAGGAGAATCTATGGGGTCCGACAGACCCCTTTTGTATCCGTCGGCCTCGACTGCTTTAGCTTCTCTTCCGACGATGATGGAGAGAAACGCGCGTGAATAAAAAGAATTCCTGCGGTGGATCGAATTCTCCTAATGCCATGAGTAGACGACGACGACGACGACGACGACGTTGACGACGACAACGACGAATAGAAATAAGCCAATGTATACGGATACATCGTGAAATTTTGCATGATAACTCGTCTTATATTTATTTATAAATCTTATCTGATTTGACAACAATAAGATAAAATACCAGCATAAGTATTTCGAAAATATTTATAAAGGCTTTAAATGTTTTGTCTGAGCTGAAAGAAAAAATGTTTATTACCCAATTTATAAAGATACATTTAAGATAACTAAAATTTCGAATGCATTACTGATCTAAACGATGAACTGAACTCGATAGACGATAGAAGTCGACGCATAAGATAACTTATATTGTACTGATTTATCGGCCGATGATCTTTTATTATTCTACGCAAAATTCTTTCTTTTTTAAGAACCCATGGAAATTGATCCGATTAATGATCTATTCTATCGAGGAAAAGATGCTGGTCTATGCGATGCCAGTCTCTTTTATTCGTTCGAATCGATCGATCTATCGAAAAACAAGATATGTAATAATGTATGCTCGATTAACATGAAACACTTGTCTTTACGCGACTTTCTCTATTCTCGCTAAGATTCGTCATAATTAACTTTCTTTCTAATTAACATCCCTTTATTCGTAAATTTTTGGTAAAATAATTTTTTTTTCCAAAATATTTGCATACCTCAATCTAATATAGTAAATTCTTATATTTATCGCTTATAACAGAAATAGATACTTAATAGCGATCGTTATATAACAGAGCCTATGAAAGTAAAAATGATGAAAAATTCAAAGCGTTCGTGAAACTCGTTGACGATAGATCCACGTTAAAAAACGCAAATTCTGCCTTACATCTAAAGCAGAATGCTTCTTACGTGATCAATGACTAATAACTAATTATCAAACGCTAATTACCGAGACCGCCTTTTGCCCGTATCGTGGATGGGCAGCGCGCGATTCCGGTTCTACTGCTCGTTAGGTGCAGCGATGAAAATAAAATGAAGTAATTGGGTGTAAGTAAGAAGCGATTATGCTCACGCGATCCGAGAGGGGCAATAACCGTAGCAAATCGAGGTCTAACGTGGTCCTTCCGAGGATCGAAAAAGAAAGAGAGAGAGAGAGATTGATCATGCTCGAGTGAAAGGAAAAATAAAATCAGTCTCATTTATATTGAAAGTAAAAATCCCTGATAAGATTACCAAGAGTTATCGATCAATCTTCAACTCTCAAGTATTTTTTCACTCTCAAGTTTTTTATTTCTCTATTCCAGCGGTTCTGTTCTTTCATAAATTTTTACAATACACATCGGCAGATAGATTAACAAAGTGAAAACACCATTAAAAAATAATATCTTGCGTAATAAAAAACATAGATATTTTACGAAATTATAAAGAGGAAAATCATCGCTGGAGTGAACGTTTCAATCGTGTAAAATGTACATATAGATGAGAGTGAGTGACCAAGTAAGTGTGCTCGCACAGCCGTACCGAATGGTAAAAGCCATGAAGAGCGAGAGAGATAGAGAAAGATAGAGAGAGAAAGGGAGAGAGAGAGAGAGAAAAAAAGAGTGAGAGAGAGAGAGAAAGAGAGAGATGATGCTGACACTTGTCCGCTTGTCGTCTTCAAAAAAGGCGCTCGTGGACGGGAAGAAAGGACGATGCTGCGATCGTTTGAGACTGACGGACGGTCGGCTGATCACGTAATTCTCAAAGCAATCGAACTGTTCGATGTCTATCGAGGCGTTCGACCTATCGATCGTCGTTATTGCCCATCGTAAAACATCGGACGTTCTTTTATTTATTTCATTTTTTTTTATTTTTTTTTTTTTTTTTATTTTAACAGACCGGGAATTCAATGTCATTGGTCATCGAAAAACATCGAGTTCATTGATTCCGTTCAACGATCCGTGAAACCCACATTTTTCTTCTAGGCAATTGATGTCTCTTTTTTCTCCTTCATCTCTATCATTCTAAAATATCAAAAAAATTGTATCCGTCAAGATGTACCTAATGCTTTAAGTCCTTCGTCTATTCTCGAAATATCTCGATTTACGAAAATTGGTACATCGCTCTCACGAAATCACGGACGTGCCTCGTGGCGATTATTGCAGAATTTGGATACGCTCCGGAATTACGAGGCGTGAATACGAATGAACCGGTCGCGTCCCCACGACGAAATTTCTTTGACGAAACGGACGTTGACCCTGAGACGAGATATACGAGTAAAAGAGACGAAGAGAGAAAGAGAGAGGGACCTAGCGACTGGTTAAAAACGTTTTTTTTTTTTCTCAACGTGAGAAACAAAGCTCCGTAGGCTCGGAGTGAATCTATTAATAAGAAATTAGCGAATTACCGTTACGTCGTTAGATAATCTTAAAACCTTCAGACGTAACTGAGAGTTAAATTTTTATTTCAATAGAATTCGAAAGAGGAAGGTGAAGAGATGTTAAAAAAATTCATATTACGGATTAAAGAATTTTCTAGCCGCGACATTTCTCTATTTTTTGACATTATAACCGAACTCTTCTCTTCGTATAAGAATTACGCACGGTGAATCGTAATCAATTGATACACCACTTGCACGACAAATCCTGTAACCCGCTTAAATGACGTTTGTTTGACGCTTCGCACGTGAATCTTTTTTTACTAATCATAGATAACGATTGAAATATTTCACGTCTCTCGTCCGATTACCAAACTTACCCGTTTTAATAAATTGTACTAGTTCGAAACAATTAAATAATTTTTATTATTCATTACATAATTGAGCATGCTATTAAGTTCGCATAATATCTTAAAATAAGATTATTTTTCTCGATTACGGGGCGGGGGGTCGTCTAAGGTTAAACGAGTTTTTCTTTTTTTTTTCGTAAAGACACTGTCTACTCGCTTCCCCTCTAAAACGCATTAGCCGATGATACGTCGAAGATAATTTATTAACTTATTCCGCATGGTGATTCAGCATAATTGTCATCGAAGGTACGACGACGTCGATTATGGTTTTTCCCTACTCGCTAATGATATCACGTCGGTGACTGCCTTGAAATTTCTTCCGATAACATAATTCTGTACGTTAGATAGCGTTTCATCGAAACGTTTCGAGAGAAGAACAAAAAATGCTAAATAGATATAAATGCATAGTAATTTAATCGAAAAATGATTCTTTCGTTTCATGCTATAATTACTTCGTATTATATAGGACGACGATATGGCCGACGAAAGACAATTCCATACGAAAAGAACCAACCATACCGCTCACGGTACTCTTATTCTTCTGTAAAGTGCGTTACCATTCTTATTATTCCTCGCGTGCTTGCCCGTGCATCGATGTCGAATGCAGTTTATGAGCTCTTCGCCCGGTAACCGGTCATGTACTCGATAGAAATCGGTTACTCACTTTGAAAAGGATTGGGAGGTAATTTCAATGCGCGTATGATTCCGTACGTTTGTTTGCCACGCGGCCGGCTTGAGATCCCTTGCACGTAACTGCACGAGCTCACACCGAATGCTTTTAAAAATCATTAATAAACTACTATAATCGATCGATCCATCGCTTTGAATTCTCTCACGACAATTCAGTTCACGAGTACAAGGTTATCGATTTCGGTTATCCTCGAAGATGTATCTTTTTCACGTTTTTACGCGTGTAATATATATATAAGACACTATAAATGGATCATACCCCTGACCTTGCTTACCGAACTCACCGAATTCGGTCAATCGGTCAACGAGTGGTATAAAACTTTTTAGGGACAGTCTTGTTTTCGTCTAAACACGAAAAAATGTAGTCTAGTGGGTCTAGCGAACCTGCTCTATTAGCCTACTTCTGGTTATAACGAAATACACATTTCAAATGAGTTCGCCACAGACCAGAGAGAAAGAGAGAGAGTGAGAGAGAGAGAATCGTTATCGGCGACCGGTTGGTGACACAAGTTATCTTACACCATTTCTCTTTTCTCATAAACACTTTTCTCAGCTTCTTGTTCCTCCGAGTCCTCCAACGAGACACAAAGAAATGTACAATGTATAATACATGCATACATATCGTACGAACGGATTCCGCGTAATCAAGCGAAGAATCGCGCTTAATTACTGCATGGTCGTTCCACGGTACGGGAAGACACGGATATAGTCGATAAAATCGCGAGTGGTAGAGTAGCCGAGCGTAACACAAAGTCGAATCACCTTCGGTACACGCAGCCGCAAAATTTCTATTTTTTTTTTTTTTTCATTCTTGAAGAACCAACCGCGCGAGGAGTCGAGCGAAGGTTTCAATTACGATTTTTTTCTTTTTCTTTTTTTTTTTTTTTTTACTATTCCAGCTTCAGCCAGCCAGCCAGGCAGCAAGCTGTAAATAATATTCCATATTTGGTGGATTCGCAAAGAAAAGGCGTCTTGTTATAGTTGTTAATGAAAGGGAACAAGTTGGTAGGGGGATTTCGTATGGTATGCGTAGCAAACTTCTGGGAAAGCAAGTACCGTAAGCCGAAGCCACGATGGAAGGTGGAATTGAGTACGATCGCGCGTACACACATTACGAAGAAGTGGAGAAGGGCTATAAAGAACGCTCTGGAGTTGATGCGAAAACGTTTTCGTACGGTATTCGAGTTCGCGTACTAGACACTGGCAGAGGTCGATGTTTCTGTTTTTTTCTCCTTCGACATTTCTTTTTTATTTTTATTTTTTTTTTTTTTTTGTTATTTTGATTTCGAACGACAGCACAATAACCTGACGTCATATCATTTGCTCGCAAACTTTTTTTACTACACCATCGTATCGCCGAATAAAAATATCTTTTGAATGAAAGAGAACTAGTTCTGAGATTTGATGTATCGTACTGTACATATATCGAATTAATCGAATCTCTGACCACTTCTCCTATTGGCATTTTGAAAAATAACATCTGGTGTATTGGGTAAGAATATTTTTTCCATCGAACCTTTCGACGAAATCTTCGACAACGGAATAACGCCGTCGTTGAATTCGACGTTCCAAACTATCGAATACCATCGACGATCAGTACTCTTCAAAGGTTCGACGCTGTGTATAGAATAACAACCTCAAAATGTTCGTCGCGAGTTTGAGATAAGACTCATAAAAAAGGAAGTAATCGGATCGATTAATAAATTTTCCTTTATTTTCGTTCGTTCGAAATAACAGAAACCTTTGCGTGTTCTTAGTTAAACGTCCCATTTTGTGCTTAGAATGTAAAAAAAAAAAACAAAACGATAATAGGAAACTAAATTCACGACATAGAAGCAATTGTATTGTATCGAGCAAAATTCACATGGCATTACTGACCGACAGAAACGCTCTCTCTCTTTCCCCCCTTTCTCGATCGTAAATCATACGGTGTAGTACGATATAACGTTCTGGATTTTATTTAACAAAATCATTGTCAGGAGATCAGAATACGTTTTCCAATGTAATCCTTATATTGTTCAATCACATTTCTCTCACGATAGAACATATCGCGATGAGGTGTTAACGATAAAATGATAGAATATGTAAAACAAGCGTATGCAGAAGTATGTGCCTAGTGTACTTACTATACAATACATACATAAATGTTTCGCATTATCGTTAGAAAACGGATCAAATATGTATCAGGTGACCAAAAGTTTATAAGAGCTAGACGAATATATATATATATATATATATATATATATATATAAAGAGAGAGAGAGAGAGAGAGAGAGAGAGAGAGAGAGAGATAAATATTATGCTGATCGCGAATTAATTTCCATTGATAATAGGTTTGTCATAACGATAAATTTTCTAACCGCAACCGTATAACAACAATTTTTGTATTATCCTTCGTCAGATTATGCGAGCAATAATTAGCACGACAGATCGACGTCATATCTTCGGAATTACTTTTCTTCCCTTTAATGTCTTGATTTCTCCTCGCGAAAAAGAAGTAAAAAATGTTTGTTACATCACAGCCGAGTTTTAGATGCGTTAAATGTAGTAAATTTAAAGTTAAAAAAAAAATAAAAGCATCTTCGATAAAATAACATTTTATGAAAAAAATATGAACGAATAGCAAGGATCAGATATAAGTTTAAAAATAAAATTCGATCGATCCATCCTTCTCGTCATTATCGTCATCTTCGAAAAGAGAAAACAAATGATCGAGAAAAATGGAGCAGAGCAGCACGATAGACGATACGACGCGAGGAATGACCAAAGAAAACTCTCGTGAAGGATTCAAAGCTCACCGATATACCCTCCTACCATCTCGACTTCCTACAATTGTTCTTCCCGTACGATTTTCGCACAATTATGCGAACGCGGGAGGGAACCGAGGAGGAGAAATAAAAAAAAAATCTCGTGGCAATGCAAGATAATCGGGAATTATGTAAGAGAATAGTAGACCTCGGCATTCGCTACCTTCCATTTTGTTACTCGGATGGGATATTATCTTATTTCCTTTGCCATGCTCAAAGGAAAATATATGTATGCTCAACCGCTTACAATACATACCTACAACAATTTTTTATTCACGGCCACTCGGAAAAGTCATATTAAACTTTCCAAAAGGAAACGATTTGTTCTCATTAAGATATTCGCGGTTAAGGGGGCTTTGATTAGGTAGCATAACGACTCGAAAAAACATACAAATTCGATCCAAGAAACGCATAAGAGTAAATTCGAAAGCTCCTTGTAGTCGTCGTCGTCGTCTTCGTTGTCGTCGTCGTCGTCGTCGTCGTCGTCGTCGTCATGCTGCGATAATGGAACAGGCAGAGGTAGTGAATACGACCATTCGTCTTCGACCCGAAGAGGGATGATCGCTCTCGCCTCTTCTGCGCACCGAGCACAAGAATAAAAGAAACTGTCGCTTAACGAGCGCGACGCCGAGCGTGATCGTTAATCGTCCGGCATTGGATACATACGAAAAAGTCGCTCGACCGTGAAGAATGAACTCTCGGAAACATCGACGTTCATCTCCCACCACCCTCAACTTCTTGAGTCCATGCTGCTATCTTCCTCTTCCTCTTCCTCTTCCCTTTCTCTCCCTCTCTGGTTTACCTCTACTACTATCCATTTATCCTCATGAGCTACGCCGAGAGCCATGATCGTCCTCGATCGCGCATCATGACGTCTATTCCGAGATTAATAACATCCTCCATCGCCACCAACGCCAAACACCGTTGCTTCCCACTCCCCCCTACTCAGCCATCAACTTCGGGGTACGTAACTGCAAGAGCAAGGAAAGGAAGAATAATAAAAAAAAAAAAAAAAGAAAAGAAAAAAGAAAAGATACAAGAAAATAGAAAACCTCGGGTGGGAGAGAGGAAATATCAGTCCTGGTCGAACACGCTTCTCTTACCTCGATGAAGACCATTTGCGGGGGCCCGTAATAAGATAGTAACAGTGTATGGATCCTTTTCATAACTGCTCCATCTCGAGTAGTTACAAACTCTCTCTTTCTCCTTTTTCTTTTTTTTCTTTTCTTTTTTTCCTTATTCCTTTATACTTTATCTCGACATTTTCCTTTACCTCCTTCATTCTGTTATTTCCTCATTTCTTCTTCTCAGTTGACGCTATTCCGAGCTTTCAGCGAATACCTTCGGAATTACAACAGCAGCAAGCGCGATCGAAAGTTTTCATCGAGAAGCTTACCCCCCTCTCTCTCTCTCTCTCCCTCTCTCTCTTTTCTTTCTCTTTCTCTCTGAAATTGTTATTACCAAGATCAGCGAGCGTGCCTCCCTCCCAATAACGGAAACAGGAGGTTTGCTAAAGAAAGAAACGATCTTGGCAAAGCTAAGCAA
Organism: Dolichovespula saxonica; assembly: GCA_911387935.1. Lineage (NCBI taxonomy): Eukaryota > Metazoa > Arthropoda > Insecta > Hymenoptera > Vespidae > Dolichovespula > Dolichovespula saxonica. The sequence continues at coordinate 11,069,564 of OU426993.1, read as the reverse complement.
AGAGATACGTAGAATGAAGTTCCTTTCTTGTTTCTTCCTATCACGCGATGACCTCGATCAAGAGACGATGAAGAAAAAGGAGACTGAAAGAAAGAAAGAAAGAAAGAGAAAAAATAAAAAGATAAAGAGAATCGTTCATGGAGTTCTCGAGCAAAAAGAGACATCGTCGCACGGACAGCGCTTCGTCGGAGGGTTAACGACGTTTCGTGACGTGGGTGTTCGCGCGAGCGATTAACATCGTTTCAAGGCTGACAGCGCTTAAACGTCGTCGGCAGGTCTTGTCGTGGAGAATAGAACAAACCTGCGCCTTCGAGTCAGAAGTCGGTCGAAAGATTGTATCTCTCGTCTTACACGAAGAGGGTAGTAGGACTAGCGCTCTCTCTCTCTCTCTCTCTCTCTCTCTCTCATTCTCTTTCTCGCTCATTTTACTCTGGGTGGTAGAAGTCCTCTTCGAAGTCGCAAACTCTCTCTCGCATCCGGTTCGCCATCCCGAAGCCGATGGCTTGTATCTTCTCGCAACCAGAAGCAACTCGATCGTATTCGATACTGTTCTTCTTTCTTCGTCGTCGTAGTAAAAGGTAGACGACGAGGACGAGGACGAGGCACCTCTTTTCTCGATGTGCTATTTATAGGGATACGCGAGGGTGGCCTGGCACCTGGCTCACCACCAGAACGGTCTCTAGTTGTCGTTGTGTGGCTACGGCACGATCGAACCCGTTCTACTCTATTTACTCTTTATTATTCCTCGCCGACATGTTAACAACGTCCTCACCATCTCTCTCTCTCTCTCTCTCTCTCTCTCTCTCTCTCTCTCTCTCTCTCTCTCTCTCTTTTTATCTCCTGCTTCGTCGCCAGGCAGATCGAAACATCGCAGAATTATTATTCGGCTCTACCAATCCAGAGCCGGATGTATGACGGAATGAAGGGGACCGAGGCAGACTCCGTGGTTCGAGTATTTTATTATGCGATGCGGATGCTATCACTGAATTTCTCTCTCTCTCTCTCTCTCTCTCTCTCTCTCTCCCTCCCTCCCTTTCCCGGATGGCTGATTTCGGTGGATGCCAATTCTTGTGATCGGCTCGTTCGTTTCAATTTTAATCGCCCGTTTCTCGTAATACTAGGAATTCAATTATCTTGTCCCTTCGTATATTATAGTTTTTAAAGGTAACATAGTCATCTTCATAGGTCGGCGTTTAAAGCAATTTGCTTGGAATCATCCTAAATACACCAACTTACTGAACATGAACAGATATCTTTTATAATATTTTTCTATGACACAGCATCGTCCATTTCGTGTCATCAAACGAATCGATGTTTTCCAAGTGGAACTGGAAAAATCAGTGAATATCCTTTCTTGTGTAAGCAAGGATACCGTAACGCTCGCGGAGAAGTAAGGAATTCGAATCTCGTATTTAATTCCGTGGAATCACGTTTACGTACATCGTAGCTGCTTCCGAGGAGCTCGTACTCTTCCAACTATCAACGCTATCCTTCCTTATACTGGTTTCCTTAGTCGAGATGTCGCGTTGATCTGAAAACCTCGTGTAAAAAGAGCATCATGACTCTGTATGGAATTGAACCGCGTTACTTCGATAAAGGTCGATACAGGTGCGCATGCCTTCTTCTCGGGAGAGTACAAGATCCGCCGTTCCTTTAAACTCCGTACTCGTCTCTTGGTATACAATCATTAGGGTCTCTCTTCACCTCGACCTTACGAAGAATCGTGTGTGGAAGACGACGTCGCGTCGCTTCGTCTCTCTATCTCTTTTTTCTCTACTCTATTCTATTCTACTCTATCTATCGCTTCTACTCTTATATATCGGACGGATCTTAAAATAATTCTTTGCCAAGGTAGCCATTTTCCGAGAATCCAATGTGTACTCGAAGAAAATAAAAGAATCTTACTAAACGTAGTCGGATGTAGCCTTTTCCCACGTAAAATCGAGAAAACCTTTCTTAGGACTCCTAAGGAGCCCATGTTTGCACTCCACGATTCCTCGCTAAGTGGCTCACAAAGATGAGTCGAGGAAAGGAGGACCCGTCGTAAGGATACGTATACCTCGAGGATAATGTGAGCCGAAGAATAAAATGAGAAAGGAGAAGAGAGTAGCGAGCCGCCAAGGGATACCGCGCCCAAAGCAAACTTACTATTTCAGGTTTTCCGTGTAAACGTAGTGTAAATAACATTACTGCGTGCACGCGCGTTCATGACGCACCACCAACTTCGAGACTTTCTCCCGAGACATGTAAATACACACACCTTTAAGGGGGACGAAAGAAAACTTCCCTTTTCGGCGCGCGTATCTTTTCGATTGCTTTTTCCTACTAAACGACAAATGCCGTCCTTCGATCATTAACATTTTTTTCTAATCATTCGAACTCTCCCACATGCGTTAGTACGTTCCTCGTCGTAGAAAATTATTTCATTAAATTTATTAGACCTTAAATATTCTCCTGTTCGAATTTTTTTCTACAGTTTTTTTTTTTTTTTTTTTTTATTGACACAAAAATTCGTCTCCTTTAATCTTCGCGAAATATTCTTCGATAGCTTTGTCGTTTTTTCAAGCGGATTGTCACAAGCCGATTACTAGATATTATCGAAATACTACCAATTCTTACGCTTGCTATAGGAAACGATTAACCATACTCAACCATGCGATCGAATACTAACTCAGTGAGAGTAAGAAATGAAAGTGATAAATATATATATGCCGACCTCCTTCGTCGCACTGCCACCTGGTTTCGCAATATTATTTACATTTCGCACAATCACCAAAACATCTCGCGATGAGAATATACTTTGTATATAACCTCTGAAATCTGACTCGAGATGTTTAGGGCAGGATCGGCTCGTTAACCCTACCGGCAGAGTCCTCGAGAGAGAGTAGGGTCAGGACGAAAAGTTATTAGCACAGTATCATAGACTTATGTTTGCTACAAATATACCTTGGAATCTTGAAAAAGAAAGAAAACACGTCTTCTAAAAGAAGAAGATTAGAAGAAAGGTGAATTGCCAATTTCTTCGATTATCCTTAGTTGTTTTTACGATCGCCGTCTTTGTAATCGTACTCCTTGAAATATGAAATACATCGATCCTCTTCTGTTGACTCGCTCATTCGCTATCGCACTTACAAACGAAAGGTCAACAAAAATCGAGAAAATATGCGAGCTAAGACAGCTTCTGTGTTCGATCGTAACCATTGCTGGGAACTTACTACCAATACAACCTTGCCATTGCTATTTTCTATGCATCTTCCGCGCTCGTGCGTATTTTTATCAGTTTTATCTTCTTCTTCTTCTTCCTCTTCCTCTTCTTCGACAGCTCCTCGTCTACCTCTTGCTAGCTCCACTCAAGGCGTTAAGAGTTCCTCGTTGCACGCTCTGTAATCTCTCGTATGTACTTACACGCCGTATGAAGAATCGACATTCCGCTTTCGCTGAATACTCATGTGTTCCTACATAGCTTATGCACTTGCTCTCCGAAAACTTGCTGCTCCTTGGGGGAGAATCTCTTTGGAGATATCTTCTTGTCGATTCATAAACTCCATGATTTCTCTTATTCTTATATTTTGTATATAAATCATTTAAATTTCGAATTCAGCTCGTTAGTGTCATATATTTTGAGTGTTCAAGTAATACAAATGCAAGAAGATAAGATATATCTATAATATGATATAGTATAATGCATATAAGAAAACGAACCGATTTACCTTTGTTTGTAGAATCGATTAATAGTATGAAGAATAATGAAAACCTTAAATGAGATTTAATACAAGAGCACGTTATAAACGATAGGATTGCCGACAGTTTCCGTCGGAAAATAATTCCTATAATTAGTTTACGCTTCGAACCAAGAATCTCAACGAAGAAATAAATCTATTCGATCGAAAAAAGCCACCTGTCGTTTCAAGGCGAATTAGAGACGTCGCTGTGAAAGAACTCGTTAAAAGAAATACATATGGTCGCGTTGCGCTATGAATCGACGCGTATAATCTCTTGCCAAGATACGTTTTCCTCTACGTAGGATAGAACACAAGTAAGTTTGAGGTTACGAACGTACATTCGATACAAAGGTATGTGGGCAGAAGGATAGTATAAATGTGTCGGCAATACGCCGCTAATATGTTGCCGCCATCGCACGCATCGACGCTCTCTTACAGGCACTTTTAAAGGACGAAGAACGCTGATACCGCTACTTTGCATGATAATTAATCACTGGTCCCGGTGTTGGTGTTGATGCTGCTTGCTACTCCCTCGGTAACGGATAATTTTCTTCGCTCTTGCTCTCTCTCTCTCTCTCTCTCTCTCTCTCTCTCTCTCTCTCAATCTCTCTCTTCTTTTTCTCTTTTTCTCTCTTTCTCTCTCATTCTCTTTCACTCTGTTTCTGCTTGGCGTTCATCCAACTCGTGGTGCATATAAGTGATCAATAAAATACCATGGAAAAACGTTAGTTGCCTTTCTCCGCGTAGCATAATCGACAAATTTTAACCTTCGATTATTTGAGATAATGAGATGGAGAGATCGTTTATTTTAACATTGATAACAATGCTAAGTAAACCCTATTGAAACAGATGTAATTGAAAGGTTATATATAGAAAAAAAAATACACGCACACACACACACACACACACACACACACATATATATATATATATATATAAGATTGATGACTTTTACTAATCGGTACGATCGAACGTCATTACGATCGCATTTAGAGTTAACAAGAGAAGATGAAAAAGAAATGACGAATGCCTCGGTAGAAGATGGGTCGAGAGATCGGAAGAAGGATCAAATAAGGTAGAATAGAGGGAAAAATTATAGCGTCAAGAAAGCACTCGCTGCGAGCAACTTCGCTTGACAAGGTCATATACGTGAAACAGAAAATATGAAAAAAAGTTTGAGTCACAGAGTATCCATAGGTCCGTCGGTATATCGAGTCTTTTATGCCAGCATAGTACCTATTATAGCAAACAGAATGGTTTTCATTGTTGTTAATGATATCAGTTTGTTGTCTCTTTATGCACTCCTCCGAGAACGACGTGCTCTTTTGCTCGTTTCTCGACTTCTATTAGAATCGAGTAGAACAAAATAAATCACCAGGTAGAGATATGCAAGAATCCGAAAATGTTGGGAACCCAATGCTTGGAAGAGATCGGATCGGATAGAGTTGGGGTTCGAAAGTATCTCGCGGCTCGAGGATGTCGTCGGGGTATTCCTAAGAATTTCGAGAAGCCGTACGACGTTTTAAGATTAATTTTATCGAATTAAAAAGAAAGGTTTACGTATTATTTTATATTGAAGTACGTAAAGAAAATTTATTTCACCAAAAAAAGTTCGATATCATTATCAAAAACTATACATTAATGAAAAGGAATGTCATTGAATACGTGTTCTAAATTAATCCCGAAATGTAATTAGGGTTCTCGAGCGTCGCGATATGATACGTCCAGGAACCCAATCAGATTCAAAAAACAAAAATTCTCGACCAGATCCGGCTCGTAATTGTCGTCGGATTCTTGCACTCATCTACTGCCAGAACTTACCGTTTGAAGTGCAACACGATCGACGAATAACGTGTTCGAGCGATTTCATCGAAATTTCGAATTCTGGCGTAACGTAGGAGAAAGAAAACGGAAAGTACAAACATTAACATAAAACAAAGATCCAGGTTCTCGAGAAAGAAGGATCCGATCGGCTCTCTAATCTTTCGTGGCCCTTGATCAAGCGTATGTCCGCAAAAGAAAGAAAAGGCAAACGAGAGAGAAAAAGAGAGAGATAGAGAGATAGAGAGAGGGAGAGAAGAGGGTCATCTCCTAAAGAGAAGACGCGGATACAAGCTTCGCAAAAGAAAGAAAAAAACAAAAAAAAAAAGAAAAGAAAAAAGAAAGAAATTCTAATCAAGGACCTCTCGAACTTCATCGAAATTCTTCGAGAGCGGCCTCCGCTCTCCTTAAACCGTCGACCCTTCCGAGAAGCGTATCGATTCGTTCGAACATCCCGTCGACCATTATCGAGCGTGATGGCAGTGGCCGCGTCCTAAATTATGCACTTCGCAGACGAGATTCAGTTCGAGGATGCTGCCCACTGTGAGACGGGCCACGTATAATTGATGGCCTTTAATAGGCTGAAGATTACAGCGTACCGTATTTTAATAATCATGATCGAACGACGGCTCTTCCTGTTATTATGCGCGATATACGCTGCGAATGGCAGCGATCGATCCTGGAACGCGCCCGAAGTTTCCGATTATAGGTGAGAGTACTTTAACATATCGACGACGCCCCGCTATCATCTACCGTACAACGAAAAAAGGAAAAGGCCACGAAAAAAAAAAAAAACAAAAAGAAAGAAACGTGAAAAGATCGCGATAGGAACGCGTTTCCCTGTAGCTTAACAGTCGATCTTTCATTGGGGAAATACTTTTTATTTCAATAATTATTATTCCAAGCACTTCTGCCGTGCAAAATATTATATTTCCCTTCTTTCCGAACGAAAATCGAAACGAACAATCTCATGTTTCCTCTCAAAGGAACTCGAATATCTCATTGCAAAGAAAGAAAATCGAAACAGCGAGCTCCGGTGAAGTAGTCGGTGCATTCCTTAAGGCGAACACCAAGCCCTCGAGTGTTTACACGAGCCTGGTAGTTCTCTCGACGGAAACTTTAAACCAGAAAGTTTACCCTCCCTTTGGGACGCCTTACGTAAAGAGGATAGAGAAAGAAGAAAGAGAGGTTGGAAGAAGATGAAGAGAAGAACGCGGGCGAGCAAGGGTAAAGCCACCGTGGAAAAGAGCAGCACAAACAAAAAAAGAATTCCTTTTTTATTATACGATTCTGAACTTTGTTGAATCTACGCGGATGAAACAACGTTTTGATGACAAAAGACGTAAGAAAGAAAGGAGAGAAAGAGAGAGAGAGAGAGAGAGAGAGAGAGAGAGAGAGAGAATGTAGGAAACCAAACAAGATATCTTTTTCTTTCGTAAGATAGAACAAACCGGAAGGGATTACGAAAGAACAAAATTGTTAAGAACTATGGTGCATTCTTTATACTTCAAAAGAATACACGAATGAATTTAAAAGAAAAAGAAAGAAAGAGTAGGGAAGGAAAAAGGGAAGGAGAAAACGGAAGGCAAGATTACACATTTATTACCCTTTTCCTGATACATACAGGAGATATGTGCGGTCGGTTAGGGTGAATGCGAAGAATGCAAGCGACTTAGGGTCGGGTTATATGCTCGATAATAATATCGGGTTAATTGTACGATAGAGAAAAGGAGCGTACTCCATGAGGCGAACGTTGAACACTGTAGAGCTCGTGATTAAGGATAAAATGATGATGGTAATCCTTACACCCTATCGTGATTTGTGTGTCTTCGAACATTTTTCAATGCACATTTTTCTGTAAAAGCGAATGTGAAAAGCCGTTGAGAAAGAAAGAGAAAGAGATGAATGCATAAATAGATCACTAAAAACGCACGAAAAAGAAAGAAAAAAAAAGGAAGACAGAGATGGGATAAAATGAGAAGAAGAAAAAGAAGAAGAGGAAGAAGAAATAGGGAAGATACGTATCTCACGAAGTTACGCACAGAAAAGATACGATGAGATCTTTCGACAAGATATTATGATATATCAGGAGAATTGCCGCACGTCGCGGTAATACGCGTTATTACATGTTGCCGAACGATCGAGCTATCCGATCGAGGGATCGATCGACAGCGAGCGGAGTGGACGTTTCAATCGTAAGGGTGAGAAAACAAGAGGCAAGTGTTACACCACACTTAGAGTTCAGCTTGCACGGAAATACTTCTTTCTTTCTCACTGCGACGTGAAATGATCGCGTGCTTCCTCAAATGCCAACCCGGAACAAAGGAAGAAACAGTGATTAATGAGATCGATGGGAGAATAATGAAGGAAAAGGGCGAGTTCCCGATCGCTTATCAGAGAGATCGATAACTATCGTGTTGCGGCTCGAATCGCGTTCCGAAGATTGATTTCAACCGAGACAACGAACCCGTTGACGGCTTCGAGATTCTTCGTCTTGGCGAATCTCGAATAGATTTCTATTTTCCTTTTTTCTTTCTTTATTTCTTCCTTCCTTCTTTGGCACAGTCAAGAGAGAAATAGGAAGAAACGAATCTAGGGGAATACGAGGAGACGGTCGGTTTATCTTCGAACCCACGTAATTCTAGCTCAGGTAGGTCTATAAATAGAGAGCATGTACGTGTTGCCGACCTGTTGCTCGAGCACTCTCGTGTGAACGTCGAGGCCCTGAGTAATCGAAGCCCATTGTTCCGAGTACCTCTTGCGCACCGTTGGCACTGCCTCCGATGCCACCTCACGTTCTATCGTTCGTGCCCAAAAGCACTCGCCGCTCGGAGAGGTCATTAAACGTAATAAATACTCAATACTTTTCTTAACCCTCTTTATATTCGACCAAAACAACTTCGAAAACACAGTTTTGGTCTCATCGTCAGCAGACTTCACTCTCCGATAATTTCTACCTTATCGAGACAGAGAAAGAGAGAGAAAGAGAGAGAGAGAGAGAGAGAGAGAGAGAGAGAGAGAGAGAGAGAGAATTATTTACTACTTCCTCCATTGCCTCCTATTCTGTGTTTCTCAGATTCATCGAGTATCTCTCGTAAATTTGTTAAAGTCTCCTCGAGTGACGTCAAATTTTTAACTGACCCTCTCAATGGCAACAAATTGATTACTTACTTCTATGAATGTAGATCGGATATACTTTGAAAGCAAAGGCCATATAAAATATGCACTAATAATTTACAATAAACAAGAGACTTTTGTCGAATCGCGATCACTACTTGACAATCGCGTAACGAGGCTTGTCTTTTTATCGACCTATCCCATAGCTTGCAATGGGACCGGTCTGTAAATGTGTTGAAAATCCGTCACGTGAAAGTCAGAGTCTTTAAAGGTGACGGAACAAGAGCTTCCCTCTACCGAGGGCCAAACACTTCATACATTTGAGAAAAGAAGGATATGTGCGTATCTGTGTGTGTGTGTGTATGCGTGCGTGTGTGAGAGAGAAAGGGGAGAGAGAGAGAGAGAGAGAGAGAGTAAGGAAGCAGAGATAGAAACAGCAGCAGTCGCTAATTGTCATAATTAACCGTGGAAGAGTTCCCAGGTTCTGGCGCTTGCGGAAATATCGGTGGTTGATCTCTTCGGTTAGTCATAGCAGCCTCACGGAACTTTATCCGTTTACTCTTCGTAATTTGCATAACTTCATTTAACCGCCTCCACAACTCCGCCTCCGCATTGATCTCGTGATCTCTGACCCTGTTACATCCTGGCATAATCTTAAACTCGCGCTAACTTCGACTCGACCTTTCTCAGCTTGCATCTCAACTCGATTCACCTCGTCTCTCGTTCAGAGCCATCAGACGATCAGATACAAGTAGTAGCCCATTTCTACAATCCTCGAAGCGTCTCCCTTTTCTCTCGACAATAACGAGATCGCGGTACTCTTCTTACAATTTCTCCGCCGTACGGACGCATCTTGAATTTTATGGCAACGATACCGTGAAACTTGTAATATTTCATTTTTCAATATTTTCAATTAGACCGTCATTTAAAACAGCAAAATAGGATATATAAATAGAAATATATAAAGTTAACTGATGTAAAAGTATAATAATGCAATTCGAATCATTATCTAAATCAAAATTATAAGAGTAAATATTAATAAAGTAGAATTAAGTAAAAGTTACGCGTTACATGGAATACGAACCTACAAATGCAGGCTGACATATAATTGAAAGAGAACAAACAGAATGAGAAAGAGAGAGAGAGAGAGAGAGAGAGAGAGAGGGAGAGAGAAAGAGAGAGAGAAAAACAAAGCACGTTTCAAGGGTCGCATCGAAAGTGACAGCGACGCACTTGGAAGAAGTATCCTTTGTTATTCCTAGAAAGATGAAGCACTCGAGATCTCCCCGCGCGGAGTGCTGTCAATTATCGAGTTTTAGTTGTCGAAATGCACGTAGCCCGCGCTACGTGTGGAGAAGATGAGGCGGCGAGTAGCAGAGCACGGCTATTGGACTCACCTGTTACGAAAGACGAACAGACCCGTTATTCATTCTTGACAACGCTCGGAAACCTCTTCGGAGTCGCATCTTGTCGGAAATAACCGTTTTCTATTGCGTCACGATGCCACTAAAGGATCCCTTTCGGGATCCCATCTCGAGCTCTGACATACGGACACTCTTCAACGACCATCAATCGTTTCCCCAACCTTTAGGATACTTCTTCCAACGATTCTTATATGATTAAAAGAAAAAAAAAGAAAATAGAAAAAGAAAGAGACAGAAACAGAGAGTTCCTCACGATTGCAATGGATGATCAAAAATTTTTCCGACTATAATATGTCTCTTAATAATCTTACCGACATGACGAATGCAATAGGAGTTACATATAATCCACTCATATGCGATAACAAAGGACGTTAATTACTCATCTCAAACGCGTCTCTTCAACGTGTATGCATAAAATAATTTATATTCCATAATTAATTCCATCTTTCTTCATATGTACTGAATTTGATTACTCCGATTAATCTGACATATTTATACGAGATACGTTACGATTATGTACGTATAATCGATAAAATGTCTAACGTATTCGCTAGTTACATTTATTAATCCATATCAAATCTTGTTATTACAATCTATCTGAATTGTAATATTCGCTATTTAAAGATTTTTCAAGTACGTATATTGAATTTCGCATTTAATCCGCGATATCGTGACGAAACTGCCCTCACGGCCTTCTTTAACCGAAAGATGCGACGTCGAGTCTCTTAAGTTTCCCAGGTGAAGGGTAATCATATTCCGCATTCCACGATAATGGCGAACGAATGCAGCCTCCGGGCTCTAACGGAATATACTTGAGAAGAGGCAGCAGCCTGGTTCTGTCGAAGCCGTGGGTGCATCCATAGACAACGACTCTTCTCTTAGCATCTTCGCCCTTTCGGAGAGAAATTTTTATGTCGCTGTAATTATCACTGTGCCAGCTGTCAGAGAGGGAGGAAGGAAGGTAGGGAGGAGAAACAAAATTATTATGTTTAACCTTTGAACCAGACAAAGTACCAGCTGTTATCGATTGACAAATTATCGGTACGGTGATAGCGAAAAGCGAAAGAAAAAAAGAAAATAGTAGACGTCTAACGGTTTCGAGATGATTACGGTGAACATTGCTCCGTTCGACAGAAACGGACAGATATTCATCGAATGAACCCAGTAAAAGTTACAGCATATAGAAGGATAAGGTCTATTATTCCCTAGATAACAATAAAGAAAAGAACTACTTTTCTGCCTTGTAAAGCAATTCCCGTGTAAGATCTCAAGCTCTTTACACGGACACGGTGCCTTGCGTATCGAGAGCGCAAGTGAAATTAGTCTTGGTTCAGCGATTACAGACTACGACCTGGTCCTGCAAGCAAGATCGAAAGTAATGCAACGAATCAGAATGGATTAAGTAAGAACAAGGAGAAAGAAGAGAGAGAGAGAGGGAAGGAGAGAAAGAAATAGGAAAGGAGAAAGAGAGGAAAAAACGGAGTGTGGGCACGACATGTGCTCGCATCTATTCCATTCACGCGACTCTCCTACGTCTCTTTTCTTGATTGCCATTGATACCGACGGTACGTGTAGCATGCCACGAGAGTGATCTGCCCGCGTTGTACAGATTCGAGAGACGACGAATTGCGTTTGACTTCTCTCATAATCTCCGTATCTCCCCATTTTTTTTTTCTTCTTCTTTTTCTCATTTCCGCCAAACAATATCGAACGCATGTTCTTTAGATATGAGAAATTTTAAGAGTCAATAAATTGGCTAAGAAAAACGAGAAATATTATTTTCGATACATCGGTTAATCGTTACATTGATATAACGCAATGATCAAAGATTTTAAAACATCCTAAATATTGAAATAATTAGTAAATCAGAAATTTATTCATCGTAGATTGAAATTCTTGACATTCTTAACCTTTTAATTTTTCAACAAGATTATATATGCACGGTGTACGATAGAATAATTTAAAATGACTAAAATTACACGTAGATAAGTAATTATCGTATCAAGGAAGAATATTAATAAAAGTTTAATCTATCGTCGATGCTAATTATAAGAAAGTAAAAACAAAAAAATAGAAAAAAAAAATTAACGTAATCCTTTTCTCGGATTGTTCGAATGCGAAGAAATCTCATGTGAACGCGCATCCTCAACGTGTGTCGGAGTACCCATTCACCGAATTCCGCTGTTCAATGGGTTCCACAGTGAATACGCAATGACGTAAGGCCGCGATTAGCTTTCAGCACGGTCTACGGAATTTATCACACAGAGCTATTCGAGCTGTATAAAAAATACGGTAAGGTGCGCGCACGCGTTATAGGAAACGCAACGATTTAGAATTATCTGGAAGAATAATTTCTATTACGTTAATATATTTGCGCATCTTTATTAGTTTTCGAAGAAAAAAAAAAAAAAAAAGATAAACGGGATTTTAATGCGGCACGCGAGCAAGAAAAGCAAGCGTCAATATGGCATCGTTAACGAGCGTGGGGCACGAGTTACATAGAAATCGCTTAGAGTACTTAGACGTCTTGTGTCGCGCTTCCTTATGTTACGGTGAAGTGTCGGCTGAAAAAAATAAGGAAGAAGTTACAAACTGAAAAAAGATAGATAGTCGTCGCGCAGACCAGCAAAAACCCACGCGCTCTTTTATCTCGGTACTACTACTTTGTATTGAGTACGTTGTCGCGGTTGGAACGCGTCAACGAGTTCGCCAAAGTTCCCCCGTCGCCATTTCTTACCAGACCGTTCTCTCTTCTCTTCATGATTATTCTCGTCTAATCGTTCGGTAAACTCGAACGTCGATTTTTCAATGATTCAGCGTCCTCGTGTACGTACCTAGCGACATATTAGAGCAGGAATTTCGTTGCTTTTTCTGTCCTTCCTCTTCTTCTTCTTCTTCTCCTTCTTCTTCTTCTTCTTCTTCTTCTTCTTCTTCTTCTTCTTCTTCTTCTTCTTCTTCCTCTTCCTCGAAGAACTTCGATCGTAGGCATAAAAATTCCTAGCACTGTCATCGAAACACGTTTTCATTTTTTACGAATATCTGCGCCAATACGTAAGTATTATTTTTAAAAAAAGAAACGGTCAAAAGCTTGGACACGGAAAAGCAGTTATATTCCCACGCGGCTGCTGACACACCTCCTGAAGTCACACACAGAGTAGTCAAGTGGCACGCACGCATATCTACACGAACGAATTCAAACACGCATTTAATTTCATCGCATCGTTTATGGAAGCTCTAAACGTCAACGGGGCACTCGTTACTCGGATTTTCGCACCTTCGTCGACGCGCGTACCACTACGTACCCTCGATGCATTTCCGAGATTCATTCGCATACAACTCATATTCTCGCTCGCGAGAACTACTACTCAGTCAATGTGCGAAAGTATGCGATTGGCTCGCTCCCAAGCCTTCTTGCTATTGCACGTCCAACTGTCAAAGAATACCAGCTTGACAGTTCCAGTAGAACGAAACGTGACCGAACGAGCCTCTTATCTGTCTTACAAATGAGTAATTTCCGAGATTGCTTTATCGCTTTAAAAACATCCGAAACCGATTATCCTTAACTTTCATTAAACTACTCAAGCTTCGACTAACGCCGGCTAAAACTCAATAATTTTGACGAACGTATAAGTTTCCTATGATCGCTCTAACTTCAAAATGTTCTACATTTTATCTACTTTTCTAATCATCGCAGTCTTCTACCGAATGCTACGAAATTACTTATACCTTTTTTATCGAATCTACAACGCGACTAAAAAAAATTTATTCTTATATTCTGCTTAGCACACAGGTCTTACAAAAATCGATGAACATTTTTTCTCTTTTGTTACAGAGGACGGAAGATAAAAGTCGACATGTCGGCGTTGAACACCATCTCTTACAGACCTGGAATAATTCTTTGCTTGGTGATCTTCCTGGTCCCACAATTCACGCATTCTGGTAAGTTTTAGTTTTAGAAAAAGAAATCGATCTCGTTTTGAAGAAATCAAAATAGCTTCTCTTTCAATTACTCTCTGCTTCTTTTTATCAGTCAATCTCTCTTACATTTTCTCTCTCTCTCTCTCTCTCTCTCTCTCTCTCTCTTCCTTTCTCTTTTTGTTTATCACCGTTTTGCTTCGGCATTTTGGTTATGCTCGAGATAAACAATAAGTAAATTTTCTCTTTACCCTCGAGATTTGAGTAATTTTTTCCAATTATAGATTTATCAAAGAATCACTTGAAACTTGGAAACGTTTCTTTCAATATCCGAATAAGCATCAATTGATACAAGGAATTTCTACGAATTTGAAACGAGTCGACGCGTCGTATACATTCATACACGCGCGTATACACGTATACACGCGCGCGCAACATAACAAGGCCAAGATCCGAAGCTCGCACAGGCCGTCGAACCTCTCAGCGATCACTTCTCTTCGACCATAGACAGCTTACCTCATAGAGCTCTCACCTCTGACTTTGACCAAGTCGCTAGTCAAGAAGATGCTTTCTCATATACCCAACGCACTATCTATCTAATGATTCTCAGTTCGTCTCCGGGATATGATTATTCTCTTTTATCATGATTAAATTTCAATGAATTACTTCTTTCATTTACGTATTCCCGACTCGAACGTTTATCGATGATTCTATCGACGTACCAGAACAATATAATAATTTTCTTTCGAGATATCAACCAATATCGAGACTCGTGATTTTTCACGGACATTTTACGGCTTAGATTAGAAACAACACTCTAGCCTACGTTATCGCGAAAGGAGTAGAAAAAAGAATTAGTTATCTCGTTTCGCAATTGATCTAGGAAGAACACAGAGAGTTACACGAAGGAAGAGTTACACTGTTACTTGCAAAAACGTTTGCATCGACAATGAGTACCGATCGAAGATTTATTTCGTTCTTGCTTCTTGTACTTCTCTTCGTCAATCGTCTCTGCAAAGATGAAGAAACGGGGTAAACGAAAAGAAGCGAGTAGTGATATCTCTTCAGCGAAACCGATTCTTTTTAACTTTCAAAGCGAAATTTTACTAGGCGATCTTGTCCGTTGGCTATACGTCGCGTTTTCTACTTGAATACGCACCGGATACTTCTCTCCTGTGTATGTACGTACCTACTTACCTATCTATGATTTACGTTGGTACGCATAAGTTGGATTTTCTCGAGCGAAACAAGACGCGAAAAACGTCTCTCACAATTCGTGACTCCGCGCGGTAAGATAGAAAAAAATCTATTTTGGAATACTCTCTCGCGACGGTGACTTTGCGTCCGAAGACAATAAAAAAAAAAAAAAAAGAAAAAAAAAGATGAAGAAGAAGAAAAAGACAAATAGGAAGATGTACTGTAGACAGCTATATAGCGGTTTCTACACTCGCGTCTGCATCCGTGCGATGCAACGAGAATTCTGGTTAAACCTGTAGCCTTCGAAGAGTCGCCTTTCAAGCCTCTCGTGGAAATGTCACTGACCGCGCGTACCTCACCACCACGTTGCCCACATACAGTCCATGTCTCGACGCACCTGATGCTCGAGCCATTCCATATATTTATGTATACCACTGGAGCCGGAGCTTGTCGTTATCAAAACGTATACGTTAAAATCCGAGAACTTACTCGACTGCAACGTTCATTTTGATCCTCGAATTACATGATCTTTTAGGAATAATAATAAAATTTGTTTTGTTAAACGATAACGTAACAACACTGTAGATATCTGTAAAATACATATTCATTATATATATATGTTATAATATATATATATATATATATATATATATATATATATATATATATATATATATATAATTCTCAGATACGAACTTTAGAATTAATTATTATAAGAGAAGATTGTGAAAACAAAATAGATTACTTATACAAAAATGATTTTTTTGTTTTAATTATAAAAGGATCAAAATAAAATATATATACAAACTTACAATAAAAATTATTACATCGGTCGCAATACTTTTCGAATAATATTTAATAAAAATGAATGATACTTCCTTTCGTGGATCATAAGGATTATCGAAAAACCGAGAAAGCATAGAAAGGACTTACTGTAAGTAGATTCCAAAGCAAGCTCCTTTGTTTTCCATGTATTCATCTTCCCTATTCTTTTCTCCTGTCCTTTTCGCTATTTATCATACCAAGATGATGAGGTCAGCCGCGGTCATCCAACGAAACAAAGTATATTGGAACGCGTGGGCGCAACATCGGCGTAACGCTGATTAAATAATCGTATCAATGGTGTTATCAAAGAATAATTCTAACAGGATTTCATTGAAACGCGCTCTGTTCTATCAGTCGATTCAATAGCGAACTTGAACACAAAGCGTGTGAACTTGACCTAAGATATTGAATAAGGCCACATTCTGACAATATAGATACATTTATTACGCGCTATTCACCAAAGAGATTATAAATGTGTATCTACGCGCGATCAGCAATTATTCCGTTTTCATTTATGGAATAAAAAATGGCAATGAACTCGATTCGCAAGTCTCGCTAAGGTAATTTATGATTTTTCTCGAAAGAAACGGAAACAATATAATATTATGCTCGGAACCGGTTAGTCTACCTTGCTTGATTGTATATTCCCAATATTAACTATAGTATTTCTCTGAGAATAATCGAAGATAATCTTTTAAATAAATTTGGCGAATCACACGTCGATCGACTCGTTATTAACGTAAAGTATATTAACGAAAGATATATATATATATATATATATATATATATATATATATCGTATCTTTTCTCCTCGATACGAAGTATACTGAGAGAAACCGCAACCTTGAAAGCGATGTTGAGTGCAGAATTTCGTACATACGATACGTTAAGAATTACAGCCAGGTGTTTATCCAAGCGTGTGTGGTTGATGGTAATGAACCTTCGCGAGGCAAGGCCGCCGGGAATGATTTCATAATGCGCGCAATGAGTTCCTTCGTCTCTCTCTTTCTCTCTCTCTCTCTCCCTCTTTCTTTCAATCCATATCTTGTACCCACACTCGTAATATATAATAACAGCATTGTGCACCCGTACGTGTCTTTCAACGTAAAAGGGAGCGAGATAAAGTCAAAAAGAGAGAGAGAGAGAGAGAGAAAGAAAGAGAAAGAAGTGAAAGATACGCAAGATGTGCGACAAGGATAAATAATAACGGAAATGGAGAAGGAAAGAATTTGAAGAATTGAAGAGGGGAAAGAGAACGTGGCGGTACATTGACTTACATAATATCTCCTTGCAATACCCAAGAAGATGTATAGAATCTTTCATGCTCGATTAGCATCGAAGTAAGTGGAGAGCTCATTAATCACCCGCGAAATTTCCTTTTCAAGATGAAAATTTGTTATCCCCTTGAATGCTTGCTTATAAATCCTTTCGATTCGCTTTATTAAAGCCAAAAATTGCCGATCTCATTCAGATATATCGTATAATCAAACTTCGACGTTAAACAAACCGTTACATAATCCGTTTGAATTATATATCAATATTATATTATATAAAAATATAATTTATATATTAATACTGTAATGATAATCGACTTCTTATCGAACGAGTTTCCGAAAAGAAACGAGAACACACTTTTCTCCGTCATTTTTTTTGCAAAATATCCATTATATATCTCTCTCTCTCTCTCTCTCTCTCTCTCTCTCTCTCTCTCTTCTCGTTCCATTAATTTGATAAATAGAAAATTTTGCCAAGTAATCCTTCTCGTAAATATTCCTCGACAACATCAACGACAAAGCGAAACTACAATTTTTCGCGTCCTCTCCACAACGGAGATGCTCATAATATAATGAAACCTCGCACTTGTATTTATATTTGCCACTCAAGTCGCGTTCGAAATTATTCGACTTTTTATCGTCCGTCATAGTCCACAATTTTTTTAAAAGAGAAGAAAGAGAGAGAGAGAGAGATAAAATGAAAATTTATTGTCATAGAAAATATACGAGGAATGTATAATAATAAGAGTTTAATAGATTTATGAAGTAACTTATGACGCATCATTTTTCACGCCAAAAGATCGCTAATTTACATTTACAAGTATTAGACGCTTCTCTCGCACGACAACGTAACCCAAGGAATATGATACTGATTTAAATCAAACTTAAAAGCTAAGCAATGTTTTATCGGCTCGAGCGACGCTTATTCGTATAATAGTAATTTAGGTGAAGCAACATACAAGAGTAAGTAGATACTATATATATATATATATGTATATATATATATATATATATATATATATATATATATATATATATACAACATACGAGGAACTCATACGTGCCGGGGTCCGTGCGTCTGTCGCATATGCGTGGAGGCACGCGGAGGCACTTCGTGGGACTCGCAATAGGGGCCCCATTCACAGACCCGCTAGTGGTTCCCAGTACAATTCAATTCGCTGGAAACTGCCAGCTTCGGATTCCGCGCCGAGCGAAACGGAGATCGAAATGGAATGCCAATTTTAATATTCCTGAGGACATGATACATTCTATATTTTTTTTTGGTGAGATCTTTTCATCTTTCACTTTGAAAATCTGTTTGACCGTTTTCGCGCATGTTAAAAAGGCCCGCGTTACGACAATATCCACCAATGAAAAATCAGTTACTTGGATAAATAGAAATACAGAATAGTCGAAATGTTTTAATCAGAAATAGCTTAAAACCGTTGTCACATTCCTCTACCAGGAACGAATTGTTCAATGAAAGAGCGATACAAGAGATACTAATCCTTCGACTCGCGGTGCACGTAGCCTTCGCAGAAACGCTTCGTGCATTTCAAAAGAGTAACGTCTACTTTTTTAGAATGAAAAATATCTGTGACATTGTGTAAAAAGATCTTTTTTCCTTCAAATTTCGCGACGATATTTTAACAAACGTACCTCGTAGAAAAATAATTATATCACGAGTGGGTTCGTCAAACGTAGAATTTTATTAGAAATGAATGATAGACTTTTTACTTCGGATAGGAGAACAAATCTCACGAGTATCGTAAACTAAAAAAAATGGTGGGTCCATAGATGGATAACTCTCGTAAGAATCGGAAGACCAGCCTGCCAATTGACGTTAAGGAGGGTGCTTTGTCGTGTTCCAAGGACAATCGAAGACGAGTTCCGCTCGCGGAACTTTAATACCGAGAAAATTATAAAAGCGACGCTCGAGGAAAAAAGTACAAAACGTAGGTAGAGAGTACGAAAAGGATGAAAGCATAAAGAGGAAGGAGAAGAAAGAGAATTTTGTATTCCGCGTACACTCGGCATACTATTCGTACGACCAGGGCGAGGGTGTTAACGAGAATTCGCCCACGTACGCTCGCGCCATATGACGCTTTGACTCACTCCGTTGTTAAAGCCTCGTTCACCCTCCAGACAAACGCCTCCCGCCGCCTGGTAATTATTATGATAAACTGCGAGCATACGAAGCTGCATTCGTCTCCCTATAGGATTCGAAAGAACGACTGAAACAACGACGCGCAAAAGCTCGAGTTCCCGAAATAATTTCTACTTCACTTTAATCACATTATTCTCAATGAAAATCTCTCCACTCGGAAGAGAATGAGATCTCGACGCCCTAATCCCCGTCTATAGAGTTAGACGACGTCGTTTCGAGAAAACGATTAAGCTAATTTTTACGTTGATAATGCGAACCATTTTTGTGCCTTGATAAAAAAGCAATCTATAACTAACATCCACATTGGTTTTGTTACAGCGCCAGTATACGAACAGGATACCACACAAGTTGCAGAGTATGATGGAGGTACGTAGCGTACACGCATTCGCTCGACTTTTACTCTTTCTAATCGCCCGACGCGCACCAAGTCGTAAACGCAGGCGTGTTAATTGTAGCGCACCGAGCGTATCGGCCACACGCACCGATTCATTCGATAATTCCGATCGAGTCGAGTAGGTTCTTAGGTCGATGCTCGCTTGAAAGAATAACAACAACGTTCAATGCGACTCGTGAACCTAACGATTCAAATGCTAATCAACGACTTACCTATTGTTTTCTCAGAAAACTTGATAGCGAATAGTCGTGGTGCGATAACTGTAAGGGTCAATGAAATTCACAGGTGCAACGGGCTGCTACTACAACTTTCAACATTACCAGGAAGGTGACAGAATTATAACGAACGAGCCGTGCCTGAACTGTACGTGTCATAATCGAATGTTAATGTGCTACCTGAGAGTTTGCCCCTTCTCGAAGGCCATCGGACAGGACTGTACGGTCGAAAAAAGACCCGATCAATGCTGTCCCGTGATTACTTGTCCGGAAGTACCAGTCCAATTGCTTACGTCGACTACCAATGCTCCAGCAACGTCTGACTCGACGGAAATTGGCTTCCGTGATAATTATGGATGTAAAATAGATGATCGGTTTTACCCCGACGGTGCCCAACTACCACTCGATCCTCAGAATCCTTGCGAGCTTTGCTACTGTATCAAGAACAGAACCACTTGCGTGATACAGGAGTGCACGTTACGTGTGGCAGGATGCAAGCCTGCCTACCAACCGGGTGTATGTTGTCCGGTCAAATACAACTGCGGTAAGTTTCATTTGCATATCGTATGTTCATGCGAGCAGTCTTCCTTCTATCTCTTCTATTAACTTTCATTATTTGTTAACACGTGTACTATCTAACGTGACATTTTAGACAAGCGTAATATACAAACCAATGCCCGCGTCAGTCGTTTGTACATCATTTTGTTTGTATTACTTCTCTTTACGCTCCCATTCTTTTCACGCACTCCTATCTAGGATAAATGTTATCGAAATAATCGGTTCATAGGTAAATAATCTATTAACCGTCCGACGAATATAATTGATACCTGTTTAATATCGAGTTAATTTTCCATTTCTATAACAACAATATAGAGAGGACGAATAACGGACGATAATTTAACGCCATTAACATTAACAGAATACGACGAAGAACTTGAAACTACGGTTGGACCTATATCTGGCCTCATCATGACCACTACGATCGCTCCCGGTGCAGCGCCACAGTGTTATTACGAAGGTAAATTTTACGAGGACGGTGAGTTGATTTACTCAACGCAACCTTGCCAACACTGCTACTGCTTCCGTGGTGATATCGCTTGCGCCGTTCAAGACTGTGGAACACCTATGAAGACTCATGGAGAAAACTGCACTGCTCTACCACCGCCCGAAGGAGAATGCTGTCCGACCACGTATCAGTGCGGTAAGAACAATATTTGTCGTAGCAAACGCTGTAACGAATGATTTTTAAAAAAATCTAATATTAACAACAATATTGATAATATGATATGATTGTATCTACACAATGCCATTTCATCTGTCGGTTTTTTTTACAGAGGACAACGGTCAAAGCGGAAGTGTAACTATATCAGAAGGAGTAGAGCAATCCACCGAAATTAGTCAAGAACAACCAATGGTAACCATTTCGGAGAAAGTCGAACAGCCAGAGGAACAAGAATTTGCGATAACAAGCGAACCATTCCCTGGTTCTGACAACGCGATTCCACAGGACCACGAAATTAAAACGGAACAAACTGAAGAACCCATTAAAGCTGTGGAATCTACTGAAAAATCTACGGAGACGACGGAGGAAAACAAGATACCTGAATCTGAAACAACGCATGGTTTAGGGAAAGTAAATCTTCCAGAAGAACACGATATTAAACTGGCTCCTGTAAATGTAACTAATATGGAAATAAATCCAACCGAGGAAGCTCAAACGATCCAGGATCTAAACACGGAAGCTCCTATCTTGATAAAAGAAACTGAAAAACCTATTTCAATCGAACAAACTGAGACACCCGTTCCAACGGAAAAGATAACACCTATTCTAATGGAAAAATCAGAGATACCTCTTGTTTCAGAAAATACCGAAAACCCTATTACCACGGAAGAAACTGAAATACATGTTTCTGAAAAGGAAACTGAAGCCCCTATCACATTAGAAAAATCTGAAGATTCGTCGTCTACTAAACCATTCGAAGTTGTAGAAGAAGGAACTGAAATTTCGATAACTGAGAATGTTCCAACAGTTTCTTCGTCACTGGAAGGACTAGAAACTGAAACGGAAACTGCGAAGAAAGAGCAAAAAACTGAACTGCCCGTAAGTACCGAAGAAAATATCACTTTAGAAGAACATCAAACTCAAGCGGTGAAAACGGAAAGTGCAATGAAAGCGGAGGAATTAACTGAACCTTCGATTATCGAACAGGAGCATACTGAGAGTACATATGAATTAGTACCATCGGAAGAGACAACAAATCCTCACGAACCTAGTGAAGAATTTGGAAAGTCAACTGAAGTGACAGTGTCTGCTGAAGGAGTATCAGAAAAAACTACAGAAGCAATTAGTCAATACGAAAGTACAACAACGAAACTATTTGAAAACGAAGAAAAATCAAGCCTTGGGACAGAAGAAAGTGAAATTCCGCAAGAAATCCCAGAGAAAGCTACTACGTCGAAACCAGAAAAATCTCCGGCAACGGAAATATCTGAGACCGAAAAACCTGTTGAGATTAGTGAATCGGGAAAGGTTGAGCCCATCGAAATTACTACCAGTTTACTGGGAGTTCATGAAACTGAACAACAATATCCACCTGCAGAAACTGTTACAGAGCAGAAACCTGAAAGTCCAGAACCTGAATTAGAGTTTAAAGAAAAGCTCCCACCTCTTGCTCCTAAAAGGGATGACTTTGGCTCACCCGAAGTAGAAATTAATCAACACCCATTCGTGAAAGAACCGCATGAAACAGAAGTGGACAAACAAATTTTCGAAAATATACCAGGATACAAAACAGAGGATAAAGAATCTATTCCGGAAATACATATAATCGAAAGTAATGTTGATATTAAAAAACCGGAAATGCACATTCCTCAAAGTCTTGTAACTGAAACTCCAGAGAAAGCCCATACGTCTGAGACAGCTTCTAGTACAACTACCAAACACGAAGAAAATGAAATAGAAACTGAAACGAAAGCGGAGAAACCTATTGAAGAAACGATGCCAGATCAAAAAGAAACATCTACTGCCGAGATTATGCCTACCATTTTGGACACTGAAGCTAGTCATACTCCTGAACCTCACGTTCCTACGGAAGCACAAACTATACAAGAACTCGAGCATACTGAAAAATCAATTATATCTGAAGATCATGTCACGGATACAATAGGTCCTGAAGTTCATTCGACAGAAAAAGTAACTACTATTGAAGAATTACCAACAAAAGGTCTTACACTAGGAGAATTTGAAGGAACTTCGTCGGAAGAAACGAGTTCTGAAATGTCTAACGACAGTGAAGAAACAGTACCGGGTAAAGAACAATTTAACGAGGAAGAAGGTGAAGCCGAAGAGAAATTACAAAAACCATCTCCTGAAAAAATCTCGACTGAAAGTTCTATTTCTGAAGAAGAGTCAACAAGTATACCCACCAGTGAAAAATCAATTGAGGAAAGTGTAAATGCAATTAGTGAAATTTCACCTATTGAAAAACAACCAGAAATTCCACAATCCGAGATACAAACAACAGAAACTAGCACGCAAGATAAACAAATTACTATTGAAGAAACTGAAAAGAAAGAATCTATGGAAACGCCAACAGTAAGTCCACCGAGTGAAACTGAACAGAAAGAATTTATGGAAACGTCAGAAGTTACTGAACCGAGTGTAACGCATGCTGTTAACGAAGTTGATGTAACAGAAACAAAAGCCCCAGAAGAAGCACAGATCGTGAAAGTAACTGAACCAACGGTTGTAAATAAAGAAGCACCTATTACTTTAGAAATCGTGAACGAGGAAAGTACAACGAAACAAACGGAAGAAGTCTCGACGAGAGAATATATTCCTGAAACATCCAAAATTACCGAAAATATCATTCCGGAGGAAGTGTCAAAGGAGTCGGTTATTCTAAACGATAAATCAACAGAAAGCATTAAAATAGCGGAAACACATACATCGGTACCTCCTGTAATCGAGGAAGAGTCTTCGACAGAAGGAAAATCAACAGAAATACCTTCATTGGTTGAAATAGAACATACACCAACACCAATTTATGAAGAAAAATCGACTGAAGAATCTGAAGAAGAGAAGAAATCTGAAGTGATTCCCGAAAAAGAAGAAGAAGAACGTACAGAAAAAACACTAATCGAAACACAAACGATCGAGAAATCTGATACTGAGGAAGAATTGGAAGAAGAAAAAGAGACTGAATCTTCCGTTACCGGCAAATATACACCAACAGAAACTTCAACTGCAGAAGTTAAAAGTACAGAGGTTATTAGTGAACAATCTACCGAAAAGATAAGCGAAGGTGAAGAAGAGAAAATTAAGAAGCCCTCGTTTGAAGAAGAAATATCTACTGAATCTACGGTCGGGGAAGGAAAAGAACCCATAGACGGTTTTGAGAAAAAAGTGACCGAACTAATTACTGAAGAAATACCAACTAAAATTTCTATTCCTGAAGAACCCGAAACATCTACTATGATCTCGGAAGGTGAGAACAATGTTTCCGAGGATAATATTAGAGAACAATCTACCGAACATGCTACAGTAAGTGAATCATCTTCTGAACATCCTGCAGTAAGTGAATCATCTTCTGAACATCCTGCAGTAAGTGAATCATCTTCTGAACATCCTGCAGTAAGTGAATCATTTTCTGAACATCCTGCAGTGAGCGAATCGACTACCGAAGTTTTCAGCGGAACGATACCTCCTGTAACTGAATCGGAAGTGCCAATAGAACCTCATACTGAAGAAGAAAAGAAGCAACCAGAAACTGAAACTTCAGTGACGAAAGAATCATCCACTGAAACTCCAATACCGCAAGAAGAATCTACCTCCTCCATCGAATCGATAACTGAAAAACTATTCCCCGAAGAAGAAGAAAAAGAAGAAGGAGTTGTGGGAACTACTAAAATATCTGATGAAGTCAATGAAAGTACATCGCAACCAGAAGAATCATCTAAAGAACTAACTGAGGCAACAATTCCTGTTGAATCGTCTATGATAACGAAAGAACAAGAAATTGAAGGGCACACTGAAAGTGTGATCTCTGAAGAAAAATCAGACGAAGAAAAGAATCACGAATTAACGAGTTCTGTTGGAACATCAACGGAAGTGCCAATTACAAAAGAAGCTACAGAAATACCCGAGACAGTAGAAAAACTTCACCAAACGACACTAGAGATTGACGAAGAGAAAACAACCACGAAACCTATCGAGACACACGAGGAACAATCGACGACTGCACCTTTTAAAGAAGAAACATCTGGAGTAAAATTAACATCTCCGTCATCGATAATAACTGGAGCACCATCCGAAAGACCAATTGAATACTCAACCGAAAAACAGCTTGCAGATATTACAGAAATTGTACCAACAAATGAAATAACTGAATCAGCAGAATCCAAACCTACACCTTCAGACATACCAGGTGAAGGTAATTGTCTTGTCGATGGACAATCTTACAATAATAACTCGGCTATACCTCCAGCGAATCCTTGTCAATTAAGTTGTCAATGCATTAGCAGTATCATTCAATGTGAACTTATGCAATGTCCGCCACCTCCAACTCATCTCTCTAACTGTATGCCCGTACATACAAGTGGATCCTCATGTTGCCCGATATACACATGTGACTCCACTCCTACGATTGAATTAGAAGCGGACAATCACATGATTGAGCACCACACTCCGAAATATGAAGAAAGCGAGAAACCAGAAGATATAACGTCCATTCCCAAAGTTACAGAGATTACATTGGCATTTAGCGATCATACAAGTGAAGAAGAAGGTCAAGAGCATGTATCATCTCATCCAGCCACTTTAGAAACTGTATCAGAACATGGAAGTGAAACAGGAAAAGAGGAGTCACCGGTAGAAGAACGAGTAACTATTAATCCGATAGATTCTGTAAGTGAAGATTCCACAATTACTGAAGAACATAAAAAATCACAAGTAGTTCCATCAAAAGATACCTCTAGCATACCTTCGAGTGAACAGTCAACAATAGAATCTACATTATCGATTACTACAGAAAAAACTGAAGAAGTTACCGAGCAAGAAAAAGAGATTGTCAAACTTGTACCTTCTACCGAGGAATCGATCGTAGAACAAACTACTGAAAAAGTAACATCGATTCCTGTAGCTGTAGAAACGGAAACTGCTATTTTAATGGGAGAATCTGAAAAGATACCCGAAGCAGGTACCGAGGAAGGAGTATCAAAAGGAACGACTGAACAAGCAGAAACGATAAGCGAAACTTCTATACCTACTGTCTCTGAACTATCTAATGAAGTAACAGAAGGACAATTTAAAGAATCCGAAGCGTCTGAAGGTGTTCAAGAGGTAATTGTATCTACTGAACATGGCATTATTGTTACCGAAGAAGCGATAACACAAGGTGCAGAAATTGAAGGACAAACAAAAGCAGAAATAGATACGACCGAAGAGAAAGAACAACCTGACAAGCCAATTGAAATAACATCTGAACAACCGATTGAACATTATACCGAACAAGAGTTTACGGATATTACTAAATTGATAACAACAAGTGAAGCAGGCCCTGAAGCATCTGAAGAAGCAAAACCTATGCCAGTTGAACACAAGACCGCGGAACCTGAAAGTGAAACTTCAAATATAAATACATCAGAATCGAATACAGAAATTTCAACCGAGATTGACTTGCTCATTACAGAGGACCAATCCGATATTTCTAAAGCTGCTACTACTACCACCACCACCACTAAAAGTGAGTCTGTGTCTAGTTACGAAGAAATAACTACACCTACTATCGAAAGCGATCAATCTACAAAAGTTCAAGAGGGTGAAATTTTGCACGAAGAAAAAGAGCAAACGATTCAACAAACTACAAAATCTATTGAAAAGTCTACGGAAACATCAACGCAACCAACTACAGATCAAACAGACATTCCTATGGTATCCGAAAAACAAACGGTCGTAAACATAGAAGAGACATCGAAGGATATAGAAAGCATTACCTCGATCCAAGCAGAATCTACAGAATCTACAGAATTTATCGTTACTGTAGAAAATGAAACTCCCTTACCCTCTGTAGAAGAACATACGGAATCAACAATTTCAATCGAAGCTCAAACATCAACGTCCGTTTCAATCGAAGAACATAAAGAAAGCAAAGAAATACCGAAAATATCTGAATCAGGACAGGAAGAAGAAAAACCGGTGGAAGTTACAACAACGGAAAAGGAAACCTCTGAACCTATCGAAGTTGAGATTACAGAACATAGTATACCCTCGGCGGATTCTACTACACCTACAATAGAAAAACATATAACAACGACAATAGAAGAACAGACTATGAAATTTGAGGAAAAATCAACCGAGGAAACGGTCCAAGAGCAAACTACTCTATCAATTTCTCCGATACACGAGGAGACATTTGCAACCTCAACGCCATATAGCGAGAAAACGTCTGAAAATATTCCAATGGAAGAAGAACAGACGGAAGAGAAAACTCCTGAAGGTGTCGAAGGAGAAACGGTAAGCTCAAACGCCGTTATAGAAGAACAAACTATCTCATCAGGCGTACCAATAATTCATGCTGAAGAGGAGCATCATCGACCTGAGGAAATTACTCAAAAACCATTCAAGGAAGAGACAACAACCTCAACAAGTACGACCGAAGTACAACCTACCTTACCCATAGGTATAAAAACGCAGCAGCATCCAGAGGAAGACGAAATTTCTCTAAACGTTGAAATATCTCCTACGGTAAAATCGGAATCAGTAACGACCGATGTCACGGAAGAGGCTGAGCAAATTGAAGAACAGAAACCGAAAGAGGAAGAAGAAGTAGGTAAAGAACAACCAATTGGAACTCCAGAAGTTAGTGAGGTGACCGAAACATTGGTAACTTTCAAAGAAAAACCAGATGAATCCTCAACATCAGAAGAACAACCAATTGAAACTTCTACGTCGGATGAACAATTAATCAAATCTTCCATATCGGAAGAAAAATTAATTGAATCTGCAACGTTGGAAGAAAAACCAGTTGAATCTTCTACATTGGAAGAGGAACTTATTGAATCCTCTACGCCGGCAGAAAAGCAAAGTGATGCTTATACGCCCAGTGAATCTTCTACGCCCGAAGAAAAACTAATTGAATCATCTACAGCGGAGATACCGCTTGAATCGACGTCTCAGGAAAATCCAATTGAATCATTAACACCAGAAGAAAAACCAATCGAGTCATTAATCCCAATAGAAGATCACACTGAAACCGAACTGAAAACAGAAGCACCAATCACTAAAGAAGAAACCTTGAAATCGTCTGTGTATGAAGGTGAAATAGAAAAGACGTCGGAAGAAGCTCCATCTGAAGAAACGCAAACCACTGTAGAAGAAAGTGTTTCTAAGATACCTGTAATAATTAGTTCTACCGAAACGATTCAAACGGAGCCCCTTGAAGAGCAAAAAGTCGATAAAACTGAAGAACATTCTGTAACTCCGATCGAGGAAGAAAAATCGGAAACACCAGAAAGTATTTTAATAAAAGGACAAGAACCAACGGAAGGAACCACGGTAACAGATCATTCGGTATCCGAAGAAAAAGCAATAACAGTTCCAGCTATTCACGAAGAAGAAGTTCAACCTACAGAAGTGCCAGTACCTACCAAAGAAGCTCCTTCCAAAAGTGAAGTAGAATCTGTACCGACAGAAGCAGAAATATCTAGCGAGGTGACAGTTAAAGAACAGTCGACAACAGAGGCCATAACTGAAGAATCAACGACTAAATCGAAAGAAGCAGAAAAGAGCGAGGAAGGAATCACGGATTCTACTCTTCCAAAAGAAAAACCTATACCGCCGAGTCTTAGCTCGATAACGGAAGAACCCGAAGAGAAAACAACAGCAGGACCAGTTGTAACGGAGGAACAAGAATCAGAAATTATGTCAGTAAAACCAGAGAAAGAACAACAGGAGACAACGGAATCGTCTACCGAAGGATTCATTACGAAGTTACGGCCTACATCTACCGAAGTATCGATCACAGAAACTTCTGAAAAAATATCGGAAAGTGATCACGAAGAAGGCCAGGAAGAAGTACAATCGCACGTCGGCGTTACTCAACCCGAATCATCGTCGCAAATTCCACAGACAGATAAAACCGAAGGCGAACTAAATGTCGGATTAGATGAAGAACACTTGCAGCCAGTCAATCATACCGTCGAAACTTCCGAGCCAGTTTTGGAAGAGCATCATGTGACGAGTAGTGTAACACCCCAATCAGGAGTAGAATATCCCGAACAAACGGTGTCTGGCGAGGATAATCCTCACTTCCCCATGCACGGTGGCAGTTACCTTAATCCCGACGAAGATTACGACGAAGACGATCAGGCGATTTATGGGCCTGGCACCTGTAGATACGGCGGAAAGGTTTACATGTCGGCCCAACAAATACCAAGAGACGACCCATGCGATTTCTGCTTCTGCTTTAGAAGCGACATCATTTGTCTCCAACAAAGTTGTCCACCACCGATACCAGGATGCCACGAGGAACCTATTAGCGGTTTCTGTTGTCCTAGATACGAGTGTCCTGTATCGATGGCTACGTCTCTTAACATCACTACAACTACGACCACAACCACGACCACGTTACCTCCGCACTTTTTAACGCATGCCTACAAAGGTGCCGCGAAACGAAGCGGATGTCAAATTCGAGGCCAAGCATACCATGTAGGCGAAGTTATTACATCGGCGTCTGGTCCATGCCTTCATTGCACGTAAGTATTAAACTGACATCATTAATAAACTTTTTTTTTCCATGAAACATTTCTCGTAACTCCTACTGACTTGTCGTCCTCTCATATATTATTTTTCAGTTGCGGAGGTGACGGCAACATGAAGTGCGATCCACGAGTATGTTCTCCGGAACCAATGCTGAGGCAAATGATCGCCGCGGCTACAGCCAGAAGAAGGAGATGAGCCGTTCGTAATGGTCCCCCTGGATCTACACGACGAGGAAGCGAATACGAGGGAGCTATGAAGGAAGTGTTGTATAAAAGTGAATTAAAATTATTCTAAACTATCTAAACGTCGCATAACACAGACAATAATGTGCTTCGACGTTCACGAACCGAGTGGCCAAAACGTAAACGTTTATATTATAATATTATATTATGTTATATATATAAAAAAAAAAGAAAAAAAAACAGAAAGAGGAATGAAAGGAAGACAAGAGCAGAAGGGAAGTCAAAATAAACGTGTGGAGAATTTTAATTAACGCAATGAGACACGCGTTTCCAGTGCCAAAAACGTGGCAAATGAAGAAATGAACTCGCAAGGGAGTAAGTTTCAACGGAACAGGGGAAAAACAGAAAAAAAAACAAAAGGATAAAAAATTAAGAAACATCACTTTCGTGTTGGTTCCATACTCATATCTCATTCTACGTCTAATACCGTTTCTTCCGAAAATACGACTTGATTAAGGAAAAAAAGAAAAAAAGAAAAAGGAAAGAAAAAACCGTAAAAAGAAAATTATTTAAAAAAGAAAGAAAGAACAGAAAAAAGAAACGTTTGAAATTTACGACTGTGCCTTCGTTAGTGTCGTCGAGAGTGGCATTACTTTTGTTTATAGCGGCAACTGCGCAATAGCAAACAACATTAATAAGAATCATTGACATCATTCTCCAAAGAATCCTAACTGCAACAATTGGTGGTGGTAGGATGCTAACGGTGAATAAGCTAAAACGAGAAGAACAAATAGAATATTATGAATTTTGGATAAACGAACATTCGTAGAGTGACATTATAACGTCGACCGGAATCGTAGGATGAATATTTTGTTATGCTCACGATTCTATTCGTAACTTAAACGAATTCGTTCAAAAACAAAATCGTGATCACTTTTATACACATAATCGCACAGGACATAATGTTCCTCGTACGATTCGTCTACGTGAGATCGAAAAATCGCAAATAAATAGGTTTTCCGTTGTGCACGTCGCTCTTGTAATACCATTGTAAGAAGTTAAAGAGCATTGGCGATCAAATATGGTCCGAACTACTCGCGATCGATGAAAGGATCTTTGTGCAGTTTCGACTGCCGCGTGTCGTGATGATTAAATGATCGGTCCACATATACTCACGTATGCGAACGTCTACGGGCATTTGAATACGCTCGAAATGGCACTTCCGAAATAGTCGCTATACTTTATAAACAAATAAGCAAAGTATTTCTTATCTTGTAAAAAAAAAAGTAACGAAGAAAGCAAAGACTCGAAAGAACGATGCCATTTTCTTACGTATCCTAGTGTGCGTGCAAGTATGTGCGTGTGTGCGTGGTCAGTCAGTACATACATATATGTATATATATATATATACGCACATAGACACATGTGTGTATATATACATATATGTGTGTATCTATGTATATTAAAGAAGAAAGAAATTGAAAAAATGGTGAATGAAAGGTAGACGAAAGGTACGCGCAAACTCAAAGCTAAATAAACGGCTCGCGCGGAGGACCGATTGAGAATTTGCTTCTCCGGCGAGCTGGCATTATACATTCATAAGTATATATATATATATATATATATATATATATATATATATATATATATATATATATACATATATATATATATATAATAAAAACATATATATATACATTTATATGATTCTTTATATACACTATTACCCCCTTTAATACTTAACGATAACACGATGTTCTACACCTTTGTACGAAATTATAATTAATATTCCTCTATGACGAAATGATCTCCCATTGTTCTCCAGTCTCAAAGTGTCATGTTGGAACGAAGTTCATTTTTTGTTTTCTCCTTAAGGTAAGACCACGGTTATCTCATTCTAGCATAATATGATTCCTCTGTTTTTACGAGGAAGAATCAAGTCAATTACATATTCTCCCTTGTCCGATAACACGCGATAAATAATCGATGGTATACGAGAACGACAGAATCGTCATGCTTTGAGACTTCGGAACGTTGGTTATCGTTTAATATAATAGAAAAAAAAAAAAAAACACTATATCGTCGCATAAAAACTGCGCATATTGTCTGTATTTATACTGATAATTAACCAACGACTATGTGTCGGTGTCCCGTTTTGCTGGCATGAAAATAGCTCATAGTACTTGTACTCATATATCGATTAAGTTCGTCTCTTGAAAAGAAATAATGGAAAGAAGAAAAACAAAAAAAAAAGAAAAAAAAAGAAAGAAAATAGGAATGGAAAAGCGTCTAAAACGAAGAACTTTTTATGAAAGCTTTTTTTTATACATAAACGGGTCTCTCTGTTTAAATCAAACAATGCAACGAACATCGACGGCGTATTCGTAGAGCTTCCATAATAGCTCATACGTGATATAAATGGCCATATTGACTAACGTCATAATTACAGGACAGGAAAAAGCTAACGATAGACGTTTAAAACGCTTTTTTATCTTACGAAAAGTTTCTTTCACATGAGACACGCTTACGAAGTAAGGAAAACAATTATAAAACGTACGAGTAGTGACTCCGTAAAGAAAAAGTAAGAAAGAAAGAAAGAAAGTTGCATCATAGCTCTTTGGAGCTATCTAAATCGTTCATTTATATGTACCTAGTATAATAAAAATGCCCAAACATTTTTCAATAGATATGATTTCATTTTCGATGTACACGACACCAAAATCCATTCTCCACAAACGCAATTTCAAATACGAATAAAATATCCAGCTTTAATTTCTATTCTCGACTGTCGAATTGGCCGTTTAAATATTTCGAAAGATATAGTAATCAATCGACATAAATTTTAAATGTACTTTTTTATCTTATTTTAGGACTAGACAATGTATGAGCAATTGCCACGCATATCGAGTAAATGATTCAAATACATTACCACTTCGATTGTAACTTGGTATTCATAAAAGCGAATTAAATTTTTTCCAATCAACTATCTTAGCGATTTTAATCTAGGCTAGTATTTATCTTGATATTTTTCGCACTCATAGCGATAATATACTGAAAGTATGAGTATCGAATATATAATAAGCTAATGATAATGATAATATACACATAATTGTAACGTAAGGCATATGATTACGGCATATACACTTAGACTGTACGCATAATTATACAGCTTTGTCGGCCGGTTAAAAAATTTACCGACTCGTTATCGTCAAAAATAACATTCCTCCTCCATCGTGATCTAGCCGGCTTTATATACACGAAAAAAAAAAGAAAAGAAAATATTTGTGTACAAAATGATGACCAATTTCTGTCTGCTTGTATAACGTTAGATGTTATTGAACTTTTTCTATTTGCATGCTGTAAAAAGAATGTTTCAAAGTTACGGAAAAGATTTATATTTTTCTGTAACGTTTAATATTAATTACCGATTAGAACGATATGCTTCATTATAACTTTCACACGAATAAAGCGAATTTAAGCAGACTAAAAATGATCGATGTAAACACATTAAATAAACGCGATACTCAGTACACCAGTATACTCGATAGTCTTCACAAATCTCTCGAAAATCTTTTATATTCGATTATGTGATCGCTAATGACAATTGTTTCTTCCTTTACGGTATAATCTGCTATCGTCCTGCTGCGTATCATTATAATATGTATGTGATAAATGAAGAAAACAATCGAACCGTGAATATTTCAAATGTTCCCGACTATACGGATATGTTAGGTTAGTTTTCACAATACGTGCTAGTGTAAAGTGTCCTTTTATATAAATAAATGATTTTGTATGTCACGCATTGTTTTTTTTTATTTTTTTATTTTCCATATAAATTTACAATATTTCTTTTTACGAATACCCTTTCAACAAATACGCAGATAAAAGTTATGAAAAGGTAAAAATCAATTTTAGAATACAAGAAGTATATAAAATTCTTGAGAGAGCAGTAGATAATCATATCAATAAAAATAAATTAGGTGTACTGTTGCGTCCGGCCTAACTACAATTGCGTTTGAAGGTACGCATCTCGAACCGTACCAGTGATGATTGTCATTCGCACAGAGGAATTGTCCTCTGTCTCTTTCTTGGCATCAAAGTTATAGACCCGCTGGACAAGATGAAAAGGGTGGCGGTACTATACTAGATTGCCAAAGGGCGTGTTAACCAATACCGCTCGCCTAATAGAATCTTGCGTTGGGTCTTGGTTAGGTTGCGCGTAAAATAATTAGCGCTGTTTTAATATACCACAAAATGGTTTATTTGAGTAAACTGTAGATGATGGTGTACGTTTCTGACAATGATGATAGAAAGTCGTAATAGATGTATGATCTGATGTACAATTTGCTCGGATTCTAAGTTTTAATTCTGTTATAATACTTGATTGATTATTTTATCTAATTCGTGACTCGATTGCTCTTTTAGTTGGTGTATTCGCTGACTGACTCGTTTATACTGATTTCCCGACGCTTCTCCAAATATTCGACAAGTTAGAATAATAAGAGAAGGAAAGGGAAGAACGACATGCATTGGCTGAGTAAAGACAAATACATTATTTAAGATTATTTATACTTTCGTAGGAAGTATTTGTCGAAGCGATCGTATTGTACATAACATTATTATAACGAATTTACACACATGACGGCATGACCGGACGGAAATAAACGAGTGACAAAACGATTGGAAAAATAAACATCGAGCAAAGAGTAAGGCAAAATCGATATTCGGATTGTAATTAACATATTCTCTTTGAGGCTTTCTTTCTAAGAAAAGATAATCTTGACGGAGGAATAGAATTTAAAGAGAAATAAAAAAACACTTGTTATTCGACTTTGCTCTCTCTCTCGTGCGTCACATGTACCATTTCTATATCCTATTTTATCGATTATTGTATTGTGACGATCTTCGCTACACTACCGTCAGATGTTGCAACACTTCAAAAAACTTCTTCGAAATCATTCGACATTGAACAATGAAAATGTATGTAAAGAAGGTACAGGGTACTTCTTTCTAAGGCTATCCTGCGTACACTTACGGCGCGTAGGTAAAGTAGGTTTCTACACATATCAGAAAAGAAGGACAGACATTTCAATTTAAAACGGTTAAAAGGCAGACAAAGAAAAGTAAGAGAGACGTTAAGATGTGAAGAAAACGGTATATTCGAATTAGAGAAAAAGAAGACAGTGAATAATTGACGATTAATGTCGTTTCTCTTCTTTTGCTTTTAGGTAAGCTTTGTAAATAGAATCTAATTAGGAAAATTAAAGAAAATCTCTTTTTTTTTTTAGAGAAACTCAATTTTGTTATTATTCGCACCCTTATATAAAACCCATTATAAAACAACATTTGGAGTCAACACAATGGAGAAATTAAAATTTAATTTTGTGATGAAAGCAGAAGGAGAAGGGAAACCAATGTAATTGCCCTAACATCTATTGAAACACAGGAGAATAAAAATTTTATTATGCCGGTATTTTTATTTTATTATGCCTTCATACAATCCTGGAAAAAACAGAAACATACCGCAGAATAAAAAATACATTTAAAAAAAAGGCACAAGAAAATACAAAAAAATAGATTTCACACTATTGATTAAAGTAAAGGTATTGTTTAACGACATCTTGTAAGTGAATGGCATTTATGACTCCGGTTCAAATGTATCTTTGATAAATTCAAAATTGTTAAAAAAGAATAGAAAACAAATAAACAATACTGGAAAAACAAATTTAAAACCAATCTATGATGTTAAAAAAGCAGATGGATTAATAACAGTTAAAACAAAAATATTTAATATAGAAAATATGATGGATATTTTTATTATAAACAGTAGACACTTCAACTATGATTTCTTGATTGGCCTAGATTGCATACAAAATTTAAATTATGCCAAAATGAAAAATTATAAATAAAACAGAGAATAATTTCTAATACAAAAGGAGAAGAAATAAAGAATGAATATAATGATAAAAGAGAAAAGAAAAACTACACGATAAATTTTAATGAACAAATGAAAAAATTTGTATGATGAAAAAATTTTTGAAGTAATTACAGATCGTTTAAAAAATGAAGAGAAAAATAAAATTTTTCTTTTTAATTTATAAGAAATTTAAATTCATTTAATAAAGATATTTAATGGCTACTTCGACCAACTTCGATTAATTTTAATCAATGATCAGTGGTGTAGCCAAAAATTTTAAATATATGTCCTTTTTAATCTATATTTTCATAATATCAATAACCATTTAAAAATGTTATACATAGTGTGGAACAGATAGAATATTTATTAAAATAAACTAAGAGAATACATATATGCATTTCCATATTATATATAAAATTTCTAAATGATTATTGATATTACGAGAATATAAGTTAAAAATGACGTACAGTTAAAAGGCTTGTTGCTGGCCGAATTAATCGTTAATTAAAATTAATCAAAGTTGTTTGAAATGGCCGTAAGTATAAATCATGGAATTAATATTTTTACGATAAATATATGATTATAGCAACATTCTTAATCAATAATTATAAATAATAGACATGCCAAGATTATTCATTTTTGTTTTTATTTTGACGTAATTTACGTTAGTAACATTGACTTTCTGCCTAAACAGTATTTTCCAAAGTCGACAATAGATGACGTCTTGCTGTTCTCTTATTGGTCATTATGCTGCTTGCTATCTTAACACCATCTACGGAACGTAAATGTTGAAGACCATTTACGTATCTATATTATTTTTCGTATATTATTCCCTCGAAAGCGCGGGTTTTATTAAGTATGGATTATCGAAAAAGTTAGAAACATTTTAACTCTCTCTTTAGTATTTAAATATAAGTCTTGATCTAAAGTTATAATCCATAAATCTGATAAACATATAACGTAAAGATTGTATCAGATTTAATTTAAAAGTTAAACGAAAATATAAAGTGATGGATCCAGACAGTCATATGTTATCTTGTACAGTAATATTGGAATGGCTTGACAGATATGGATCTATTGTTCGAAAAATAAATCATAGATCCGCCTCATTGCGCTTGATTCGAAACAATTTACGAGCGATGATCATAGAAATACGTGCAGAGAAAGAAGATGTAACAACGAAGTTAACATTAAAAAATATTTCAGTATTGAACAAATTTATGAATGAGGGTAAGGCATCTATTAAGTTTCAAGAAGAAAATTGTACCCTTTTCTTATCTAATGCTCCCTCAGCTTCATTGATAAATTTCTTAAAAACGATATTTATTAAAATGGCGGGGCAAGTCCAGAAATCATCGGATAAATCATTGAAAGAAAAATTGTTATTGAATATACCATTAGGTGGTATTCAAGAAATTAGTCCAGCAACAAGTACAGAAGTTAATAAAGCAAAGGAAAAAGCTATTGCTATATCCCGTGCAACAGTTACTACTCCATCACCTAGTGCTTTAAAGAAACGAAAACGTTCTATTGATCATACATCTAAATTACCTAAGGCCAAAAAATTATACAAGAATCCTACTGTAGGAGATTTGACAGAAGAACAAAGCAAAATTTTAAGTGCTGTACTTAATGGAAAAAATGTATTTTTTACTGGTAGTGCAGGCACTGGCAAATCATTTTTATTGAAGAAGATAATAGCAGCGTTACCACCGGACGAAACAATAGCTACGGCTAGTACAGGTGTTGCCGCTTGTCATATTGGAGGAGTTACTTTGCATCAATTTGCAGGAATTGGAATTGGAAGTGGAAGTTTGGAGAGATCTTTTCAACTAGCCTCCCGTCCTTCTTCTGCTGCAGTATGGAGAAAAACAAAACACTTAATCATCGATGAAATTTCTATGGTGAATGCAGAATTTTTTGATAAATTGGAAGCAGTTGCAAGGTATATACGTAAGACTGAAAGACCATTTGGTGGTATACAACTGATCCTATGCGGAGATTTTTTTCAATTACCACCTATATCCAAGAGAGATGAAAAAGTAAAGTTTTGCTTTCAAAGTATGGCATGGGAGAAATGTGTTCATTTTAATTTTGAATTAAAAATAGTACATAGACAAAAAGATCCAGAGTTTATAGAGATTTTAAATAATATTAGAATAGGAAGAGTTACAGAAAGTATTTCTAATACTCTTAAGGCCACGGCAAAACAAAATATTGAAAGTAATGGAATTCTGGCAACTAGATTATGTTCTCATATAAATGAGGCTGATGAAATTAATAATTTTCAATTGAATGAATTAAAAGGAGCGAGTAAAATTTATATAGCACAAGACTCTGATCAAATGATGAGCAATACATTGGATCAACAATTACCTGTACCTGGCAAATTAACTTTAAAAGTTGGTGCTCAAGTTATGTTATTAAAAAATGTTAACATTTCAAATGGTTTAGTGAATGGAGCTAGAGGAATAGTTATTAAGTTTGTAGATGATTTACCAGTAATTCAACTTAGATCTGGAAATATTTATCATACTCAAATGGAAAAATGGTCTATAAGAACTGTATCAGGTGCTACCGTATGTAGAAAACAAATTCCATTAAAATTGGCATGGGCTTTTTCCATACATAAAAGTCAAGGTTTAACTTTGGATTGTGTAGAAATGTGTCTCTCTAGAGTTTTTGACGCTGGTCAATCTTATGTCGCGCTCTCAAGAGCACAAAGTTTACAATCATTACGCATTTTAGATTTTAATAGTCAACAAGTATGGGCTAATACTACTGTACTTGAATTTTATAAAAAATTTAGAAGAAATTTATATGAAATGGAAGTGATACCAATAGGGAAAAAAGCTAAAATTAGTAAGTAATGTTATAAGAATAAAATATTTTAATAAATAGACTAAAAATTACTTAATAATTTGATAAATCTTATAAGATATAATGTTTAGATATTAAAAAGATAAAATGAACTGAATAAGAAATAAGTATATTTTCTTTTTAGTAAAAAAAATATTTTGGAAACAGTATTTTGACAGATCTTATAATCTTTTTTTTTTTTATTAAAGAAAGTAAAAGTTTATGTTCAATCCTAACCCCTCGATCATGACAACAAGGCATAGATGTCCTTCAATACTTTATACAAATATTACAATGCAAGCGATAAAACAATGAAATTCAATAATCATCTACAGTTATTTCTATTGGCGGTATGTAACGCCACGTATGTCCAGCATTTATGAGTTCTGAACATAGTGTTGGAGTATTTGGTGTTGTTTCTTTACTACTGCATTGAATGTCTATTTTATATTGGCCTGCGGTAAAAAATACTACTCGACACTCATGATATGCTCTCCCATATTCCTGTAACTAATGTAAATATTTTTCAATTAATTTTTTCATAATATTATAAAAATGATGATATTGGATAATGTATACATATATATATATATATATATATATATATATATATATATATATAACCAAAAAATACATATCAAGATGTCTACTTACAGCTGGAAGCATCACTTTATTTGCACCAGCAATGGATAATCTTGTATCTAGTTGATAATTATTAACTCCATTGTGATGGTCTTGATAGAAATTAATAGATAATATAAGATCACTGAGAGGGTGTTCTAATGCATTACATACACATATTCCGATACTAACACATTCGCCCAAATTACATGTTAACTCATCTTGAGCTTTTACCATTGTATCATTTATTGTTACTTCTGTGAAACGATCCAATGCAAATGTATTTTTAATTTTAAGTAAATTATATAAGGTTACATTTAAACGTACCCCATTGTAAAGGACTCATTCTAACAAGATCCAACATGTCTTGAGTAAGAGTAATGCCAGAAAGAGTTGCTTTTCCAGTAGATTCTGTACCTAATAATTGCCAACGTAAATCTACTAACGAAGCAATGTGCTCGGCACAAACTTTTTGAAGTTCCCCAACATCTCCTCCTCCGTTTAACTAAAAACAAAAGATTAATAAAATAAATAATAAATAAACAGGCAATAAATAAGTAAATATAAGAAATAGTACCACGGATAATTTATTAAGTGGACATCTATCCACCGGGACTGGTATTCTACATGGTTCTTTGCCTTCCATGTATATACACTTGCTTTGGGTATAATGTAGCTCCATTTCATGATTTGTCATATTTGTAACGTCCAATACAAGGTAAAATTGTGATGACCTAGACATTATTTTTTATAACGTAGTATTAAACTGAATAAAAAAAAAATATAATATTTAATATCATTCATTTTACTTACGTTTCTGCTGGTAACACGTCCCAATTTGTAATATGTATACTGGGTAACATTTCGACTGTTATAAAAACAGATGAAATTCTACAATAGCCTGCCGCTAAGCCAGAACCGCCAGAATATTTTATTTTTAATTGTCCTTCAATAACATTTGAATTATGCAATGGCACTGCAAGTTTGGACAATCGTGTACTCGCTAAAGAAGAATGACCAGAGTGAGAACTCAAACCAGATCTAAAGGAAGAAGTCAGTTCGGATTGTCTTTTAGTATGATGTGATGGAGAACTTAATCTAGATGGTAGCGAACTGTGCCCTGAATGTGATAATAAACTGCTTGGTTGACTGAGATAACTACTGCTATTGATATCTGAAAAATATATACATAAATAAATTAACAAATAGTTCTTCCCATTTTTTATAACGTGTATAAAAATATCACCATTTCTAGATACAGGTGCAATAAAGTCTGTGGCAGCATGCAGGTATAACGTAAGACTTGCGCTAGTACAAGGTTGCAAGGGCAATTGGGTCATTAAATTTTCATCGCTCCATTTAAATATTTTTCCCTCTGTAACTGTATCTAAGGTGGACTGTACTGACAATTCTATCATTTCAATAGGAACTTGCCCTACGTTTGTTATTGTTATAGTACATTCAGCACTGAAAGGAACCAAGAAAGATTATACTTTTGGTTTAAAGAAATTTAGATATTTCTAAAAAAACGAACCTTTCCCCTCCATATAATGATATACTAGCACTCGTAACGATATTTTCACCAGAACTGAAACTCGCAGTTTGAGGTAAACTCGTGGCAACGTCTAATCTTGGTAAAGCTGGAATTACCTCAATAGTATACTGAGGATGTATCATTCCTTCCATATGCCTTAATCTACAATTGGACTTAACTCCTAATGTGTGCGTACTGAAACCAAGAATTTCTAAATCTCCAATTTCTTTAGGTCTACCAGCTAAAGTAACCGCAATAGCTCCAGATTCAGCAGGAAGCGTAATACTTTCTGGTATTGATTCAAATACAACACCATTAGTAAGAAGTCTCATGTTAGACACATGCAATTCAAATGGTAATGGATTTATAAATTGCATTGATACTTCACAGATATCTCCCTCGACCCATAAGTAATCTATAATATAATAAGCTCGATGTAATTAATTATAGCTGGATCGTATGTCCAAAGGTATTTGTTCAATGTAAGCTATAGATTACAGTACCCATTTTACTTTTGGACATAGTTTTACGTTCTAATGAACCAAAATTAATAGGTGTAAATAAAAATGGGCCATGATCTTCTTTGACTCGTTCGATCTTTTGTGGCTGCAAATGTGGTTGTAAATTTTTCAGAGAAAAATATTTTGTTTTTGGTATATTTATTAAATTAGCTGGTGGTATGACTGTTCCAGAATCTAAAACCTATTAAAAATAACAAATACAGTTTTGTTATAGAATGTATTTATATAATACAATTGTTAAACTTACAAGGGGAACAGGAGCACCCTCACATTGTTGAGACACAGTTTGAAGTTGTAAAGCAGTTTCTTTACGTTCGGTAGAAGTTAAATGATTGTACATTGTTTGAAGTAAAAATGTCAAATGTCTTGTAGCTAATGCTGGATTACCCATACGATTTGCAGCGGCAACAAGTTCGTTTATAACATGTATTTGAATAACAGGCCAACCTCTATGTTCATCTACATAAACCAAAAATAATTATAATTAAAGAAAAGTTCCCAAGAAATAAGAGAAATACATTAATCTATGGTATTTATTACCTGCAGGCATATCGATAGGATCTAAAGATAATTTGAAACCAGACGTAGCTTGTAACATTAAATTATAACATTGTTGCCAATCTGGGCTAGGATTGTTTTGAGAAACATGACGGGTAGCAGCTAATCGTAAACAAAATGCCGCTTTTCTTACAAAACCAAAACTTGTATATAAATCTGACAATGTAGTAAAACGATCAATCTAAAATAAATATAGGGAAAAAAAATACCAAGTAAGAAATTTTTATGTCATAAATTTCAAATTTATAATTTGTAATAAAAAATCTATTGATACCTTTTCTTGTTCGCTCAAAGTTAAATTGATAAGTATAACATTGTTTAAGTAAGATGCAGCTTGCAAGGTACAATTCTGTTCTATCGATATCCTTGTCGCTTTAAAGCTAGCTTCTGTTTCAATTATACCCGCATACTGATATTTACTATAATGAACAATGGCTTCACGATATTTTTTAGAAATTTCCTCAGGTAATAAAATATGTGGCATATTTGTTTTTACTACATCAATAGTAGGTGGTGATGGTAATGCAGCAACGGCTTGAGAGCCTCGTCTAAAAATATATAATTTATAAATAAATAATATATGAATAGGAAACTCTAAGTTGTTATAAAAACAAAAAATTCAAATATTATAAATTATACGTACCTTTGCTTACCTGGACTTCCTTCCTGAAGAGAAGAATTTCTTTGTAATGGAAGATTTCTACACATATTAGGATATAAAACTAAAACAGAAGCAGCACATAATCCTTCATAAGCTGCACCAAGCCATAACCAGTCATTAACAGCTTGTAACACGTTAGATGCTGAATTATAATGATACAATGCATCAGCTGGGAGCCCAGCTTGAAGGCACAAATCTCCCAAATGTTTTGTCATGCGTCCCACGCATCTTTTTCTATTATTCCTAGATTCAAGATCTAAGCCTATGAAGTCCTTTTTTTCAAATGGTGCTAAAAGAAGAGACACACGATCTACTTTCTCTCTAGATCGTTCTAATCTTTTAGACTCTAAAATCCAAAATAGCGAATGTAGACATTCCACGATATATGTTTCAAGATCGGAACAAGATTCGTCCGTATAAAAAACAGCTTGTGTTTTAAAATTGGATGGAGTACTAAATGACTCCGGTGGATCGCGAGGATTGTTAGATTCTAATGGTCCAAATAAAATGGCTCGAGAATCATACAATGTGGCACTATATTTTACTTTTAAGGTTTCATGAAGTCTGCACAGTTCATTCAATTCTGTTTGGTTATCGTACTTCCCAAATGTAATCAAGCCCAAAAGCCTCCTGTGTGTTTGGAATTCTCCCCAGTCATTATTTTCCACAGGATGTTCCTTGACAAATCGAGCAAGTATCTCTCGTGTATTGCCAGAGGAGTCTCTTACAGTAAATCTACTCCCTGCCTTGATAATACGTTCAAATAATCTGGAGACTGTTTTTTGTTTTATTTGGGTACCAATCGGTCTTAAAAGTAAAAGCAGTGCCGCGTGATCATGAGCGGTTTGCTCGTAATCAGGGTGAGACATCTTATTGTCGGGCACTGGACTCGACAAAATAGCACTAATAGCCGAGCGCATTTATGTGTCACTCAGTATATGATGGTACTTATGTTAAGTACCTTAGACGGCCGTTGACATTGTTCTTTCTACGTAATTGGGATGAGTTCTTATGAAAAACTTAACTCCGATATTAATATGCATCAGAATCATAATAATATTAAATGTTTAATACAGTATATTATATGAAACGTATGTGATTGTAAGACACTAGAGTGACAAGTACCAATGCATCTTGTTACTGCCATTTTGAAAATAAGAAATGCGCACGCGCAATTATCGTGTAATCAGCTGAGTAACTGAATAAAAAAAAAAGAAATGGCATCCGATTTATTCTACTTACATCTTATTTTTATATTTTTGTTACAGATATACAATTTGCAACAAATTTATTAGAAAAAACAAAACGTCATTGTATATCCAACAAAGAAATCAGAATTGGTAAGACATAAAATAAGGTAATTACAATCATTACTTCTATTTTAAATATTTCCTTTTACATTTATTTTCATTTCTTCGATAACATTACATAATACTTATACAGCGAATCATAAGAGATAAATAAATATTCAAAAACAAAGTATCTATAATAAGATTTTAATCATTTCTTGTATATTCATTAAAAATTAAAAGTTCAATATATTTGTTAATCATGCGGAATAATTTCTATTCTATTGATATTCAGTCATTCTTTACTGGAATGATATCATCATAATTTAACACGATTATAAGACATTCTGTGTAATAAGAGAATAATGTATTTC
Source organism: Dolichovespula saxonica (assembly GCA_911387935.1). NCBI lineage: Eukaryota > Metazoa > Arthropoda > Insecta > Hymenoptera > Vespidae > Dolichovespula > Dolichovespula saxonica. The sequence goes on along the minus strand of OU426993.1, from coordinate 11,025,217 downwards.
CAAACTGTAAAATACTGAAGGGTCATAATGTTGAATATAAAGCATGTACTCTCTTACTGTTTTGAAGAATAATAGAATATAGACTTATAAGGGGTATAGGAATTATAACATGTTATAAACTATATATTCTTTTTTTTGTGCAAAACGTAATATTCATTTAAATATTTTTGTCATGTCATCGTTATAACACTAAGGAACCAGTTATGGTTTTAAGGTCAAGTCTTTGCCATTAATTGATGTATTGCTATTTGGACACGCAATTCCACACAAGCATCCTTTTCTTCAATAATGCTACGTATTAAAGTGGTCATTTTTTTCTAATAAATAAAATAAAATTATATTTAGTTGCAATAGAATAAAATAAACGAAAATAATTTATAATAAGAAAGATATGTTATGAAAATACCTCTAATAATTGATTTTCTTTGGCTAATTGTATCATAGCTGTTATCTCAGCTTCATTTGGAGAATGAACTCTTTCTTTAGGTTTTGGTTTTTTATCTGGCTCTCGTTCTGTTATCATAAGAAGCATTTCTTTCAGTCGTTTAATTTCACTTTTTTCTTGAGTAATACGAGATTTCAACAATGCTTGCATATCTAATAACTCTTCATAAATTAAACTTTCTCTTAGTTTAGCTATAGCATCCTCTGCTTCAGATTCTATAATTAACACTTTTATTAAATCTCTTCTAATATATAAATGTGTTGTAATTATATAAAAAATTGTTTTAAGAAAAATATATTTAATATACCGGTATTATCTCCTTTAGATTCTTGTTCTTTATTTTGAATCACAGCAGATGATTCGGCAGAATCCACCACATCTAATTCTTGCGAATTTATTTTTCGTTCATTTTGTATAATACTCGTATTCGATCCTGTACAAGTTGGACACTTATCTTTAATTTCTTCTACATTCTGCTGTAGATTATTTTTTTTTACAGTCGAGTTTGATGATTTCGATCCCTCCATTTTTAAAAATCCGGTTTCTTTTTCAATAACTTTTGTTTTTTGTAAATTCGGATCTATGGAATTCTCATCACTAGATTTTACTTCTTCATCCAAACTTTTTTGTGCTGTGCCTTCAAGTTTCTGAACTGTTTTATACTTTCTCTATTGATATATTCAGTAATAAGTAAAAGTTAAATCCTTCTTTATTATATTACTTTTAAACAATTAACTTTTAATCGGGAAATTTTTACCTTCAATTGTGTTATCATACGTTGTACTTCCCATAATTCTTCTTCTTTTGATTTTGTAACAAAGCCTGCATTCATTTGCATATGAATTTGTGACAACAATGATTCTTGTTTTTCTAACTCAGCAGCTATACTTTCTACGGTTTCTGGTAAATTCGTACTACCAGATGAAAGTGGTGGAATGTACTTTTTTAATTGTACATCAGGGAAAAGCGCTTTGCAGTGGAAAAGCAAGGCAGATAATAACCTGTGACTCATTTGTAAAACTGGACTTAATGTCATGGATATTGTTTGAGCATTCATTTTAGTAGTTTTTTCCTAAAATAGAATCAACTCTTTAATCTTAATAATTATTCTATTTATATCGATCTGTTAATGTCATGATTTCCAATTGTTATATAACATACACGGGCTGCAACATGATCTAAATGTAGAGTGACCCATGCGAGAAGAGTTCTATTGCATTTTGGTAATTGATGTGTTAACTGAAGTAGTTGTGACTCTCGTTGAGCAATTTCTTTTGTTGATGCAGCTTGTTCAAATCTTGATATTGTTTCACTATTCTCTAAAACAGGCTCTGGCAATTCTCTGCATCGCCATTATGTGAGTTTTGGGATATCGGAACTTGAAACAATATGTAAAATAAAATTTTGAAATACAAACCTAAGAAAAAGTACCAATAAGCTTGTAGCTACCGTAGGTTCAAATTCGGCTATATTTACAGTCTCTCGCTGATTATAAAGTTTCTTTAAATTTTGAATTTTAGATTTTATTCCAGGGATTTTATACAGGCATTCTATATTCATACCATGTTCTTCAACATAGTCAATACAATCGCGTACAACTAATGGTAATTCAACTCCATCATGACATCGGCTTCTTTCAACTGCGAGACTTAAACTGACTCCAAAAATTGGTTGCTCCTCTGATACAAATAATATATATAAATTTTTATTGATATTACTTGATATATTTTAAACAAAGATAAAACATAATAATTAAAAAGACATATTTTACCACCAATATCTAAACCCTCTTCGCCAGTATGTTTTCCCTTCTTCCTATCTTTTAACTTTTGCTTAGATTTATCTTTATCTTTGTCTTTACGTTTATCTTTTTCTGAATCTTTATCATCTTTGTCTTTCTTTTTTTTATCTTTCTCCTTTTCAACATCTTTTTCCTTTGCATCCTTCTCTCTAGACTTTTCACGTTTTTCTTTCTTTGAAGGAAATTTAAAAGCTTTGGTTTTTTTTGATTTTGAAGGACTTCTATGAAACATATTAAATATAACTTCGTAGAAGCAGAATTTGATATGGAAACAAATTTTATTATGCTTGTGCATATAGAATTAAAACTCGGATAATGAAGTATACATTTACAGCAGAGATGAGAACTAATATAAAAAATAATATTAAATCGCAAAAATTTGAAATCAAATTATTCTCCATTTTGAAATGATTGAACAATGTCTAGAATAAAACGAACTGCTTAGTTAAATGATGATTTGAGATAACGGTTAAAATTTAATTATTATAAATGTGATAATGGTAAGAAATTAGTACCGTACAAACACGTAACATATACACGCAACTATACGACATTTATCTTTTATATCAATGGCGAATAAACTACAACGATGACAAAATTACTTTGTTTCCTGATCCTCGTCTGGTGAACTTTCACCTTCTAATGTGGCATAGCCCCTGTCCTTTCGATCTTTTTTTTCTTTGCGTTTACCACCGAGGAGTTCCTTTTTCGAATGCTTTTCGTGACCACCTTCGTCGCTGACTGAAATCGAAAAGAGATATGTAGATATGATCGATATCCTTTACATATTAAAGGACATTTTGAGAGGTGAAAGACGTAGAACGTTATGTAAATTGAGATTATTTGGAATCAGTAATTGGATCAAATGACAGATACATAACCTCTTCGTACTCTTCGTATAAAAGTCTCACATTATTAATGTCATGATTATTATTACGTACAATCACTCTCGTTACTTTTCTTGGCCGATTCCGAGGCGTACAATCCTGGAAATTCTTTTTCAACATCAGGACTTTCAAAGTCCATCTCCTTTTCTGTCCGTTTGACACTTAGCTCGAACGTGTACACGCGATACTCGAGAATACTCGAATCCTATTCGTTGGCGGGAATTCTATCGATTATATCGATCGAATTATTATCATTCAAATTAAATTTCCTTTTTCATCAAGGAACGGATTCATAATATCTATCTCGCATATATGTAAATGTATAAGTATGCGTTATATTTTCAATGTTAATTCATTAAAGATATTTAAGGAAGCATTATTTTTTTTTTTTAAATCCGATACCAATAACTTTGATTTTTTTTCTTCGACAGCGCATAAATGTCTTCAATACTTTTTACACGTACTAATCTTACCTCGAAATTAAAAACTAAAGTTGTGACGTTCGTTCAACTTCTTAAATGCTTGTTGGATTGTTACAAATGACGAGAAAGAGTCTCTAGTAGAAGAAAGATCGAGCGAATAGTACCAATAAAAGTTTGCCGCTGGAAAACTACGATTCGATTTTCTTTAACGAGCTCAGCTTGTCTTGGCCATGAACGAAAAGTATTTCCTCTCGTGTTTATGTCTTGAAGAAAGGCTATGAGAGTATACTGGGAAGTAGTATATAGACGTTCTTGTCAGTGGATATCTAACTTATTATACACTGCTAATGACGCGATATATCACGATTATGGGACTGTTTCTTGCTGGAATTAATTTCCCTTGGAAGGTCGTTTGTTTCAAGCCAATGTTTTCTAATGATTAATTATAAGTTTTAGGCATCTGGCGATAATTTTCACGAGAAATTTTCCATGTTATACGAAATAATTAATATCATTATATTGTATGTTATTTATACATTCAAGTTTTCATTTAAAATACAACAATAATCGGACTATTGGAAAAGCTGGTAAAATCGCAACGAGAGAGATCGAAATTCGATATCGTCAAAACGATTGTCTATCGACTGCGTTACACGCATTGATAAAAAAAAAGAAAAAAGAAAAAAGAAACGGAAGAAAATGTAAAGTAAAAAAAGAAAGTTACCAGGGTATTGCAAAGTTTCGTAGTGAAGTTTGCTGTAAGCTTCCTCGTGAAATTTAATTACATCTTAAATTCAGATACAACCTGGACATGAGTCTACCGACCGAAAGTATCTTTAATATTGCGATAACGTTTTTACGTGCACGGCCTATGCAGTATCCTTTTAAGAAACCGACCATAAATTTTCGAGGAATCCGTAAAATGATTATAAACGACCGAAGTTACCCTTAACGGTATACTGACATTGATTTAACGAGTAAATTTTACGAGTTCAACCGTGAACCGAAAGTTTATATGTATTTTTGTGAAAAGCTTTGAGCAGCAAAGGCCGTTTTTCGAAACGCTTCGTTTCATCAATGATCATACAATTTTTAACACTTTCACTTTATCCTATTGCAAAATATTCCACGTTATTATGCTATCTCTTCCAAATAAAAAAGGAAGAAGAAGAAGAAAATAATAAGAAATAAACGATAATAATCGTCTATAATGACGACTTAATCTATATGAAATATCGTGAAGCTTGTTTGAGAACGTCCGAGAACCCGATATTAACACGATTAGTCTTACCTTTATTTCATTCTTCGAGTGCAACGATTAAAGATAGGCGCATTTATTCGAGAAGAGAATAATGCTAAAATCAATAAGCCGTAAGAGGATTAAAGAAGTATCGATGAACTTCTCAAACTTTTGACGCTTAATCTCTTTATCCTTCTTATCTTACTTTCGCCTAAATCTCCGATAATTATATCAAAAAATCAAGGAAGAAGTATTTTCCCTTTTTCTTTCTTTCTTTTCTTTTTTTCTTATTTTCTTTCTTTTTTTGAACTAACAGTTTCATTTTTTATTTATTTCCAAATTAACATAAAATACGTCTTATATGTTTTATTTACCTCGAATTCAATCGAAAATATCCGTCCGTTCGAAATGGATCGCAGGAATTCTGCAAATTCTGTTCTCGTATATTCAAGATCCTTCGAGATCTCGCCGCACGAGTGGTCGGTTTTGCTGACATGCAATTTAAATCGGCTCCGTTTACAAGACTACGAAACACATCTTGTGGCCGTAAGTAGGATCAAGGAGGCACATGTCTACTTCGATGTCTTTCAGAATACGCACAGATGATATTTTTCAATCCGGGAAACGTCGTTCCAATGGCGCTTCCATTGGTTTCACTCGAATGAAAAGGAGGAAGGTCCATCTACGAGATCCGTAACAGGTACTAAATCGAATATGCGTAAGGGTGCGTGTGCGTGTATGTGTTATATATTTCGTGTGTTATCTCAACGATGACGAGAACGAACCATTTAAAAATGAATTCCGTTCGAAGTATTTCCAATATATTGATGAAGACGGTTAAAAGAAACTAACTATATAAGAATCGATTTACCTTTTCCTTGCAGCTTCAACAGATTTTCTCTCTTTTTATCTTCCGTCTCATCCTGTTTCCACGAGAAATATATTCTCGTTCGTATGTAACTCATTCCGAATTTCGATTTCAACACGCGCCACTGAGCGGAAAGAATTTATGTCTGTGTATCGTTTAGAACTGTACACAGCGAAAAATAGGTATGCTGACTGCTCCGAGAGAAAGAGAGAGAGAGAGAGAGAGAGAGAGAGAGAGAGAGAGAAGGAGAGAGAAAGCAAGAGGAAGATAGAGGGAGGGAGGGAGGGAAAGGAAAATAGAAGGGAAAAGCCTTAAATCAAAAAGAAGTATCCCTTTTCCGATTGGTCACTGTTTTCCTCTTTCTCTCTTTCCCTCTCTCTCTCTCTCTCTCTCTTCCTCTCTCTTCCTCTCTCTTGTGTCCGGTCTGCGGAAGGAGAGAAAGGAAGGGCTGCCGAACGATAAATTCAGCTTTAAAAGTGAGAGAAAGGGCGCTGCAGGACGGTCGTTGCTTTTCACAACGCCCGGAAATTCGACGGTGCGCCGAAGCACGAGAAGTCGATTTGCCTTCACTGATGACCGATTGTTTTCTCGGCGCAAAAACGCAACCCGTTTGTTATTTCACGACAAAAAAATCGCGAGTCAGTTTCAACAGAAAGTTTCTACTACTTTTCTTGCGTTCTGGCTAGGATTTTCAATATTTTCAAGAGTTGAAATACTCTATCGGAAGAAGTTTCGTTCTTCTTCCTACGACATAAAAGAAATAAGAAATTATATTATTGAAAATTGATGTAGCAAAAGCTTTGTATGTAAAAAATCGTTCAAGTACGAATACGCTATCAGGGAACTTTGGAACGAATGCATCTTGCAAGCAAACATACATACATACACACACAACACACACGTACGCACGCACGCGCACACACACACGTACACGCACACATACACATGGATTTTATTTGCTTTTCAACTAAAAAAAAAAGAAAAAAAAATAGGAGAGAAAAAAAAAGAAAGTGGACATACTAATAAAGCCTGGAATATTCGAGCACGCGTGCACCGAAATGAAATCCTTCCCTTTTCGAGCATCGAGATTTTATTTCAATCTCCCCAAATGTAGCAAGACACTGTAACAGTATTTATAATAATTAACACGCTCACGCGTCGCTGTTGCGACAACAAAGATTGCGGTATAATATTCAATTATAATTCAGTCTGAGATTCGATTATTGCTATTTTATTCAACAACATATTTCTTCTTTTTTTTGTCTTTTTTGTTCTTTTGTTTCTGTTCTCCTTTCTTTTCCTTCCTCTTCCAATTCGCAGCTCTTCGTTTTTCTCTTTCTCTCTTGCGCGTTCTCTCTCTCTCTCTCTCTCTCTCTCTCTCACTCTGTCGCTCTCTCGCTCTTTTTTCGCATCACGTACGCTGAATGAAATTCTGAGAGGGGTTCTCTTTTTTTCTTGTTTTTTTTTTTTTGTTTTAGAAGAGACGGCAACGATTATTTCGAATAGATTACCGTAAGAGTTATGTATGTATGTATACATATATATATATATTTTTAATTTATTTTTTTTTTAATTTTTTTATATATGTCTATATACGTACGAGCTGTTTTATATCTGTATCCCCCTTTTTTGACTCTAATATATACATATATATATATACACATATACATATATAGTTTGTTACAAGGCACAGGTAGCTTACACACTTATACTCTCTACCATCTTTTCCCATTTACTCGCGTTATATCAGAGTTACACTTTCTGTTGCATCGTACAACACATCGAGCTTACATACTCACGCATACCCATAGCTTTTGTCGTTCTTTTGAGAGCCCTTTTTAAGACTAATGTCTTTTCTTCTTGATCTTAATTTTCTTCACGTTGGAAAGTTCACCGACGAATAGAGGACTCGAATTGAATAATACATTGTAAGGTAAAAGAAAAACAAATGTCGTGGAAAAATTCTTGAAAGATGATTAAAAAAAGAAAAAAAGAAAAGAAAACATGGAAAGGAGAAAAGATAAGAGAAGAAATCGAAAGAAGCAAAGAAGAGAACTGTCGTTCGATATATCGATAACGATTGGTTCGTTTATATCGCCCGCCAAAATAGCTTCTACCTTCCTTCTCCTACCATTATAAGTCCATCGTTATTAATGCTCACGATCGAGGAATCGATACTTAACGAGAATGCCGATACTCGGCACGTCGGTTTAACGCAATTGCACAATTCGCGAGGCACATTATGCAGGGAACGTTCGTGCTCGCGAGAACGATCATAATCGGAGTGCGTCGTTTCGAAACGCGGCCGATGGCTTTTATGGTCTATCGGTAAATCGAGCCGGTTGACAATGACGGTCGAGCACTAATGGGGCGCTGGCTAAAATAGGAAAACGATCGCAAGCCATTGAAAATCGTGAATCGAACGTCGATGTTCGTTCGATTTGGATCTCTTTTCGTTTTCTCTCTTTCTCCCTCTCTCTCTCTCTCTCTATCTCTATTTTTCTCTTTTTTCATTCCTCTCTTTTATTTGAAAACTCTCCAACGTTCTCGTTTGAAATTATTTTTCGACGCGACGAAATCGACCGATTTCTCATTACCTAACTATAACGTCAGTAAATTATATCATAACAATAGATTAATATATACGAATTGTATTAGTAGAAAATAAACATAAAAGGCAGTTCGATTCGTTACCCTCCAATCGTATACCGTGAAAAGTCGAAGGAAATAATATGCCTCACTATTTCTTTCTCTGTCCCCTCTCCCTCTCTCACTCTCTCTCTTTCTCTCTCATTCTCTCTTTTACACACATATACACAGTAAACATACCCACACACACACACACGCTTTCTTTCATTCTTTCATCGCTCTCTATACATCATTGCCCCGCAGTCCTGTCGCATGTTACGTGCGTAATGCATTCCAACAGAATAGTGTCGCTCGCACGCATACGCAAGGATCCACGTATACTCGCCAAATATATCATGTAATACGTGTATACGATATTAACATATATCCTATATACTATAAGTATGTATATATTTATATGTATAATTATATTTATATGTATATTTATATATATATATGTATATATATATACATATATATATGTATATATTTACACTCGTACGTCCTTATCACGTACGTACGTACACCTTACGTTCTTTCGATTCTTTTCTTTTTTTCTCTTTTATTTTCGGGAGATGGAATTGGGTATGAGTACCGGAGAAAAGACAGAAAAGTTGCATAAGCAACGCGATTGATTCTTTTCTCCTCTTTTTCTCTTGGATTGTTTCGAAAAATCTTCTTGTCGTTCTACCATGGATATAGGACGAAGAATGACGAGGGATTTATATATGCATGTATTTTGTATGTATGTATGTATGTATGTATGTATGTATCTATTTATCTATGAATGTATCTTTGGGCACGTGTATGCCTGTGTGTGTTTATATATGTATCTATATATGTATCTATATAAGTATATATATATATATATATATATATATATATATATATATATATATATATATATATATGGATATATACGTATCGTTCGAAGCGAAGAGGTCGCGGTGGGGAGAGGCGGGGGTTGGGTGTGGGACGGGGGAAGGTCGGAGGGGGGAAGAAAAAAGAGGGAAAACGGTGATGCACGTTTACGATGATTCGATAAAAAGGTTCGATTGCTCGTCGAGGGATGATTGTCCCATGATTGAAAACGTCCTCGATTCTGGGCGGAGGGTACGCAAAGGAGAAACGAAGGGAGAACTTATCCCGTACATTTCGTCCCCATATGCCAAAGGATCGCTACGTATATACGTATTATACAGCATCCCTCGTTTTTAATCTATCGACTATGGACCACCACCTAGAAGCCACGCACTTACGATTGTTAAGGGTGCCTCGTTGATATCGTATTTGTACGTAGACACTCGCGTAAGGGATGAGAAACAGAAGGGTGACTTGTAGTAAGGGATAGCGACTCGGGATAAATTTTTCGATGGGAATGCGCCGATTATTTTACGATCTTGTTTTTATTCTTTTTCTTTCATTTCTTTCTTTTTTTTCTTTTTTTTTTTTTTCTTTTAAATACGAGCAATTGAGACAATGGCAATGGGATTTCTCTCGATCACTCATTTTTTTTTTCAATGGGTTAGATTGTATGACAGGCATGTCAAAATATTAGGCTTATGAAACTTTTTTGAATGATTAAAAGTTATGTCGGCTGCACGGATATAATTTCACTTATTAAATTTGTGTGCGTGTGTGTTTCTTTTTTTGTACATTGTACATAATTTTTATGAGAAGGAAATGGATGAAAAATTTAGAAACTGTAACAGATGGTACACAACCTGTTAAGTCTAAATTAGTTTAGTTTATTCGTGGACCGAAATGAATTTGACATGCCTGTTGTATCGCGATATTAGGTACGAAAAGATTGTCGTTATTTAGTTTTTGATAGGAATAATTTAACAATTTTTGATCTATCTAATGGAGACGTTATTTGATGATTTTTTTTTAGTAATCGTGATTCCTCTTACGAAACTCTTAATGTTTAATTATTAAGATATAATATCAATTTCATATCTTCTTTTAACATTCGTGCAGGGTCACGTTCGCATTCTCCTATCAATCGAGAAGCATACTTTTGAAAAAGTCGCGAACGATATAATGCCTTTATAAAAAGGCCATTGGACGTGTCGTCCGACGGTGACGAAAGTTGTTCGGCTATTTGAATTTCACGTGTCTCGATCTTGATTGAGAACGTACAATGAAAGAAATGTGACGACGTGATCGACTTTACCTCGGCGAACTTCGATTCGATTTAGAAGCACTTTTCATTTTGATTCGTTTGTCCGCGAGTGTCACGAATGCCGAGTTTAAAGGTTCCCACGAGAGTATTGCGGCTTCGTACGAGGAAGGAGATCCAAGAATGAGCAGCATAATCCACCAACGTACGGTAGTAATAAATCGCGAGGGAGTACTCGTACGGACATGGAAGTAATCCGATAATCCCATTAGACGAGGTCCCATAAAATCGTTAACGCAGACAAGTCCGATTACGTAAGCCGTGCTTCATTCGTAACCGTCGTCGGGACTGGTTTCGCGTGGTTATATCCGCACTGCGGATAATTCTTTGATTGCCTTTCCGATCCTGAATTTACGCAAACGAACGAACGAACGAACGAACGAACTAACGGACGGTCGAACGAGTGAACGAACGAACGTGCATACAAAATATCCAACAATTATTTAAATTTATACGCATTATCGCGAATAATAAAATGCGTCGCTGTTAATCGCGTCACGTAGGTACCTATATTTTTGATTGCTAAAACCGCGAGCGGATTTCAGGATTGTCACGAGGTTGGTTGATTAAGAATTAAAATATCCTTTCCTTTCTATCTAAGTCATGTCTACTATAAAATTTACTTCGATTAACTCCGACTGAAAATTATGATCGAATGTTATATTCAAGATAGAAAGGCTTTCTCATGAATAATAATAATAATAATAATAATGATAATCCTAATGATTTTCAAATCGCGTGGTTACTCGTTATGTTCAATCGAATAACGATAAATAAACTAGTTTCTTTGGGGTAATGTAATCGAATTATCGTGTTCGTTGAATTAAACGACTCGATTATACGCATCGTTAAAAATGAAAGAAAGAGAGAGTGAGAGAGAGATAGATAGATAGATAGATAGATAAATGGTTAGATAGATAGATAAATAAATGACGAGAGAGAGAGAGAGAGAGAGAGAGAGAGAGAGAGAGAGAGAGAGAGAGAAACGAAGAGGTAGAGACGGTGTGGGTGGATGGGTGAAAGGGTTGCTTCTGTTTCTCATTAGCGACTCCATTAGTGGAATGTCTGCGCGCGCGCGCGCACAATATTAGGACCCAATGTAAATTGGTAGCATTAAACGCATCAGGCGATTGCATCAATCTCATTAAGCGGGGCGCGCATAATGTTTCATGAGAGTGCAGCCGACGCGAATTGAGGTGGTCGGTTAGTAACGATGTTTGTGGATGCACTGGAAAATTATCGAATTTCTCGATGCTGTTTGCACCAAGCAAATCGAAAACAACGGAGAGCGGTCGGAGCGGAACGATCGTTCGGCCTGAGACCACTGCGTCGCGTCGTCGCAATCACATATATATGTATGTGTATTTGTGTGTATGTGTGCGTGAGCGTGTGTACGTGTATGTACATACGTATAAACATACGTATGTACATACGTATAACATGTATGCATGTTAGTCTTTTCGATGTACATTCTCGTTGAGCAATTCGTTTCGTTTAAAAATGACATCCGATGTTTTCTTTTTGAAAAACCATTAAAAACGTTTAAGAGATAAACTGATGTCTGAAAGTTGATTATTAAAATTCATTCGCATTCATTTAAAATTGATTGTATAGATGTAAATCGTATTGGCGAATCATTTAAAATATGACTCTCATTAACGTTCGTGTATATTCCTTCGATAGATTAAGCTTTCTAAAACTCCTTTGCGTACGTTTCAGATTTGTATCCCCATCGTGCGACAGATCATCGATCGAGTCAGGATTTATTATCGAGGATCTGTGATGGTTAAGAAAGATAAAAGGGAGGTTACTAGCGATTTGACCGCGGGGCAGCCACGTCTGATTGCTGTCACAATGAGCTTATTATCCCTACGAAGCTATGAGACGTTCTTAACGGCTAAAAATTCTTTCCTTTATGCATTACGCTAAATACGCTGCTCCGCATTTTTTATTTTCTTTCCTTAGGTACGAGATACGGCATTTCTATGTTGCTAATTCGCTAAGATTCACTAACGCCTAAAACCTACCTGTTCTTCGTGAAAAATTAAAAGGTGCCTTGCGAGCTGACCCGATAAAGCATCGCGTTTTTTGTGTCTTTTTGTTCCTTTTTTTGTTTTCTTTTTTCATCTTCCGTGTGCGCAATATGACAATATCATAACAAAAAGGTTTTATTCACCATGTGTACCGAGGTACTCGAGGAGATAAAAAATGAATCTCGATTAGGTTCCTTTATCATCGGAAAAACCACGAAACCACGAAACTGGATAAAAAAAACCATCGTCGTTAATCACGTTCCATCCTTTTGTAAATAGATTTTTAATTTGACCGATACGTTATTACGTGTCGAATATTATGTAGGATGTAAAAGTTTCGATTGATGTAAAAGTAATTAGAATGGCATGGAAGTTTAGCAAGGAAAAATACTGTTCCAGAGGATAAACGAAGTACAAATGGGGAAACGTTAAGTAAATAAGACGTTTACACTAGGGAAGATAAATTGCAATTTCATTTAAACGCGAGGATTTATTCGCGGTTCGCCGACGATGGTTTTCGTTTACGTAATTAACGATAAATAGAAGAAAAAGTTTAATAGTATACAAACTACGATAACGCGATTGAAAAAGTGGTAAAATAGCGATTGGCTTTTTTCTTTTTATGTTTCACTGTCATCCTCTACTTCGGTCGCACTCCATCACTCTCTCTTTCTCTCCCTCTCTCTCTCTCTCTCTTTCTTTCTCACATAAAATCACATGCACGCACACGCATACGACACTCACGTTTACTCATATTCTCTCTTCATTGTCAAATGTTCTCATTGCACGTCTCCTCCTCTCATTTTTCCTCTCGTCACTCGGTTTGGGTTAATTATTACAAAGATGGTTGTACAATAATATAATATATAGACTCTGTATTAGTTACAATAATATCGTTTGCCTTCGCCCGCTCCTTACGTCGCCGTCTCCTTCAAAGCTTTTCTCGTTTCGCAAAAAGATTCAATCCGAATTTAAGGGAAAATCGGTACACAATAGATATAATCATCTCTCTCCCGATTAATATATCTACGGAGGTTGAGTCACCACTCGTAAATACGATTAATCGTTTACGCCATTTAATCGTCCCATTTCTTTTTTTTTGTTCCTTTTTTTTTATTTTTATTTTTTTTTCTTACTTTTCTCTCTCTCTTTCTTTCTTTTCTATCGAGCGTTCAGCCATTGCGCGTTTTTTATTGCTTATTCCTTACGCTATTAAAAAAAAAAAGAAGAAAAAAGAAAAAAGGGAGAGACCTCGGTGCCCTTGCGAAAACAAAATCTTGCCTTACGCCTTTTCCATTCATTTTCTCTTTCTTTCTATGAGAAACCATAGAAATGAAAAGGTTCGCGATCGCATCGAGGTCGAGTCGGAGGGATATAAAAGAAAGAGTTTAGAAGAGATTCGCAACGCGGATTAGAGATGCAAGAATAAATCTTCTCTATTCTTTGGCTACATCATTCTCTCTCTCTCTCTCTCTCTCTCTCTCTCTCTCTCTCTCTCTCTCTTGTTTTAGGCGAACTCGTCGGAAAGAAAAAAAATCGATCACAGTTATACGACGACATATAAATGTGCAGCGAAGTATAAAATTTTTCCAAATTTTCTTTTTCCTTCTTTACTTCTATTTCACATCACTTATCTTTCTCACTTCTTTCTTTCTCCCCTTCTCACTATGTCCTCACACATCGTACGTATCTCTCTCTCTCTTTCTCTCTCTCTATCCCTCTTTCATTCCCCTCTCTCATCTTATTAGTCGCATAAAATAGTCATTTTCCTATATGTATAATCGAGTAGGTTGTATTGCGTCGAATCACTTGTTCTTACATAGCCCACGTCGCGTTATAATAATCTCTTTATACAGGCAAAAATTTTAAAATTATCCTTGGCGTCGAGCGATCACAGCGACGGCTGCCGCGTTTCGTTAGTTCGATCGATCCTTGTAGGGCGATTTACTCTAAAATTCGTTTCCACTGTCAATATACACATAGACGACACATACACACGACGAAAGGTCATGGAATTTGATCTCGTGTCGATATACGCTCACGATTCTCCATCGGTTTCGGCGGGTTTTCTTCTGACATCCTCTCCTAGGCAAGCCATGGATGGATAAACACATTTCTTGAATATGTGTATATATATATATATATATATATATATATATATATATATGTATGTATATATACATAAATATACATATACATATACAATTATAAATTAAAGGCGCCTACGTCGCCTAAAGTGGGTTTATATATAAAAGATGGAGAAGTCTAGCGAGCACCGTGATTCCAGGAGGGGAAACGTTTGCAGAGTAAATTGCCCGTCGTCGTCTCTGCTTTTATCAAGGATAGTCTCTCTCTGTCTATGTAGTTCCTACCTTAGAAGATAACGAGCCCGCCTCGTCGCTTGGCTTACTAGCTAGAACGAGATTACCGCGCTTATATTTCGTTTCATGATCGGTCCCTCATTCTTTCTCTCTCTCTCTCTCTCTCTCTCTCTTTTACTCTCCCTTTTTCTGTTTCTTCTCTCTTTCCTCGCGTAATCCCTCGTGTCCAAAAAGGAAAGAAACAGAACGAACGATCGACCGATCCTCGCCTCGCTTTGATATGGTCCGACCACGGTAAACCGTTCGTTCGTTCGTTCATCCTTTTCTTCTCTTATCGAGGACTTTAATTATCTAGCACACGCGCGTTTACTACGAGCTACATGTGTACATAACGTGTCGGTAAAAAAAGCTACTGGCCGTATTGGCGAGAAGTGTCGAGAGACGAAGGAAAACGCGTATTTTCTTGCTTGTACATACTGCTGGTCCTCCCTCTTTCTCTCTCTCTCTCTCTCTCTCTCTCTCTCTCTTTCTCTCTCATTCTATTTCTTATTCTTACTCTTCCATCGTTCGTTCGTTTGACCGTAGTCAGGAAAAAGAGTCCGCACGTTCTCCGTGTGCATCCTTATCCTTTCGTTCACGGATCGAAGATCACCGGCTCGCCTCAAAGGGTCGACGATCGACGATAGTGTGCGGAGTTTGTACCTTCTGGCGGTCGAGCTGATTCTCTCCCCTTTATCTTCTCCTCCTACTCCTCCTTCTCCCCTCCTCTCCTTTTCCCTTTACTCCCAAAACGATGATCGTACGAGCACGAATTTCTCCTGACAGAGAGAAAGAGAGATAGATAGATATAGAAAGAGAGAGAGAGAGAGAGAAAGAGAGAGAGAGAGAGAGAGAGAAAAGGAGAGAAGGAGAGTGAATGAAAGCGAGAGAGAGAGAGAGAGAGAGAGAGAGAGATAGAAGACTTGGCAGGACCTATCGACCGAAAGCAGTCAAAGCCAGTGAATCGATTCTTTCTTCCTCTTCTCCGTCCCACGTCTCCTTCCTCTTTCACCAGCATCAGAGCACCCTGTACTTCTTCCTTCTCCTTTTCCTCCTCCTCCTTCTCTCTTCCTCCATCTTTTTCCATTGGCCACGACGTTCGAACGACCGCTGCCGTTGCTTCGCGCCAGAGGCGGTCTCTCTCGCTCTGCCATCTCTTTTTTTTCCCTCGTCGCTCGGCATCCTCCTCGATAAAACATTTTCCCACGAAGGTCGTTCAACGCTTCTCTCGAAAATCGTCGTCGTCGTCGTCGTCGTCGTCGTCTTCGTCGTCGTCTTTTCGATTAGAATCACCTAAATATCACGACCACCGCCGTCAGCAGGAGTATCGTCAGGTACGTCGCTCGATGCATCCGCCCGTTGTTTTCCTCCATACACTGACCTGCGACAACGTGAATCGATACTTTCACTAACTCGTTCGTGAAATCGTAAAATTGGTTAGATATGAAACAGCAAATGGAAGAAACTCGATCGGTTTTCATGAGTTTGATCAATTTTACGTGACACGAAGATTGCGTCAACACTCGAATGGAAGGAGGATCATGAACATCATCGTATTTTGATGCTCGAGGCTCGAGTAATTGGTTATGAGGAGGGAAAGAGAAGAGGAGGAGAAAGGGGGAGGATTAGGGCCGCTTGCTTACCGGTGCTGGTCGCGTTGAAGGCCAACATCGGTGCGGGTGGAGGGATGCCTCTTTGACACGCTACGGGACTGGCAGTCAAACTAACAACCCCACCGCTCTCTTTGTACATGAAGCACAATCTTTGGGTGTTCCTGTAGGGCTGCGGCCTGTTGTTATCGTTCGACCACGTTGTTCTGCGCGCGAGTGGGGTCGCGATCACGAACTGAGTACCCTCCGCGTCTATCCACCTTCCATGGCAGGAGTAAGCTGGAAAGCAGAAAAGACGATTGCTTTAGAATAGGGACAAGTGTCAAATCATGGAAAGAGGGGAAGAGAGAAAGAGAGCGAAAGCCCGAGAAAGAGAGAGAGTGAGTGAGTGAGAGAGGAAGTAGGTACATTGTGAACTTTTGGGTTAATATAGGGTGACTTCTCAGGGACAGTCGTTACCCTTCGAGCACCATTATCCCTTGATGAAACTTTGCCGATTGCAAGGGTCCAACGAGTATAATACAGAGTTTCGTCAAATTAAGAGAGGAACCTACATAATTTTAAAGTACCTTCTCCCGCTTTCCAAAGTTCTACCAATTGACCCCATAGCTAAGGGATGTTCATTCCCTTTCTCTCCATCTCTCTCCCCTCCTTTCTCTCTCTCTCTCTCTCTCTCTCTTTCTTTCTCCTTATCATTGATTACGTTTATGAAATTTATCGATTAATGAAGAAATCAATTATTTATTACAGAATAATAAGTAAATAATAGGTATACCGGTAACTGCATCCTCATCCACGCAGTCGCTTTGGAACTCCATTCTGTCTGCGGTGGAACAGCCAACTGTGAGAGTGGTGATCTCAGCGTTGCACCTTGATTCGACCTCCTCTCTCTTCTCTCTGGTCTCGCTCGTAACTTCTTCTTCGCGTACAAGATTCTCGAGGTCCCGTCGCATCCTCGTGAGATCCGCAAAGGACATGCTTTTGTAAGATCGAATTCCCTGAGACGATCTTTTCTTCGGTGCTTTCTTGGTATCAGGGTAATCCCCGAAGTATTCGTCGTCGTCGACTTCTAATATGGCAGACGATCCCACGTCGTCGAAGTTCGGCATCCAGAATTGTTTCATATGAGCGAACTCGGTAAAGTCTTCCAAGAAATCCGTTATTTTCGAATTTCTCTTCGATCTACTCGATCCATCATCGCCATCTTCGTCGTTATCAAGCTCGTCCGATATTTTCTCTCGTTTTATCGCCTTCATACGCGAACCATGCTCCCTATGAACCGACTCCTGTGATTCTGAAATTAATCTCGACGAGGAAGAGGCCTCCTGTTGATCTCTGTGACTTCTGTTATTACGATTCGATCTAGCCCGTCTACCCATTCGTTCACGCACGAGATACTCGTTGTTCGCTCGTCTCTTCTCAAGTTCAAAATCGATTTTACTTCGACCACGACGGTCCTCGATTATCCGTTCCTGAGCGTGTCTAACCTTTTCACCCTCGTGCCTGTTCGTCAGAGACTCTTGATGTTGATTTCTCCGACTTTCACGAGTGTTTCTCTGATTATGGTTAACTCCGGTTACCGTGAATTTACCAAGGTAAGGACACTGGCGTAGTTCCGGTGAACTCGCTGAAACAGACAAAGTTCCCTTTTTTATCCTTTGAATCCACATACAACGTGGAAAGATTTTCCTCGTTTAATGACAGTAACGTATGTGTGATCAGATTAACCAAATTGAGAGAGAATTCTTTTTTAAACTCAAGTACTAGTAGACGGTCTTTTGTAGAATAAAGAGAACAGACATTTTTTTTTTTTATCTTTTTACGTATAACATTTACAATAACGTTGTAGAGATAAATTACACGGTTATGTATGTTTTCCGTAGAATATACCGAAGATAAGTTTGCACGAACAAGGAAGAGAAAATATATAAGTTAACTCTTTTAATCCTTGAAGTGGTCTCTCTCAACATTGAGAAAAAAATTATTCGTTGTCGGTTTAACGGTGCGGATGAGATCTCGAGTTAGTGTGATAGAGCACGCGTTCATAAATACACACACACACACACACACACACACACACACACACACACACACACACACACACACACACACACACACACACACACACACACACACACACACACACACACACACACACACACACACACCTAACAGAGAGATGGGGGGAGATGTGTAAGTCAGATTACACGCAGTCTGTGTCGTGAAATGAAAAAGATGCTTTGCGAGAGGGTAATGCGATAGACGCTACTAATTGCTGGCAAATGCGAGAGACATATTGTTGGCCTTAATGGAAGCTCGTTAGGTACTAAGGAGTACAAAAATGGCCAAGGATCAGGAAAATGGTAGGAATAAGGGAAGAATGCGAATAGCTATAACGAGGAAAACTTGAAAGAAAGAGAGAGAGAGAGGGAGAGAGAGATTGAAAGAGAGAGAGAGAGAGAGAGAGAGAGAGAGAGAGAGAACGAGAAATTGAGAGAGAGAGAGAGAGAGAGAGAGAGAGAGAGAAAGCGTAAATCGGCCGTAGGCAGACACAATGTGAACTCTAATGAGACAAATCTGACGACGCACCCTCCGGTCAAATCATCACCTCATCCTTTTCCTCCCCATTGAGACGCGTTCCCGGGGCTACTAACTTGGAAAGTTTGCGGTGAAATTTTACATCCGCTATACTCCTCCGTGATATTTCTCCAAGGGGACGAATATCTACCGTCACACGATTATTATATATAACCGTCGCCGGTCCATGTCCTCTTTTGCTGTTGACTGTTACTAACGGTAATTCGAAGGATCCTTATTCGTCCCACAAAACGTAGAATTAGTTGAGCGTGTTATATCTTTCGTTATGTCGCACATACTTATGTCTATTGAGTTACGTTCCGGTGAATATTTTTAATATGCATTGAGAATTATGAGGGAATGGTTCATTTGGTCCATGATCCAATTCGAAAAAACGAATGAATTGTACGCTTCGTTATGGAGTAATGTGAAAAACTTCCTTGTTCTCTCATATTATTTCTCTCTCTCTCTCTCTCTCTCTCTCTCTTTATCTTTCTATCTCTTTCTCTCTTTCTTTCTCATTATGACTATGCACCGTGACTTCGTTTTGAAAAGCTCTTTTTAATATACCTGGCTCGTCTTCTCTCTCTTTCTCTCTCTCTCTCTTTATGTCTATTTCTTTCTTTCTCTTACTGTTTCTCGTTTTCTCAACAAATCGTAAATCGATTCCGACGTTGCTTGACGGGACGTGCCCGCAAAAATCTCGTTATTTTTATGGTTAATTAGACACGCATTACGACGGGCCAAAGGCGAGGCCTTGCTCGCCAAAGGAGACTTGATTTTTCCGACTCGTTAAGCGATTGCCAGCAGCACGTAGGTCCTGCCAAAGGGACGGAGGACTAAGGGTGAGTTTCCCGGCGAAGGGAGGTCACCCTTCTTCGATTGGCCCTTCTTTGTGTGCGATCGGTAGGACAAATCGGAGACTCGTCCCTCGAATCGTTAATTATATTCATAGCGAGAAACTTCGGATAGCATTATTAAACAGAGACTGAAAGTATTTTTCCGTTTTATGTAACAAGCAAGATAAAATCTCTGTTATTCGAACGTTCTTTCAAAATTCAAGCACCTTATCAAAAGATCTTCTTTCATTTTTCTTCAATAAAAAGTGTCTACTTAACTTGTTTCATATTATATATAAATCTCTATTTATACAAGTATCCATACACTTGGTAATTTTTTTTTTTATCATTTCGAATAATACAGATTCTACTGTAAATAAAAGAGTTACTAATAGGTGTCAAAGAAACGATCGTCTAGTAATTATTTTTTATAATCGTATATACGAAATAAACTAAAGCGTGAGACGAACTTCATTTGGTCGGTACACCACGTATAAACGAAAAAATCATATTGTATGTATATGTGTAAAATCATGTATGTATGTATGTATGTACGTAGTTATGTCGGTAGATAGAAACTTTGGAACAAGCTCGAAAATGAAAAATAAAATGGAAAATAGGTCGTGCGTGCACATACTCGTCTCATTCACGCACGAAGAGAGGTAAATCTTTTCTGCAGGTTGCATATTTTATATTTCGGGTACTTTTTTCGTCCTTTTGCGAGACTCGGGCCGCCCGCTGAAAAAGGTATTATATATATATACATACATACGTACATACACGTATATAAATACGTACGTACTTACATACGTATAAAACGTGCGAATAGCGCGGCTATTATTTTGGACGCTAGCTAGCGTCGATCTTCTCGTACACGGCCGACGACATTTGACTTTTACTTCTTTGTTCAGCTCATCCGGAAATGACGTCTCGATTCTTGTCAGAGCGATAAATTTCCAACGGAAATAACTTTTGGCATGGAGACGACAGAGGGTCGTCGGGTCGTTCATTTGCACGTCGAATCGGTTCTCCACTCGAAACAGGAATACGTTCGTTCCACCAAAAGCAATTACGACGAGAAGTAAAGTTTTTACGATATAGAGAGTTCGAGATTTTATCATATTTTAAAATGAGTCAAGGAATTGAGTAAAGGAGATCGTTTGTCAAATGATTTCTCTTATTTTTTTTCCTGGACGAAAAAAATTCCGAAAGGAAATGTGTTTATCGATACGTATGTGCGTACGATTAATTATTAACTATGAAAATACTTATTTGAGAATTTCAATAAGAATACATGATTCAAATCGATTCCCATCCATAAAAACATGTTTTAAGCTTTTTATTAAATCAAAATTATTTCATTTTGATTCCCTGATGATTTCATGAATTATAATCAATAATAATCTTTCTAAAAGCGTTGGTAGCACCCAGTTTGGGAGAGTATCTTGGTTCACTACGTATATTACGATCGATAATTAGTCACAGATTTGAGTATATATCGATGAAATTTGGTAATTTATAGTTCTCGTCAAAGAGAACCACGCTCGGTCTTGATTAACGATCCACACCGCAGGAAAATACGGAGAGAGATAGGATAGGGAGAGAGAGAGAGAGAGAGAGAGAGAGAGAGAGAGAGAGAGAGAGAGAGAGAGAGAGAGAGAGAGAGAGAGAGAGGGAAAGATAGAAAATGCATGTCTATCTATAAGCGACGATGACAACTCGCGTAATTAAGCCTATAACGGATTGTTTATTATTGGCCGGACAACGTCCGACCCTGTATTCGGCAAATATAGTTATCTATTTAATTTTCTACCGCGAATATCGACCCATTAGCTGTAGTTCGTTGTGTCGTGCACCGCGTGGACCGGGAGCTAACAACCTCGAAAACGTAATCGGTTAATTAGTATGCGTTACTATTTGATTAGCCTTCTCTCTCTCTCTCTCTCTCTCTCTCTCTCTCTCTCCCTCTCTTTTTCTCCAATTCCAATGACCGAATATTTTTGAATATATAATCGATTGTTATTCCACCGATAATTCACGTAGATATGTTCATCGTACTTCTTATCTTCCTGTAGTCATATCTAGGTTTTGGTAGATTCGTATGACGTAGGTATGATAAAATTTTCTTCGATAAACCGTTATAATTACTTGGTCAAAATGATGACGTGAAATATTATGGAATATGCATTCTTAACGTGGTAATGATAAAAAGAAATATATAGGGGCTTCTTCCATTAGAAGCTTCGACGGGGTTGGGGGAGGGGGTTTAAAAGTGGAAGTGAGTAATGGATAGCGTGGGATTATCGAGGACGTTATCAGAGAGTCTGGGGAGAAACTCGGAGAGAGGGCGAGTCAAGGAGCGAAAGGAGGGTTGCGACAAGGCGGACCGAGTCTAAAGGCCACGGAGTCAGGTGACCCGTGTCAAGTTCAAAGACGCGGACATTCTAGCCCTACCAACGTTTAATCCACGTATGCGAGAAGATACCAAGGAAACTGCTCTCCATGATCGATCGGCTATGAAACTCGGAGTTTTTCCAACGTCCACATATTATTTTCTTCTCTGTAATATCATTTACTTTATGCTTTCCTACTATTCTATCTATTATCGTTAAACAAATACGCATTCATACAAAATAATATCATT
Source organism: Dolichovespula saxonica (assembly GCA_911387935.1). Lineage (NCBI taxonomy): Eukaryota > Metazoa > Arthropoda > Insecta > Hymenoptera > Vespidae > Dolichovespula > Dolichovespula saxonica. The sequence continues at coordinate 11,002,681 of OU426993.1, read as the reverse complement.
GTCTTTCCAAACGTTTAAAAGATAATTACAAATGTATGCATTTATGTATGAACGTATTGATCATTATCAAAGTAATTTTCATTCGTTCGAGTTAATTGTCGCTTGTTTATTTAATAGTAGGACCAAGTCACCTGCAATCAACCATCGAGGAGACTTTCTAATACGCTAGGGAACACGTACTACGCTTTGAGTTTTCATACAAAAGTCAAGCATCGTATCGTATCTTTCATAGGATGGTAAAGCGATCGATAAAAAAGTTCGTTCAGACTATAAATTAAAAACGTTCTAGCGTTGGTCTTCCAAGTAGAAAAAGACAGATGAGTCGGGGGAAAAACGTAGGTAGTACGTACCTCGCGTGTTCGCGAGCGAGGAGACTTTGCTTTTAACGAACTCTGTTCGGTCGGTTTCCTCGCAATCCACTGGGAGGTCGAATCAATCATTTTCAAAAACATCAAGTGGGAGAGGAGAGGAGACACGTGAACAAAAAGAAAAAGGAAAAAGAAAACAAAAGGAAAGAAAGCGAAAAAGAGAGAGAGAGAGAGAGAGAGAGAGAGAGAGAGAGAGAGGGAGGGGGAGGGAAAGAGAGAGAGAGAGAATAGATAGAGGTTTCCTTTCCCTTAGAGAGCGGCTTTTCCAAGTCCGAGGGACTAACTGAGGTGGTTCGGTCAAAATGCTAAAACTTGTACATTAACGAATGCATTAAATATGAGACGACGGTGGAAGGTGTTTTGGTGACAAGAAGGACGAGAGAAAAGAAAGGAAAAGGAAAACTCGGATGAAGCGCATAATATTCGGGGAGTCTCAACGACTGCATTATGGATTAAGGATTATGGATTATGGATTATGGATTATGTATTATGGATCGACGAACCACAATCGTGTTATGAAGTCCGAATAGTAGCTCTCTTTTTTTTAATCTTGTGTTTTCTTCTCTTTCTTTTCTTTTCGTTCTTTCGTTATTTTTCTTTATTTTTTTCTCTCTCCCCCCTTTTTTTTTTAATCTTAACAGACGAATCTTCTCGAGTCGCGAAACGTGTTTTTAATGTCACGCCCATGGTAGATACGAATTATCTTCGTCTTCCTCTTCTCAGCATGTATAATGAAATGTTCCGTAGAGACGCGAAAACGTACAATTTAATGAGATTTAAACGTGAAAAACGAGGGGTCCTTTGCATATTTACGTAATGTCGCGAAAGCCCGTATATCCGTGGCTCTCCTTCTTCCTTTTCCTTTTTCTTCCTCTTCGTTCCTTCAATCCGTAGTTTAATATCTCACGAAAGATGAAAGTCGAGCGTCGTTTCTTGCAAAAACTATCGTTCCTTCTCTCTCTCTCTCTTTCTCTCTCTCTCTCTTTCTCTCTCTCTCTCTCTCTTTCTCTCTCTCTCTCTTTCTCTCTCTCTCTCTCTCTTTCTCTTTCTCTTTCTTTCTCTTTATATCTATCTTTTCCTATCTTTCTTTTCTTTTATTTCCCTTAGAGACTCGTCCCTTATCCTTTTCCAGCAGCCCTTTCTCCCTTCTTCTTTTTCATTTCTTTCCGTTTTCTCACTTCTGAAGTAATAAACGCTTGGAGATTTTACATTGTCGAAAGTGATTTTTGGGAATACATATTAATGGTAGTTAATGGTGCCGATGTAAAAATGTGCGCAGCTATTACTAACGCTGCTTTCTCTAATAATCGTGTATGTATGTTTTGAATAAGTTTTATGTAATATCAGTTTATTTCTGGAAATCCATGGTTGAGAATAAATAAATGAAGCGTAACGCGAGAGCAGATAATATTTAGTGCCCTTTTATAAACATAATTTACTTGCTATAGTTGCGATATTTCGCGGCACGGGAATCCAGGGAATATAATTGGCAAAGTTCGCCGCACGCTACGCTCGACCATAATAGTTTTACGAAATTATACTATGGGTGGTATAAAATTAGAGTCGAACGACGAATAAAGCAATTATCGTTCTCTATACAATTATTAATAGGTTACGTGAGAAGCATTTAAAGATACGGCAGAGTATTTATAAAATCCATAAACAGAGTTCATTAGAACTATAATTACAATTTATAATGCTAACGAACTATAATCGAACTTTTAATGAACTATACTTATCGTGGGGGATACATCGTAACAATTTTGTGTATTAACAAAGATCCTATAAAACTGAAAAAAGGAAAAGAGAAAAAATAATAGGAAAAAAAAGAATTCACGATCGTTCACCCAGAGAGATGAAAACATTCGGGTTTTGCGTTCTTTCACGATAGGATCGCGGAAGTTACGAACGCAAAATAGTGCGGAGGAAGGCGAGGAGGGGGTGGAGGGGGTGGAGGAGGAGGAGGAGGAGGAGGAGGAGGAGGAGGAGGCGGGTATAGAAAAAAAAAATCTCAGTCGGAGCAGCGAGCCAAAAATGATCACGCGACGCTTCGCTCTATGGAAAATCAATTCCCCGAAGGGAGAGGTATGCGCACAAAAATGACGTGGCCAACGAGATGAAATTTTTGGCACGTGCATTTTTGCTTCATTGAACCATTCTTCCGCTTTTTGTTCGTTTCTGTCCGTTTTTCTCTTTCACGGGCGACGGTTCGTTATGCGCCGGTTCTTTGCCGGCGGGAGGGAGGAAGGGACGGAAAGAGGTACGTACGTACGTAGGGAGATACAGATATATATATATATATATATATATATATATATATATATATATATATATATATATATATATATATATATAGAGAGAGAGAGAGAGAGAGAGAGAGAGAGAGAGAAAGAGAGAGAGAAAGGGAGGAGAAAAGAAAGATCTTGCCTCTCTATTCGAATCACTTTCTATCAGTTGTTTTTTCTCCTTGTTCGACTATCCGCAATCGGACGGAAAAAATATTAATCTGCGTGTTTGCATGTAACAGAGGTAAAATGTCGAGAAAGTCGTGCAACGATACCTTTTGTCATGGCCTCTCGGATGCATTCATCGAATGTATTCCAAACTGCGCGACGGGTTCATCGGTCATGGGGGAGGGAGGGGAGGGGATAAAGCAAGAGCTTGTAAATTTTCAAACACGATTTTACACATTATCAAAGGGAAACTCACGGGACGAATATTCCAATTCTAAAAGTACGTTCAGACGAAAAGATCGAGAGAGATGATAAAAAATAATAAAAAATGCAAAGCGTTTCAGTAGATTCGAGAGTATGGGACAACGGATTTAAATGAATTGCACTTTCGCTCGAGGAGACCAGAGGTAGGATATTTATTCGAAGGAATATATTAACGGCTTATACTTAAACTGGCGTGAACAAACGAAGAATATAATTCATCCGTTATTCGATTAATTTCAATCGGATCGCTTTTCTACAATCAACATTATTACAACTGCTAATTTGCCAAATATACGGACGATTTAGTACGATCTCCTGATAAATCCTGAACCATTTAAACGTGACATTTACGTCCTTATGAAATAGGAAGATCCGTGAATGTATGTATGCAAGAAATGATTATGCATATAGCATGTAATAAGCTTATTACAGCTAATCATTCGATAAATCTAATCCTTCATACATTGTAATCACAGTATCAAACAAACAAAAAATTAAATGTTTCTCTTCTCGAATTTTGTATTACATTTCTAAAGATGTCCAATTGCAATTATAGCTAACACTTTATCTTCCTATCACAATACATTTCTATTCGTTGTAAGTGGAGATCGTTTGAAGGTTGAGATAGAGTCGAGCTAGATGGGTCGAAGGGGGTATGTAAACCCTAGGGGAGATATTGGATGGACGGTGAATGTTTTTAGCAGAGTTAGTATATTCGGCCGCTTATATAATCAATATACAGGGCCGAGAAGGAGTAGGAAAGGGAGATGCAAGAGGAAAACGAAGAGGGAGAGAGAAAGTGGAAGGTCGGAGACCGGCGAAATGTCAAGGTCTATTGGGAAGGATTTGAGGTAATAGAAGATTGTGAGAAAGCAAAGTGAATGTTTGAGAAAGCACATGATAAAAGAAGAAGAAGAAGAAAAAGAAGAAGAAGAAGAAGAAAGGGGAGAATATAAACGAATGATTCGGAGGTACAAGAAAAATGTGGATAGTAGTAAAGATTTGTTTCCTTGAAAAGAAAACACGCGAGGACGATGTAGAATGATTATCGAAGGAGAAAAATCATGAAAAAGGAAGTGTGAGAGACAAAAGGAAAGAGAAGGAAGAAGGGAGAGCGAGAAAGAGAAATCGAGGAGTAATCGGATGAGAGGGGAAGAAAGAAAAGCGGGCGTGGAAATGGTAGGTATGAGAGAAAGCTAATACTACCAAGCAGCCTTACTTGCTCCATGGAATGCGTTCGACGAGAAAAGCTAGCTACAAAAAACGAAACTGCAAGATGTGCAACTGCAATCTCAGTTAGACGCCGCAGGGACTGCCAGCGACGTCAGCAGAAGGTTTCGCTTTTTCTTCCTGGATTCGCTTTTCTGTCGATGCTTCGAAAGGGCTTACGCTACTCCCTCTCCATCTCATTCTCTCTCTCTCTCTCTCTTCCCTTCTTCTCTGTCTCTTTCTCTCTCTCCACATCTTCGAAGAATTACGAATGCTCGAGTGCATTGTCGAGTTTCAAAATCGGGCTTGCATTGCGAATCATTTTTTTATTTGTATTATTACTGTTCGATCTACGGCTCGTTATCGATTATTGGAATATCGAATGTATTGATACTCCTGTTGGTTGCAAATTATTAATCGATTTTAAATGGAAAGATGGTCAAATCAAATCTGATAGTCGGCATAGGTTTAAAATGGCGTTGGTTTTTATACATTCGTCTTCTTGCGAATTATGTACCCATGAAAGAAAATTGACAATTTACTTGCAAATTCGGTACGGTGCGTTCAGTTGGGCCGCCGGCGCATCGAAAATTCTATGGATTTTCTCGAAGAACGACCCGGTGAGTAGCCCCAAGGACAAACGAATACGGCCAGAATTTTTGCCATTGGCTGACTGTCTACGCGGACGAAAGAAAAGTGTGAAGACGAAGAGGTTTAGAGAGTGCCTCGCAACAAAGTTACGCTTTTCCTCTTCTATTTCGTGCATTTGATTGAAGTTTCACTTGCAAAATTTCCTTTTCTCCTTGTAACTCGTCGCCCGAGGACATCGCCTTATATCCCTTAGAGAGATACTTCCTTCTTCTTAATGCTACTCCGGTTGACCACAGGAGAGAGAGCGAGAGAGAGAGAGAGAGAGAGAGAGAGAGAGAGAGAGAAAGAGAGAGAGATGTGCTAACTTCTTGTACTTTTTTTCTTTAAATTAGAATGGTACTTCAAAAAGCTCACTTCTTTTTATTACGACTACGAAAATAAAAGAATGTGTAAATCTGTGAGTTCGACTACGATTAAAATGTCGCCGAAATTACAATTAGTTAGATAATCACAAATATTATGATAGATTCTCAAAGAAAAGTTGATTTTTTATTTAAAGATTTATCTCGTATCAGACATATTTAGGTATCTGGATAGAAAGCTTTGTCTATTTTATATGGTTTCTCAAAGCCATATGACGTTGGAACGCGTATCTATATGGAAACGGTTGAATTGTTCTCCGGAGACGCAAAGCGTGTAAACCACCACCATATAGCGTCAGCTAGTTTCTATTTATAAAGGTTCGCGACGACCTTCGGCCAGCTTATTCCATTGAAATCCTGCTTGCAGAATTATTCTGAAGAGTATAATGTGAAAGTCGATGATTATAGTGTACGTCGGTTGATAGATATAGTCTAATAGAGTTGTTAGTGGTAGTCGGATTACTACGAACAGGAGTGTAACTATAGTTAATGGTAAGTTATTAATTAGAAGCTGTATTAACGTCAGAACAAACTAAATTCAAGTTTCGACGTTGGTCGCTAAGGGGAAGAAGAGTTTATGGGAGGGATATCTTATATATCTTTCCGTCATTCATTTTGTTAAAGTATCGTCATGGCTCATCTTATTTTGTTCGTCTCGTAGTCACTCTAAAGAAGTCCACTCTAAATAATTATATTTAATCCATATCGAGGAGAATACAATATTTCATATATATTTAATTACATTGAAAAAATTACTTATTATACTATACAATATGTGTAGTACAGTATGGTACACGTATATGTGTGTGTGTGTTTTTTTTTTCTATTTCTTTCCTTCCCTCTTTTCAATGACATTTCAAATCTTATATTGTGTTTAATCTGAAGGGTTTTCGTTCGACGTAATATATAAACGCGTGCATACGAGGGGAGAAACCCTCTTTTACCTTTTGTCAAATTTACCAACGGATGAGACGTTTTGCCGTTTCACAACGATGGACTTGGAAAGGTGATGGAAGGGATAGCTTGGTCACGACGACAATTGTTTTCCTTTAATTTATCCCAGACTCCTAGCGATGGCGACAGAATTGGTCAACTATGTCGGTCACGTCTTTTGTGTCCGACCGAGAAAGCATCCAGTCTCTCTTCTCTCTTCTCTCTTCTCTCACTCTCTCTCTCTCTCTCTCTATCTTTTTCTATGTTTCTCTTCATCTCTTTTCTCTTTCTTTCCAGTTTTTCTTTCTTTTTATCTCCGTCCTGGTGTATACACTCCACTCATTCTTGCACTCTACTAATTCCATCTACCTTCTTTGATTTTCTTCCTTTCGAGATAGAAATGAAGATAGATAGATAAATAGTTAGATAGGTAGATGGATAGATTGTGATAGAATTACTCGGTTTCATCTTTCCCTTCGTCGAGAAATCGCCAATGATGCAACCCCAGTTTTCTTATCGACTAAATTTATTGTCAATTTGTTAAGACGAGATTGTCTCTTTCTTATCGAACATCGTAACATTGTTAATTAATAAATGAAAAAAACGAATTAATATAAAAATGTTCCTCGTGAAAATATTTTTTGAACGAATATATCATATAAAAGGCGAGAGAGAGAGAGAGAGAGAGAGAGAGAGAGAGAGAGAGAGAGAGAGAAAGGGAGAGATGTAACTTTGTTCGTAGCATAGTCGACGTCTGAATCCTATGGTTCCTTTCTCTGACGTCGACATCACGGTACGTCATGTTATTTCCGGTTGCCGATCGCCAGAAGCGTTCCTCTTTTACGTTGTATGTCCATTTCTACCTGGATGCTCGACATCGTCTTTCGATTTCGTATACATCGAATCCAATTGGTTTTGTATAATGCATATTCGTGAACGTATAAACGTTATTCGATAAAAAAGAAAAATATAAAAAAATAAAAAAAAAAAATAATAAAAAAAAAAAAATAAAAATAAAATCAAAGGAAATATTTTCAAAAATGTAATCAATTGGAAGTTAATTGTTTATCTCTTTTATCGATGAATGTAAAAAATATTTATTTTTGTCTCGTGGTTGATTGTAATATGGTTTTTAAGGAAAAAGAAAAAAAAATAAAAAGGAAAGTAAATGTTTCGAATTGAAAATAATATTTAATGCGAGAATAAATACGGGAGGAGTTACGTTGTATATACAATTTGCTGACTCGTTATAAAAGAAATACCGAAGACATTTCAAATTGAAAAGAGTAACTCGTGAAACTTCACGTGAATATAATCGATGATTTAAATTGAAATTATCGAAGACGATGAATCGTAAGGACGTTGAATTGTACCGACGAGATATTATAAGAAAGATCTGATGTATTATTATTAGAAAAGAGAAAGAGGAAAAAAAAGAAAATGTTTCAATCTCTCTGATGAGTACGATTCGATATCGACTTTCGCATTTCCCGTTGCGATTTCACGACCCGACAAACCACAATCGGATTAACGCTGGCAACTCTCATGGATACACGAATATTATAATGAAAGCTTATAGTGAAAGAACCATTCGAAACAAATCGTATCTAGTGGTATCGCTCGATGGGACGCACAAAGGGAATCATTTTCGTAGTCGGCGTCCTTTGTACACGTACATGTCGCGTGTTGTGCGTGTGCATGTTTGTGCTTGTGGGTGTATTAAAATCATCGTGTTTCATCATTGTGGTATTTAATTATTCGAGAGCCGCTTCGCTAATGCCTCGTTCACCGATAAGACCATATTGCACGTGAAAATCCGCTTAAAAATAATTCTACATAATATATATTATGGGCAAATATTTCTACGTCCGCCAAACGTCCAATAATTTTGTAACGACTGCGCGATCCATTACCGAGCATCGTCGATAATTAAATTTTAATTCTTCCACCTTCCCTTCTCCTCTGTCCATCCCTTTCGAGAGAGTTTATTTCCCTGCAAACACGCGTCGGTGTACTTTCATTTTCTATATTACCTATATATCCAGAAAAACATTGGGACAATCATAATAAGGACGATAACGATACATTGTAAATAAATGATCACCTTTCATTTCTGTGATTTATGAGAACAAGCGTGCGAATTATTATCGTGATATTATCCAGCTGTTGGCTTTGTTTATCATACTGCGAAAGAAAAGCAACGTATAAATAGGGAAATGAATATTACCATGAAATAACGCGATCTTTTCGTTCGCGTTATCTCTAAACTTTTTATGCATACAAATATTATAAAATTATAACAATTTTTAATTTTATCTAAATCACAATGAAGATAAAATATAATGAATATAATTACAAGTTGCTCGACACAAAATAAGTATGCTCGGATCGAAAGGAAAAAAATTATAGCCTGATGACGACTGACTCGCTAAACAAAACCCAAGGAACGAAGTAGTAAACAAGATACGAAGGCGTAGTATAATCACGTGACACGCTAAACACTTGTCTAGAATCTTTTCCAATAGGAACAAACAAAGAAGAAATGTTCGTTCTTTCGTTTGTTACGGGTTCCTCGACGTTGGAGACGACCTTGAGGAAGGAGAAGAGGGGGCGAGATACTCCAATGTTCGAACTTCTCGAGTAAGGTCGAAGGTCAACTTCAAGGAAGGCTTTCGTCGTCGTTCTCGTCTTCGTCTCGAGTCTCACGAATGAAATGGTTCAACGGATGAAAGGAACCGTCGTCGTGCCGTCGAATGAAAGGGTTGCTATCGTGGAAAGAGAAAGAGGAAGAAAGAGAGAGAGAAAGAGAGAGAGAGAGAGAGAGAGAGAGAGAGAGAGAGAGGGAGAGAGAGAGAGAGAAAGAGAGAAAGAGAGTGAGGGTGAAGAGGAACGAACGTACGACAAGGAGGGAGAGAAAGAGGAAGGGGATGGCATAAGTGACAAGTTGAGGGATTGCCGCGCCTACGAACGCGCATTGTACGCAATCGTCCTTCGTGAATGCCTCGAGGCCTTTACTCCGCCTACGATTTTCACCGTTTTCGACTACGTACTGTATGTAGGTATGTGCGCATGTATGAATGTATATATGTATGTATGTATGTATATACGTCGTACGTGGAAGTACACGTCGCCCGTAAACGGAAAATTTCTCAACTGTAAAGTCTCGGGGAAAATAATTCTGGGAAAGAGGGCTTCTATTCGATTCCAATGTGATTTCGAGCTTATCGCGTACCGATGATCGATTCCTTGCTTTCTACGTGATAAGACACATATATCGATTTTCTACGTGTACCTCAGATGATCGATAAAAGGCAAGTTCGTTAAAAATACATAGAATTATACGTATAAACTAACGAACAGATTTTAATAAACAATACATACATACGTGTAAGTTAATACTGTTTATAAAGATGAGTTAGCCGAAGGGGTTTCTCTTTTTCGGCGTCATGACGCTCGTTTACTGAGATGAAACGTATATCTCATATAAAAAGTGCTTATGATAAATCAATATCACGCACAACTAGCAAGCTCAAAGGGCAATTCACTTGAAAACAAATTCTTTTCATCAGCGTATATCTAAAAGAGGAACTCGAAGCGAACGTTAAATAAATCCAACTTTTTCTCGTGAATAAAGAAACATAGATGAATGAAAAATTAAATTCACGATCAACTATGAGTCCTCCGAGAGACGACGGTCGATTACTTTCGAAGGGCTACGAGTTTTATTCCGGGCTAGGGGCAAAACTTTTAGTATCGCTAAAAGTGGCGAAAGAATGATAGAAGAAAAAGAAAAATGTGTGCGTCTCTTTCTTTTCCTCTCTCGTTACATCTCCCCGTTATCCTGTTTTTCCTATCGTCCTTTCAACGTATACGTAGGAGCATACGTGCGCTATCTTTTCCTGGTTCTGGTGATATGTCCTGAAATGCGAAAGCGACGTCGTTTCTACGTTTTTCAAAATGCCAGACCGCGGATTCGATTAGGGAAGCCTTGTCGACCTAGCCCCTTTTGGGAATTGCGGGGCTTGACAGCGGCAGTGCACCACGATCGCGGTTCCACGGGGTAAAACAATGACGAATGTGTCCTGTCGCGCCCAATACGGATCCAAGCTGGCTGCCTGGCTGCCTGGCTCGCACGTGTGAGAGTGTGCACACGCGAGAATAACGTGCCGGTAGTCGGCGTTGGCGTCGAAGAGAGTAAGATGGAGAGAGCGAGATGATGAGAGAGAGAGAGAGAGAGAGAGAGAGAGAGAGAGAGAGACGGAAGGGTTAGGAGGCACGGGACGAAACTGCGAAGGGGTTGCTAGAGACACGCGGAAATACGGGCTAACACGCGACCCTTTCCACGACTCGAGATGTCGCTGTGGTATTATCGAGCGGATTTCCGCTACGCGTTGCTTTACACAGAGAGACAGCCTAGACGAATTCCGACCTGTCTCAGAACGAGAGAAGGGAACTGAGTAGCCTAAATCAAGTACTTTGCTCTTTTGTTTCTTCTTCTTTTTCTCTTTCTTTCTCTTTTTCTCTTTTGTTTTCTTTCTTTTTTTCTTCTTTTTTCTTCTCCTTTCAAGATTATAATCGATAAGGAACGATTTGAAGAATGTTATTTCTTGATTTTGTATACGTAAAATGTAAATTGGTCTTTTCAAAGAAACGAACTTTTTATCGTTCCTTGACTTTTTGTTTTTTTAATAAAATATTGAATTGTTGTCAATGATTTTATCGTCGGAACGAGATGTCTATGATTCACCATTACGTAGATCCGAATTATCTTAGATAAACCGATTTTAGAAGAAGTTTAGAAAGAATCCGAGTTCTGTGAAACCCCACTATTAAGGAATTTTCAACTGGAATTTGCATCGTTCAAAGTGTTTGTGGTATACCGTAGAACATATTGAAGAATAAATAAGAACATTTGTTCCTTATAGAGTTCTTTTACTTGAGGCAAAAAAGAGACAAAGAAATATCTTTCGTAATGTAATAACAAATTTGAAAACAAATAGATGTTGAAGCGAAATTTCACCTCGACTTGCTTGTTTTATCATTAGAAATAGGAATAAGACAGATATATAATATGTACGCTACTAACGCGGTAGATGTTTATGCATTATCAGAAAGATTTTGGGTATGCGTCGTGATGCATGGTTTGCGGTTCACTTCGAATTCCGTTGGAGAACATTGTCACCTGTATTTCAAGATTAAGATACCGCACATTAATGGACAATGATGATACGTTTATTATCAAGTCTATTTCTTTTCTTGTCGTAGATTATTCGAATTTGTGTGATCGATTGCGATATCCTATTTTATTACGAATATTAAATATAAATCGTATACGAAACCTTAAGTTATCTTCACGAGTTCCATTCGACTCCGAAATTTGTAGTATCCATTACATCATTGTGCAACCGTTGTACGTACTGTACGTATATATGTATATATGTACGTTCCTCGAAACAAGAGCAAACTGCGAGCGAGCAACGTTTCACGACATGTTCGTAGTAGTTGTGAGGCGAGGAAATAAGAGAAAGAGAAAAACGTCGTTTGAAATTCCGCGCCATATGCTCAATGGCTCTTCTAGTACACCCTTTTACCCTCCTTACTCTTTCCCCCGCCTTCTCTTTCCTACATCGAGCGTCTCCTAACTCTCTCTTATCCACCCACGGCCAATACTCCTTTACCTTGCAGCTGCGGGAAAATTCAAATTTACGCACCGACTGCCTCCGCTGTGTTTTTCGAACTTATGAAAAATGAGTCTAGTCGAGGGTCCGTACCACCCTCTCTAGATCACTCCCTCTGAACTATTCCATTCTCTGCGCTCTCACGACTCTCTCTCTTTCTCTCTTTATCTCTTTCTTGCTTTGTGAGTTTCACCCTTTTGGCTCTTACACCTTCTCTCTCAAGTCTTACGACTCGCCGATCGTTTTTCTTTATTTTCCTTATGAACTTTCCGAGGTTGTGGGAAAAATTTCAAATGACCTTTTCGTACGATCGATCGATTAAAGGAAACGACGTATTTTCTATTACAATCTTATCTATTCGAAATAACATATAGTAAATATAGTTCGAAGCTGATCTAAGAATTTTTTTTAATGAAAATGATGATGTTACGTTTAATTTTATTTTTTTTTGCCAAAAATGACATATGAAAGTGTCAAGGAAAACGTTAACGTTCGGCTTTTTATCAATTAATTTTACATGTCGTTAATTAGACGAGGACAGAAGAGAGAAGGAAAAAGGTCATGAAGGGAAAAAACTTGGTTCATCTATTTTGTTCCCCAGAGTGGATCGAGTTGCTACGACTCGTAGCAAACTACTACTAGTGATGGTGGTTCACATTTTCCGGTAAGAACGTGAACTGCGGGTTTATATGTATCGTGTCTCCGGAGGTTATGCGACATAATTTACAACGCTCGAGCTCGTCCGAACGTGTAAAAAGCGTAAGCGAAAGCTAGGCTGAAACAGCTTCGAGGGTAACGGCTATGAGTTGGCCATCTTGATTTTCGAGATATGCCATGAGTTTAAATTATTACGTACCTATCTTCTGGGGATTATATTCTAACGAGTACCCATGGAAATCATTGCTTTTAATATATATATATATATATATATATATATATATATATATATATATATATATATATATACTAATCCCTGTTACGTATAACTTTTTATTTCCAAATAATTTCCTAAATTAAAATGAACTTTTGAAACGTGCGAATATTTACAATGTATATGCAATTACATTACTTACACAGCGTATAGATTACACTGTTAGATAGATAAAACGTTTATCGTTGACTCGATTATTCAATGTATAAATATCACTAAAAGAATTTCATGAAAGTGATTCGACTTAATTCCGAGTTCTTCAGCTTCTTCTACTTCTTTTTTTCTTTCTTTTTCTTTCTTTCTATGGATTCAATAGGGGAGGTTTCTTACAGTCTGGGTAAAACTTCAACGACCGTGGCTATTACTGTCCGAGATTAGACGTTTCTTCTTCTTTCCCGGCCTTTCTTTTTCTTCTATCTGCCTCTCACTCTCTCTCTCTCTCTCTCCCTCTCTCTCTCTCTCTTTCACGACTACACATTCGACTCTTGTTTTTATTTTCTTTAACGTCGAAAACACGAGAGAAGGATGGACTCGCGAACTCTTTTGAGAATGCCCGCGCACGTGCGCGGACGCTCAAGAGGAGGAGGAGGAGGAGGATGAGAGACAGAGAGAGAGAGAGAGAGAGAGAGAGAGAGAGAGAGAGAGAGAGAGAGAGAGTGAGAGAAATAGACGGTTCTCCGTTTGACTCGACGTTTACGATCGTTTCGAGTTTGAACGAGGCTAATCGTGCAGCAGGAAACGAGTCTCGAGTTTGAGATCTTGGACACGCATCTCGAAAGAAAAAAAAAAAAAAAAAAAGAAAAAGACAAGAAAATACGAGTCGCAGCTTTTATCTTTTTTTCGGAACTTTCATTTCGAGTCCTGTTGCACAGGATATATAAAGAAGTCATCTGAATTTTTGTCGTTGTTTATCCCGTGTAGATTTCTAAACAAATTTTCATCTTGCCGTTTTTGAATCTGTCAGTGACAACTATAAGCATAAGATTATTGATTATTGATTGATCGTTGTTGTAATCGAAAAGAAAAAAAAAAAAAAAAGAAAAAAGCAAATTGAAACATTAACGACGACGTGAATTTTAAAAGCCGTAGAGGGAAATTTCGTTGTTGCACGATTGCGTTCTCGTAATATACGCACGCATTACAAAATATGTACCGCATTTGCCGTTTGCTCGTTGATGCTGGTAGCGTCGTTACCAGGGTAGAGAAAAAAGAGGCGGGCGGGAGGGCTTGTGCACGCACGTAAGTGCGCGCGCGCACGCACACGCACACACGCGGCCTTCGAAAATTTACGAGCGTCATTATTAAACGCGAGCCAAGGATGGTCCACGGGTGGTGCGGTCCCTTTTTTAAAAACGGTAGCTTTAGATATTAATTCCTTCCTCCGGTTACCCTCTTATACTTTTTCTCGTTCACTGCGCGCGTTCCAGCTGTGCACCGTTGCTCCCATAAGGTCGATGCTGGAATCAAAATTATTTGTCTTCTACAAATTCTTTCGCTTACCCTTCCTTATTCTCTCTCATTTTCTCTCTCTCTCTCTCTCTTTCTCTCTCTCTCTTTTTCTCTCTCTCATTCTTTCTCTTTCTTTTTAAAATAGTGACTACGTTGACCGTAGCATTCTTAATATCGATGAAATATATCGAATATTTTGTCGTCCATTCAATTTTCCACTCCTTCTTGTAAGGGCAATATCGAGCGATGCAATTTCAATCGATAGCCGTGTATCCGACCGTGCGTCATATGTGCACATAACACATACACACCTATAGAACATACGGTATACGTATGCATGCACACGTACATAGTACACGTACATGTACATACGTATGTATCGGTTCATCGATAAATGGATATACATTCCAGTTCTCGATCTATTTGGAAATAGTAAAAAACATACACGCGTAAATGCCCGGGATATTCGCAGACCGTTGACGGATAAAACACACAAGCATTTTCATCCTGGAAGTTTTTAGATTGCATTTTTTATGGAACGCTATAGGGAGGGTAGGGAACGAGGAGGGAACGGGTGGAATACGTTCGCTGCGAACGTATGTACGTAGTACATCGCTCGTATTTTATTGATCAAACTCCAATCGCTTGATGCATATTTTTCAAAAATATTCGCAAAGTTGTTCACTGTTCTTTGAAATCTTTCGTTTCTTCGTTATTTGTAAATTCGCGATACCGTCGTACTCGATACGACGACGATAATGAAACGCTTTGATTCTGCTACGCCTCCGGCTATGGAGGATGAAATTCACGAAAATAATTCTACTCTCTGTTCTACCAAATATAATACACATACACGTGTACGTATGTACACACGTACATAGAAACGAGTGTATATACCTAGATCGGTGCACCCATTTTCAATACACCGTCGCAAATTGTGGTTAAGAGAATTGCACTTAAATTAGAGGCGAATTTCGTCTCTTTATTAGAAGATGAAAACGATGCAGTTATTGAGCCAGACTGTACAACGTGAAACGATCCTGTAATTCTCTACTTGCATGCGCCCGGTCTGATACCAGAACGCTTACGCGCATATTTTCCTTCGTGTATGTGCGCGCGCGCGCGGGTTTTCGGTATTTAGTATGAGCACGTTGTGTTGTCGTACGACCATGCTCTATGCGTGCACGTACCTACATGTGTGTGAGAAAGAGATAGATAGATAGATAGAGAGAGAGAGAGAGAGAGAGAGAGAGAGAGAGAGAGAGAGAGAGAGAGAGAGAGTAGGCTTGTGTATCACAGCGACATGTCGTGTACGTTTGCCGTGTACCGGTGCAAATTCTTATACGAAGTTTACGCGAGCATAGGGCACATACACGCATAGAGTTCATGAGATCCTGTATAAAGGTAGTTGGCCAAACATATGCGTGATTTAAAAATATAATATATTCAACGCTTGACCGCCATTGTGCTGTTTAACTAGTCAGCCATACTAACTACCAAGCTTTTCTCTATTTTCACTTCAGCTTTTTTATCGCTTCTCTTCGATCGAATTTTCCTTCACTTCCTTCTATCTTCCATTCTTCTCCTTTTGTGTGAGTTTACAAGAGCTTACACAAGATCCGACAAATATACGTACGACGTATTTAAATATACATATATCTACTTTATTTTTATATCGTTATTTTTTTCCGTACCTCTGTGTAAAACGAGTTCAACGATTTTTTTTCTCCGTAAACTATACGGTATAACGATCGATGAAGAGAAGGAGTATTTTTACATTTTATTTTAACTTCGTCGTCGTCGTCATCGTCGTCGTCGTCGTCGTCGTCGTCGTCGTCGTCGTCGTCGTCGTCATCATTGTTGTCGTCGTTGTCGTCGTGTTGTACGGCCTTTGACAAAAAAGGTATCTCTTGCGCCCCATTTTGCTCCGACAATAACGAGCATGTTTTATTTATTCCTTTTTTTCTCCCCTGTTAGTCAGCTTATAATTAATCGTTGATATTTTGTTTTCTTATTTTTGTTACAACTCGATGATATATTTCGACGTTGCTCGCAATTCGTTGTTTTAACATTTTCCTTCAATTTTTTCCCTTACGCTTTATCTCTATCGTCAAGCACTAAAATGAGAGATAGAGAGAATATTTAATCGAACCGTCTTCTCTCTAAATACATAGTTACATACATACATATGTAAGTACACATACCTATAGATATGTGTGTGTGTGTGTGTATATATATATATAGCTTCATGATATTCACGGACGTATCTAATTTATCATGTTTTTAATGAAAAAGGTCTTTGAGAGTAAGTTACTCAACCGTTGTAATGTGTTGTAAAACCTTCGGAAAGAAGATTTAAGCGACCATTTGTGTTCACGTAATTTAAACAAGCGTGTTCCATTAAATTTTAAAAAAGATCGATTCAACGATATATCCCTGTTTGTCGTGAAAATAAAAAAATATTTACGCGCTGTTGGAACGTGAAACATTATGAATCCATTTCTTTCATGGTATCTTAATATCGTCGGTATTACTTTAGTGAAAAATGTCCCTTCTATTTTCCTTCGACGATTAATTAAAATTTTTATGATCGACCTCTCGCTCTATTAACGACTGAGTCACATTTGAAAAAATATGGATAGAGATTTTTAACGATTTTGTATAGAAGATATAACATACAATAGCAGAAAATAAAGTTTATCAATAACCTTATACGCCATCGATTGTTTAAAGAAGCAATAGGAGTGACTGAAAAAAAGAAAGAAAAAAAGAAACACAACTAAAGAAAACAAAAAAAGTTTTATCTCATTTCCTTATATTAAAATCATTCCTTTCATTCGCGAGCGTATATTAATTTTAAATCGTAATATTTGTACGAGCGAAAACGATTTTTTTTGTTTTGCGCACGAACAAAAGTATTACTGTTCTATCTGTAATATTATATTTATAAATGTATAAAAAGGGATTCTTTAAAAACGATATGTTTTCAAAAAAAAAAAACTCAATTTAATTTCTCCCTTTATACAAAGTAATATTTTTACTCGACATATTGTCACAATGCAATACGTTTATTTTAATAAATAAAAAGAACAAAATTTGAATACTAGAAATATTATCGTACGAGATACGACGACGTATGTATTTATATTGTATTATCGATCGTTTCTAAACAATTATTATTGTGACGACATGAAAGTTCGTTCGGCAATAAAATTTTTACTCGCAAAAAATGTAGAGATTATATGCGTACCATTTAATTTCGATCAATTAAGCTTTTAACGCGTTTCGACGTTCCGCGCGACGCTCGGCTAGAATTTTAGCAGAGACGGAGCATAACGTAATTTAATTAGATTTTCCCCTTACTTCGTTCGCTCTAATTTAATCTCGTTCCACTAGGTTCTACATTCATTGCAATAAGGGCCACGGCACTCCTCCGCGTTCTTTGTTTTCATATCGTCGAACGGATAAGCACGAGCCGCGATAGATCTCGACGGACGTTCCACGTGCCAGTAGCTTAATTGCTCGGGGATTCGTGCTCTTTATACCTGTTAAACCGCGAATGTACTCACACCTTTGCACGTGCCACGGCTCCCCTATTACATACACGCACGCCCATATACACGTACGTACGTACATATGTACATTTCAACGTTTCTATAGGAGTATTTCAGCTTATAACCTAATTAAAAGAAAGTCTTATACGCGATCGAGTTAATATGATTTATTCTCAATAACATACAATATAGTTAGAAAATATATATATATATATATATATATATATATATATATATATATATATATGCATGAGAATCTGTGTAAAAAGAATTAATGAGTTAAAATACAGGATGTCAGAAAAATTTACGATATTTTGCAATACGAAGGAAATTATATTTCCCTTTTTTTTTCTTCTTTTTTTCCCCCCTCCGTTTCGTATTGGCCGTGTTATTTATATTTCCTTTTAACGAGTTCTTATACGGCCTCACTCCTTTTTCAATAGTCGTAGCGCGATTTTCGAGACACCGTGTATAATTGATTCCGTGTAAATCGAATTTATGGATTCGATGATCCACGCGAATTACCGTCGGCTGTGGTATCTCTGTTATTGCTTTATCGTGTATTAGAGATAGGCAGCGGGAACTTTCCATTTCCTCGTTTGAAATTCGAAGTACGTTCTCCCGGAGATTTGTGCGAGTCGATCGAAGGGGTGGCGTAGTCTCTCTCTCTCTCTCTCTCTCTCTCTTTCTCTCTTTCTCTTACTCTTTCTCTCGTACTCGCGGAGAATCATTGGATTGAGCTCGCTTCGTACAAACTTGTTTTACAAAGAGAAAGAAGAAAGGAAATGAAGAGGGAGAGGAGGATTATAAAGGAGAACAAAAAGGGGGATGGAGAGGGTGGGTGGAGGTGGAAGTGGAAGTGGAAGTGGAGAAGGAGATGGAGAAGGACGAGGAAGACTACAAAGAGAATCCAATAACTTTCATGATCATAAAAGAACTGCGTTATTACATCAAATCAAGGTTAAAACGATGTCTCCTTCGATATCGCCGGATGTAGATTGTTCAACGTGCGATTCAAAAGAATTTTCTCTCCTATTATCGCTGACGGAATCGTAGCCGATAATTGTGGATCTGCGAGTAACGAAAAAAAAAAAAAGAAAAAAATACAAAAATACAAAAATAATAAATAAGAAAAAAAGAAGAATAAAAAAAACGAATAAAGAAAGGAAAGAAAATAACACGGAAACTACTTTTGCGAATCGATAATCATTAATCGATACTATTTTCTCTCTCACGGATGAGTTCTTCCTTCGCGTATCTATCGAATAATTTATATTTGATCGACGTTCATAAATTATTATTACGATCTTATTATTCATCGTGGGTATTCCTAAAGCTTCAAAATTCGAGGTTGACCCTCCGGAGAATTCGTACGTGACCCGAACGAAAATTCAGTTTCTTTCCATAAATCGGTAGATCAATCTTGCCGGTTTCTCGAAGTTCGTTCCAGAGAGTAAAAGGAAGAAGAAGAAGAAGAAGAAGAAAAAGAAGGAGGAGAAGGATAAAAAGAAGAAGAAGAAAAAGAAGGAGGAGAATGATAAAAAGAAGAAGAAGAAGAAGAACGAGTGAAGAAGAAGAAGAAGAAGAAGCGAAGAAGAGAGCATAGAGATAAGAAAGAATGGACGTTGAAACGGAAGAGGGATCCTACGAACGAGCGATGTATCAAATCGGATTCAATATCTCTCTTGACATTACGTAAAGATGCTATTTCTCGATTCGAGTTTGTTCTCTCTCTCTCTCTCTCTCTCTCTCTCTCTCTTTTCTTATTCTTCTTTCGTTTTCTAGCAAATCCTACGACAACCGTTCGACCAAAGCTCTTGCAAACGGTAAATTGAAAAGCGTACCTATATTCGAGAAAAATCCGTTATCGTCCGTCTCTCAATTTGGATTATCGTTGATTATTATATCTTTTGAAAGCTTAGAAACAGTTGTATCGGTTGCTTTCTACTGAAAACCAACGCCTGATGCATTTCTTTCTTCTCCCATCTCCATATTTTTAACTTTTTCTTGTTTCCCTTCTCCTCTCTCTCTCTCTCTCTCTCTCTCTCCGTCTCTTTGTCTTTCTCGGCAGGCAGGTGTATTAAGCGTGAAATTAAAACGAATAGGATCGTCAACGTCGCGTGTAGAGTTTAATTTAAAAATGTAGGCCACGATAAACTGCTTCGTGTATGGCATCATAAACTTGGCATTATCTTAAAAAATGGGCCTCAAAGAAATATAAATCCGATCTACGTTATCCGACCCGACGACAGCCTCCTTTCGTTTCCCTTCGGACCAAAGAGACGATTTTAAACCCTCGATGAATAACGACCTTGAATTTTACATAAATTTCTACTTACTTTCGTAGTCAAAATCTACAATGTTTTGAACGCTTGATATCTTCCAAAAAAATAAAGTGAAAAAATAAACTTGCAACATCATCGTATTTTTGAGATTCATTTTCATTAAAAAATCATAAGTAACAAATTATTTTTAATGATAATTTGATACAGATTTCGTATAGTAACACCGAACGTTCATTTTCGTAATTTAAATCACGAGAGATTTTCGTATGCAAGTAGATCGATGAGACGATTTTCTTGGCTTTCGGTATAAAATGTGGTTCTTTTCGCGAAACTGGGAGTCAGAAAAAAAGTGGAAAGAGGAAAAGAGAGGAAAGAAAGGAGGGAAAGAAGGAAAAACGAACGACCAGTGGATCAAACCGAATCCAATAACTCCCGTGGGATTACAACTCTGACCCGCGGGAGTCTATCGGGTTGGAAGATGAGAGGGATGAGGGACAAGGGCTGCCGTTGATGTTGCTGGCGTTGTTGGTGGTCGAAGAAGCACGAAGAGGGGAAGAGGAGGTTGGCTCGTGGCTTCATTTCGAAGCTTCTGCTGACGAGACTTGGTAGCCTTTACTATTTTGCGATACAACAGACGATGATGATCTATATACAATTTGGGATACATATGTGTGTGTGTGTGTGTGCTTTGAGATTTGACTGGGTTATCCTTGATCTCCTATTAATCGATATATCAATTACGTATATTAGTATAATCTCTCTCTCTCTCTCTCTCTCTCTCTCTCTCTCTCTCTCTATATATATATATATATATATATATATATATATATATATATATATATATATATATTATAACGTATATTAGTATCTATATATATATATGTTGACGTACATATTATTATACGCTAATATGTCTGACATTCAGTTCACGTTCTACTTGCGATAAAATATTGAAATTAATAATATAATTAAATCATTAATGATCTATTGTAATTGAAAATTTCTTACGGCTTTTCTTCACTTATACAAATACAATTATAGGAATATTCTTAAAGGTATTTTGAAAATTTGCCTTTTATACCGTATTGATTTTCTATTTTCGATGAAAGATGCTCGGATAAATCTATGGGTTTGCTTTCGGCGACGCGACGGAAGTATTTTCGAAGGGAAGGCTTCGAAATCGGGAGGCGAGATATCAAAACTACCCACAGCCGTGGGCAAAGGTAAGAGCTAGCGGGCAAATGACGAAACACAAACGGTCGGTACTCAATCACGTTCGCGGTAGGTACAACGATTTTCGTGACGCGCCACGTGAATTCACCGCAAATTGAATTTCTCTGAAACGTGGCGGTCTCGTTCGCTATAGTAAATAACACACATACATACATACATACATATATATATATATATATATATATATATATATATATATATATATGTATATATATGTGGATAAACGCATATACACAAAAGCACACAGATCTTCGTTCTAGTATTTATCTATACCTATATTTGAGAAGAAGGCGAAAAGCTTTCGTGACACAGGAATTCTCACGGACACGAGGATACACATTTCTACGGCACAGAAAGTGAGATAGATGCAAGCAACGAAGAAACCGAATGGACGCTTCAGCAACCAACGATAGGTATATAACTTATAAGCCTTTCGTGGGATTTTGACAAATCGTCCGAATCCTGTTTCTATTTCTCTCTCTTTCTTTCTCTCTCTCTCTTTCTCTCTCTCTCTCTCTCTCTCTCTCCCTCCCTCTTTCTTTCTCGTTCTCTTTCTTCTACATTCCTTCGTGATCCTCTCTTCTAGCCGAGGTAGAATTACCTCGGTGACCAGTGGCGTGCCACTAAATTCTCATGCCTTGTTTCGGTACAACTTTCCCAACAGTCCTAGTACTCCTCTTTTCTACAGAATTCTTCATGTTTCTACTGTTTCTATATCTCTCTCTTACCTTCTATACGGGTTACCTTTGTTTCGAGTACGTCGTTTGTAAAATTTACCAGACTAGACCAAATACTATCTTCCGTAGTAGATTTTTATCTAACTTTTTGTATTTCTTTTCCTTTTTTTTTTTTTTACATCAAATACATAGTCGAAACGAACGAATTCTTTTAATAACTCTCCATCTCTACTTTCCATTATTCTTTTTTCGTCGCCGATTGTGAACGAATAAACAAACATCGTTGAAAGTAAAGTCCTATTTACAGTGCAAACCTTATTAATGTCTAAACGCCCATCCACGTTCGTTATCCATTATTTATGTATAAAACGTTCGATGGAAACGTAGAGGAAGCTTTTTCATCGATCGATTTGCCATTATATGGTGTTTCGGTCCATGTCTGTGTTTGTGTATTTGTAAATAACGTACATACGTGCATGTTCAACATTGTATGTACAAAAGTTAAGCGCGAACGTAAGTATTAAGTTATGCATAGTTCACCGAACATTTGTCACGAATATGCAATATACCCAAGGAGATGCGCATTTAGGTCATGCACGCTATCGCTCATGAATTATCGACCGTTTACGTATGTATATGTATCTATGTATATACATATATGCATTACATATTGTACGATCTATAGGTTTAGTCTAATTATCAATCCACATACGTATTAATCGTCGATGGTTGTGTTTGATGTTTGCAAAAATTATATTTTCTTCCTCCTTGAGGTAGCTTATGTTAGCATTGAATTCTATTTTCTCCCCTAAATTTCTATAAAATAATGGAATTGGAATAACGAAAATAGAATGTTTCAATAGAATGTGACAGTTGAACAGACGTATTTTAGAAAAATTCCTATTTATGTATTATCGTTTCGTAAAATAAAATGATTATTAAAAATGAAAAGAACGAATGTAAAACGTATCAATATTCATAATAATACAAATTTAGAACTACTTACTAACTAAGGTGAGGTAGGGTATACTGTGTTGAAAATGTGGTGGACTACAGGCTTCTTCCGGTCTTGAAATGGCACTTCCTGTTTGTACCTCTATAACGTGACCGTCTCTTCGATAAAATGCCATGCACATGTAACCGCTTCGGCTGCGAAGAATTCAAATCGTTGAGATACAAAGAATGTGTATGAATATGTGTGTGTGTATATATATATATATATATATATATATATATACACACTCACACACACATACACGATAAGTCTAAAAGAATGTCGTTTGTATTTTAATAGAAAATATTTAATTTTGAATAAAAAGTAATTAATTTATATTAGAAAAAAAAGTTAAAAGTGTTGAGCATTGCACTTCGAACTGATTTATATTAATGATTTTGTTTTCCGTGTTTCAAAATATATCAAATTTAAATTATACATTAGAAACAATAATGAATAATAAAAATTACCATCCGACTGTAAAATGGGCAACGAGCATGATCATTATCATGCCAGGAGCAGCGTTCGACTGTTTTATA
The DNA here is from genome assembly GCA_911387935.1 of Dolichovespula saxonica. NCBI lineage: Eukaryota > Metazoa > Arthropoda > Insecta > Hymenoptera > Vespidae > Dolichovespula > Dolichovespula saxonica. The sequence goes on along the minus strand of OU426993.1, from coordinate 10,979,101 downwards.
CTATTGCAGAGAATTTTCACATCCTGATCCTCTTGTCCAGGAATATATTGCCCGTCCAAAGAGCCACCGTCGAACCTAGAGGAACTACCGTTTGATCGAGCTACGTGAAGGGAAGCATTTCTAGGATGAAAGGTATAGGATCTTGCGAGATCTAGTGTGTGCCATGTGAGTCCTCCGCTACTGTGACCAGTCAGCCAGCTCGGGAAACGGCATTCGCCTGGTGATGAGACTGCAACACAAACGGATCAAAGTCAAACTCTAGTACAGTAATAGAACCTTCATTAAGGTTCTGCCATCTGGACAGTCTACTTATATATAGTTCTATCGTTCCTATTTGTTCTAATCCATTAAAATATATTTTCTATAGACGATTCAATGTCTTTACTGTTCTACCTTCGATTTATAATAATGCAATTATGTAGGATATGAAAGTATATTATTATATGATATTCTAAGAGAATCAATTTTCTAATGTCAGTTATGCATCGATATATTTGAAATAAAATATCCGTCTCTGTTAACCTACGGATACTTCCTTTATATTTTATGGACGTAAATTATGAAAAATGAAAAGAGTTATTTCGGTCTTCTAGAAACGAGAAATGATAGCAAAGGATTAATAAGGTTTAAGAGACAGAGATGAACGGATAGAACAAGAAAAAAGGAAAGAAAAGGGGTTGAATAGAAAGGTGGAGGGATGGGCTGACAGTGTGCATGTTCGTACGGCCGCTTTTATGGCGCGTAAAAGCATTGTTGCACGACGTGAAAAAGAATGGAAATAATTCAGGTGCTCTTTCGATAAGTCTGCCGACGCGAGCGGCCGAAACACAAATTCCTCGATCGTAAAAATCGAATGGTGCTTTCTCTCCAACCCTCGATCTCACCCTCACTCTCTCTCTCTTTCTCTCTCTCTTTTTCTCTCTCTCTCTCTTTCTCTCTCTCTCTCTCTCTCTCTCTCTCTCTTTCTCTCTTTCTCACTCACTACCTTCGTTCCCCAAGCTCGTTCGCTTTTTTGTCTCTTTTTCCCTCTACGAGCTTTCTCGTTCGTCGTTTCCTTCTTCTCTTTCTTCTTCCTCCGTATGTACTCACGGAAGCTAGGTAGGTAGGTAGGTAGGTTGGTAGGTAGGTAGGTAGGTAGGTAGTTAGGTAGGTATAGCTAATACGAATTTTAACGACGACGATAAAATCGCGCGGGGACATAGAAATGGCGGCTTGAACTTCGGTGCTTTTCTTTATTACCGAGTTACGCCGTAGCTATATATATGTGTGTATATATGTATGTGTGTGTATGTATGTGTGTGTATCATGCTTGGCCGAACAGGTAACTAACTACTTCTCCCACTCTCCTTCTCTCTCTCTCTCTCTCTCTCTTTCTCCTTATTTTTCTTCCTTTTTCTTTTCTCTTTCCGTGGCGATATCCATTGGGTTCATATTTAATGCGCCGATTATCCACGCAGCATGTCAATTCATGACTCGAGCTATCATCGATTTTTCTCCGTCTGTCTGTCTCTCTCTCTCTCTTTCTCTTTCTCTCTCTCTCTCTCTTTCTATCTCTCTCTCTCTCTCTCTCTTTCTATCTCTCTCTCTCTCTCTCTCTCTCTCAGTCTCTCTCCGCCGTTTCTTTGGACATAAGAGATAGGTCACTGTCACGTAAGAGAGACTCTCGCGCAAAATGTATGCACTCTATACACATCCGTGTGATATCATCGTTTAAGCGATCCTCGAGCAACTCCAAGCGTCCCGTTGAATTATATGGAGAAGGAAATTTCGTGTCGAGCGAGGAAAAGGAAAATATGAGCACCGACCGAGGCTCGATATTGTACTCCGAAAGAAAAATAGAGAATGCATGTACCGTCTCGTATTTCGAGTGGGTATACATATGTATGTATGTATCTCTATGTACATACGAGTACAAAGAACAATAATAGCACACATGCGAGTAATCCTTTTTTTTTCTTTACAGAGATATTCTATCAGTACGATCCTTTCTCCAAAACAACATTTCCATCCATTTTATACCACGATAATACGAATTTATTATAGATTCGAACTTCTCTCTCTCTCTCTCTCTCTCTCTCTCTCTTTCTCTCTCTCTCTTTTTAGTTTTTGCTTTTTACGATGGCCCATGTTCCGTAAAACGTTTCTTATTCTTGCAAAAGCGGCATCCTTCTCTTTCTCTCTGTGGCTTTTCATTCGCTTCATAAACCTAATGTCTACGTAGGAGAAACTCGCGATGCGCCCGCAAAACTCGATATCTCGGGACGTGGCAATTTCTGTAAGACCACTTTTTACAACGAAGAAAACGCTTCTTGGGTTCTGGTTACTCATCTACGAGATGACTTTCTCGCTTCCTGGCGCCCAACTTCTTCTCACAGTTCTTCTCCTCCTCCTCCTTCTCCTCCTTCTCTTCCTTCTTTTCTTCTTTCTCCTATCTGTCCTTTTTTCATCCCTTTTTCTCGAATTTTCACGCTACCTTTCGTTTCTCACACGGGAGACAAGAGATTCCTGGCAGAATTTGTGTTACAAAATATATCATCCTTCTGTTCACCCGTTCTCTCTCTCTCTCTCTCTCTCTCTCTCTCTCTCTCTTTCTCTCTTATCCCTTTTGTTACCTTTCTGATCTAATTCGTTTTCCTCTCTTCTTCCCCTTCATCCACATTTCGTGAAAACGTATTCGAATCGATTCGAATTTGGCGACTAATCGATACTATTGAAATCGGTTGAGAATAAAATAGGAAGGGAGAATATTGAAGAGGATAGAGGCAAAGGATAATCCAATGTTAATTCATTTCTCTTTTTACTTGACTATCTTCTTTCATCTTATTTCCTTCCGCTCTCTTTCGCACATCTCTTCTGCAATGCCTACTACGACGAAGCTCCGCGAACTCGTCTCTTTCTTTTTCATTTTGTACTTTTTTCCAAGAAGCTCGTGCTCGTCCTCTCACAAGTTCTATCCGCGTGTCGTTGACTCCGCACTCGACTTAAAACGATTCGTGAAAGAAAGTGGCAACTGTAGAGGATAGTGGATAAGAAGAGAGAAAGAGAGAAAAAGGGAGAGAGAGAGAGAGAGAGAGAGAGAGAGAGAGAGAGAGAGAGGGAAAGAGGGAGAAAAAGAGAGAGGGAGAGAGAAAGAAAGAAAGAAAGGGATGGAGAACGAAACGAGAGGAAGATACAGAAAACCCACCGAAGTGAAATCCGTTAACGAAGTTTGCCCTGAGACTGTACGTACTAAGATACGGGTTTGTAAACTGAAAATGAGGAGCACGGGAGTAAGTGGAAATGAAAAAAAAAAAAAAAAGAAAAGAAAAAGAAAGAAGTAAAAGGGAGAAAGAGGAGAAAGGAGGTCGAGCTTACTACCGTGTAAATATTCTCTCTTTTTTATATTCACGATCGTTAGTCGAAGTCAATACGTTGACACGTTTGATCAGCGAACCCTCATCAAAGAGATGATATATTTTTCGTTTGTAAAATATCGAGAAAAAGGTCGAGAGATCGATCTTCCTATCCCTCTCTCTTTCCCCCTTCTTCGTCATGAAATAAAAATTGTGAATCGGCGTCGATAGTTACGAGCGTAGAAACGCGGATATTTTCGAACACGAATCGGAGGATCATATTTTTAAAGGAGCGTTTACGATAAGTGGCCGATTATTGGTCTTCGCATACTCGACGATCGTTTTATATGGACCATTCGCTCGGACCGATAAATCTCTTGAACAGACTCGTTCCATGGGATTCTTGAGTTTGGTCGTGCTTCGTTCGAATAATTTTAAACGGATGTTTTTGTGAAAGGTCGAATGGTTTCAGAAAGGAGAAAAGATAAGAACGTATGGCCATTTTATGATTTGGAGGAGAGTTTAAAGATATTTCGAAAGATCTATCGTCAACTCACCTTTCTTCAAGGTCATTGTCCTAGAGCCCTCCATAGGACTGGAAAGGCCATTGCAAGTAGCATCGCCACTCTGAGCCACCCGGTATATTTCGGCCGCGCCCTCGGGCACCGGTCCACTCGGTAGGGCGACGTCATGATGCATGGCGCCCATGCCCATGGCAGCCCTGTTTAGATTGCCCTGCACCGTCTGACTGGCCTTCTCGTAGACGAAGCATCGGTATCGATCTTCGTTGCTCGACGCGTGGTTGTGATGTAAACGGCCGACGAGGTACCGGCTGCTACCCTCCTTCCATGTGGCCAAGCACTCGAGCTCCTCCACTGGAAACATGCGAATTTACGTTCTCGTGAACTCGCGGCCTTATACGAAAATAAAGATTCTCGAAACACCCTTTATTATAACGTATTGTCATAAGTACTTTCAATTTTGTTTCCTTGCCATCTATCTATCGTTATCAGAGATTAACTTTCAGCGGGGGAGGGGGAGGGAAAATAATGAATTATAAATAGAAGCTTACTTGTCAGTTGACACAACGTTGTTAATATTTATCAATGTATATTACATATGTAAATCTTATATATGTAATCCATTTGCGAATAAAAGGAAACATTAGAATTGAACGTTGTTGACGAATGAAATATTTATTTATATGTTTACACATATACGAATTATTTTCCGAACAAATTTGTGAGAATACATTCGAACGTACCAAGATACAATATTTTATCTCTTTTATCAATTCATGATCATTACCTGCATACTTGTCGCGTATATGTAATATTCAATTTTATTTGGGAATAAATTAAACTCGTTAAAATCGAACGGGAAATTGAAGTTCTCTTTTTAAATTGAAACATTTTTATTTCAACGAGTACAAAGTAAATGCGTTGTAAACGTGAGGAATTTAATGTCACGTACAGAGATGTTCAAGATCGATCTTAGGAAATATTTCACGACGATTTCCTCGACGATCTTCGAACTTTGGTGAAAATACTTTTAGAAACTGATGTCGTGCTCAAAGCGACGATCTTTCGTTAATGAAAAGATCTTCACATCTTGGTACCGTCGCTCGAAGGCTAAAGCTGTCGTCGTCGGCGTCGGTGTCGTCGTCATTGTCGTCTATCGTGTGCCGCTTTGTACGTACAACGACGACGACGACGACGACGACAACGGCACAGGCTCGCAAAAGAGATAGTTCGTTCGTATAGCATCGAGAATCATAAACCCTGTGACTGAGAGTCTCTATAACCGATCGCGAAAGAACTTTTACGGAAGTGTAAACGGATGGTTGGAACTATCCGTAAGAAAAAGAAAAGGAAAAAAAACAAAAGGGAGTACGTTGTGGCTTTAAACGGAGAGAGAAAAAGAGAAATGGACACTGAGAAGAAGGAGAAAGGAAAAATAGAGTGGAAAAACGGAATGGGAAGAGACGAATGGGAGAATGGCAGAAAGAGATAGAGAGGAGAAGGGAGAGAAAGAGAGAAAGGGACAGAGATAGAGAACGAAAGAGAGAGAGAGAGAGGGAGAGAGAGAGAGAGAGAGAAGAGAGAGAGTAACAAGAAAGGGAAGCTGAAAGTCCAAGGAGTAAGAAATCGAGTCGAGAGGAGTGACCAGAGAAAGAAAGAAAGAGAGAAAAAGATAGAGAAAGAAAGAGAGAAAGAAAGAAAGAGAGAGAGAGAGAGATTTCCGGCTGAAAAACGATACCCCGATTTAAAGCTGTCGCCGCAGGATCGTTCGGGATCGTACTTTTGCTAGAATGGTGAAAGATCCTTTGTGGAAAAGAGACGACGACAACGACAACGACAACGACTACGACGACTACGACGACGACTACGACGACGAGGACGACGAAGAAACCAACAATTATCGGTTCGGTAACGAAGTCGCCTCGAGGCGACACCAACGAGAACGAGAAGGAGAGAGTGCAAAGAGCGAGATCTTATCATCCTCTATCGCCACCTCTGCCATCATTGGCACGACCAGCTTTTCCTCTCCTTCTTTCATTCATCCTCCCTCTCTTCCTCTCTCTCTCTCTCTCTCTCTCTCTCTTTCTTTCTCCCTCTCTCCATTCGTTCTCTTTCTTCCTTCCGCTCGTTCTTCGAGATCCAAGCTTTCCCGAAGAGCCGCGTATCTAAATCACATCTTACGGAAAAGTCGAGCTTCTCTCCTTTTTTTCGTTCCTCTTCTTTCTTTACCCTCTCCCCTCTCGTTCAGCCTCTCTTTTTGATCCTTGATCCTACCGAATGACGTCGCGAGCAATTTGAGAGGAACCAAACGAAAAAAACCGTCATCTCGTACCTTTTTACATTGAGAAGATTTGCTCTCGTACTTTATAAGGATATGTTTGTTCTTGGCACGTAAAAGGATCGTGTCACATGTTAAAAAGAAAGAAAGAGGGAGAGATGGAGGGTAGGAAGGAGGGAGGGTGCGAGGGAGAGAGAAGGAGTAATAACTAAGGGTCTTTTAGATTCTAGACCAAGAGAATTACGATCGGTAGTACTTCACCGGAAACGTCACGTCATTACCTTTCTAAATGAGATTCGTCACCTCGTAACTCGCAGGTGCTAAATTCGAGACTACAATCGTAACAGATTGCACGCAATAAAATGAATGAGGTGCATATCTATGTGGATATAGATATGTATGCATGTGTGTATGTACGCGCATGTCGATTTCTAAGTGCTACGTTACTTTTATTTCGTCCTCATATATACTCAACATATATTTTTATTTCCTTTTATCTTATCTCCTATTTGACTATCGTGCAATTAGAGTAATGCATTTGGACGAATCGACGCGTGTAAAGAGATCGAATGGGTTTGCAAGAAGAGTAGAAGGGATGGATGATCGTGAGGCACAGGGTAGGGCATCGAAGCGCCGAGGCAATTTGATTTTTGAAAATTCGTCGTCCGACCGAACCGTGCATCGAGCATCGCCACAAAGCGCTGGTTAAAAGTACGTTTCAGCCCGGTTACATTTCGCATCAAATTGTTTTCATTTTGGCTGGACGTCCGGTCGAGAACGGGCGGTTAAAGCGTATCGACGTTAAATCGAATCACCACCGAGGAAAAATGCAAATGCAAAAGATCTCTCTCTCTCTCTCTCTCTCTCTCTCTCTCTCTCTCTCTCTCTTTTTCTCTCGATAGCTTTTTCGTCGTTTTGTGTACTCCGTATTCGCCTCTTCATTGATCTATCCGTATTTATGCTCGTGGTATTTACACGTTACATATTGCTTTATTTATTCTACTTCTATTTTCGGAACTTAGCTTAAATAATACCGCACAAAATGTAACGAAACGAAATAAAATGTTATTCCAGCTCGTAGGTGCAATTGTTGAAGGATAAAACACATAATAATTCGCGGGTATATCAAACGTAAGGTAGCGTGACTTTTTCAAAAATTAATTTAATAACTGTTGGATCGCATTGTCGTAGATGATAATCTAAGTTGTAAAAATAAAAGACAAGTCGATCCATCCATATATTTTTCACTACGTCGTTCGACCGTAAAAGATGCATGTCTATTTAAAGCGAGGGGAGAAATAAGGAGAAAAAGGAAAAGAATAAAAAAAAGGAAAAAAAAAAGTTTGGCTTTGTTCCAGTTTCATGAAACCAACGTCGAAGGTATAAATCTCTGGAGGACTCGACGCCAAGCCTATGCGCGTACCTTTTAAAGAAATCCACGTTGACGCAAATCGAGAGGGTGGTTTTAGAAGGACGGGATGTTCGTTAACGGGACGAAAGTGATGGGGTTGGTCTTCTTCGTCCTCTGTTCGTCGAGACATTTAGCTCGGTAACCGCCCTCGATTCCTCGATCTATAGGAGGCGACACGAAATCGTTAATCTCGAGGTCGTCGAGTCCTTACCAAGTCATTCCCGATAAGAGAATCTCTAGAGAAGCCTTCTACGAGACACGATTTATCTTCTCTCCCACTCTCCCTCTCTCTCTCTCTCTCTCTCTCTCTCTCTCTCTTTCATTTCTCCTAACCCTCTCTTTCCTTCCTCTTCCGGAGACGCTTAACTCGCCTTTGAGAATATCCTAATGGTGTACGTATATTTGATACTCAATTAGAGACACGGACGATTTTGTGTCCATCCTTGCTTTAGAAATCAATGACATATCCCACTGTTATAGTAAATATACTCTTACTAGTCTTGTATCTTGGTTCGTTCGTAAAAAGAAAAATAAACAATATGATGACGATTATTGTTAAAAAAAAAAAAAAATTAAAACAGATTTTTATCAACGCTCGTACATTTATTGAAGATTTTACCGATAGCTTAATAAAATATATTATTTTGTTTTAATTTTACTTTACAATACTCACCGGCACTCTCAGAGGCGGAAACATCCGGACAGGCCTGATACCTGAAAAGGAGTCGACTGTCGTCCGTGCAAGTGTCGACGTTGCTTTGTGGAATCGAACAAGTACCATGACCCCGATTATACGAGAAGGTCATTGGTCCTCGAAAGGGACACGGTACTGGTAGTGCCTCCTCGCGAAACATAGAGTATAGGAGCGCATCGCCGGTGATGTACGAGCATAAAGACGACAAGGAATTTCTAGTGTGGCAGTAAGCTGTGAACAGAAATTAATCTTCCATTTATCTCCCCATTAAATACATACATACATATATATATATATATATATATATATATATATATATATATATATATATATATATATATATACATTTCGTCTTATGAACGTTGTAATAAATACCGTGAAATCGAGATTAAGGAGTCAGGAGATAGAGGATTGTTACAAATGATATTTCAAGAAAAATATTAATATCCTTTTTATGCGTGTTCATCATTGAAATTTAAAAAAAAAAAAAGAAAGAAAGACAACTTATATTATTCTCAGAAAATTATGAATCAAGACCTCGAGTATTTTTATCGTCCGAACCAGAGAAGCTTGGAAAGCTGCCGACGATGAGTAGAATGAAATATCCTCTTCATACGTCTGACAAAGAATTTTAATCGTGAGAACGAGCAAAAGGTGAAAAATTCTTCTATCGCTTATGCCCCGAGCAAAAAACGTCCCGCTTTTGAATATTTTTCCTGGAAGATATATACATACGTACGGCGAGCATGTAAATGAAAAGTTGCCGAGGTGTCTTTTCACGGTCGGAACGATTTTACGAGAAAGACGAGAACGATGATATCGATCGTGTCGTTTCGAGAGAACATTAGCCAGGGTGTTCGAAAAGTTTCGACGAAGACACCTTCGATTTTCATGGCTTTAAAACGTAGAATATTATGTTAGGACACGACTCGAGAGAACATTAACCTATATTTTGGAAGTTCCATCCCCCTAGTTGACTTTCAGAGACAGTTGACTCACCCCCATATTTTTTTCCCTTCGACCTCCCTCGACCATGAAAACTCCATTAAATCGCTATAAATACTTTTCCAAATTACCTCCTGTACGATTTGAATGATGTTCTTTAAATATCGTCCGCCATTCATATAACTTTCCAACATTTTAATAGCGGTGGCTAGTCAGCCTTATTTCGTTTCGAATTAAATCACAATTATCGAAGGATCTCTTACCTCTCTCTCTCTCTCTCTCTCTCTCTCTCTCTGTCTCTTTCTCTTTCTCTTGATCTCTCTAACTCATTTAGATTTGCATATAAACGTCGGATTTTCTAGCGTACACGTAATAAAGCTGGATAATTAAGATTAATGTTTTCGAGTAAAAGTCGAGACAGTCCTGCTAAACCGTTGCTACGCTCGCATACATAAATGTTGCGTGTAATAACGCCACAAGTGCGCTAATTACCGCGCTAATGTAAGCTCGTTTAGATCGTGACCAAAAGAAAAAAAATAATATAGCAAAGAGTGTGCGTGCTTGTGTGTCTGTCTGTTTGTTTGTTTGTCTGTATGTGGGTGAGAGAAGGAGGGAGAGAGAGAGAGAGAGAGAGAAAGAGAAAAGAAAGAGATGTAAAAACGAAGCAGACAATCCAAAGAGATAGATGGGTAAACATATTTTACTAAAATACGAGCAAAATTCATATTAACTAAAAGGCCTGTTATCAACCAAGTGAAAAATACGATGAAGGTAAAGCACGGTGATATCTTCGGTGGAAAAATAAAAAAGTTAATACAAAAGTTACTCGACAAAGGAAGAAAAAGTGGCGGAATGACGAATTTTCTCCGAGTACCAAGTTCATATGGACGAGTTGAAGTAACTCCGGCGTAGAAAACGTTCCTCGCGATCCCTTTTCTTCGAGTTCGGAAAAGTGGCGTGACGAGTCGGCAAAGACTTCGCCTCGCGAATGAACTTAACTTTTCTCGTGCGCAGGTGTTACTCTAAGCGAAGAAAAATGAACGAAAGCCCGACTATTAGTTTCTTTCGTGCATAGAATCGCATGCAGCACACCAAGTCGTTACGGTTCGTCGAGTTTTTTTTCAATTGATATCTTTTCGTTTGTTACTTCTTTCACATTTACTTATTAAAATATATCGTAGAAAAATGATTTACAGAAAATTAACGGGATTAAATGTTTTGTAAAAAGTACTATCTTTGTAATATTTTTATGAAAAAAAAAATAAAAAAAAAAACGGAAGAAAAAATTGTAAAGAGAAAAGAGGAGAGAGAGAGAGAGAGAGAGAGAGAGAGAGAGGAGAAGGAGAAACAATTTCGTTGATGTTAAGAAGAGCCATACACGGATATTTTCTCTCTCTTCTCCTTTTTTTCTCTGCCAACACCGAAAGCACGAAGCAATAATATTGTGGCGCCCGAGGCGATGGGTGGGGAAAACGGGACCTAATTTTAAAACTATTAAAGCGTTGCAAAAAGTGCAATATTGTGTTTTACCTCCGCCGTTGTTCTTCGTCCTTTCCCTCGCAATCCCTTTCTCTCTCTCTCTCTCTCTCTCTCTCTCTCTCCCTTCTCCCTTCCTCTAGGATACGCTACCATAGCTCTTTTTATTTTCTATTAAACGCTTGCCGTTATTTATGCTTTCCTAGACGTTAAATTTTCGCAAATGGAAAATAGAAAACGACGTGGATCGTTAAGGTAACGTTGCTTTAGCATTAATTCGTTCTGATCTCGTCGTTCATATTTTATTCTCTCTAGAATCTCCCTAAAAGTTTTTATAATCCTTTAACTCCGTAGATCCTGACGGCGATAATTTAACGTCTCGGTCGACGGGCGCGTTAATTCGCGACGCAACGCTTCGGAGACAAAGAGGCTTTTATTAAATAGAAGAAACGATTTTTCCGTTGTAAGCAGACGGACAGAGCAAGTCGAGTGGGATGGTCGTAGGGCACAGCATGGTTTACTCGTCCGTTTCTGTCGCTTCCCCATTCGTCGTATTTGTTTATCCGTCCTTCTTCACGTCTACTTGTCCTTCCATTCTGACCCAATTCTCTCGGTTCTTCTAGCTACTTCACTCGAGCCCGAACATTTTCCTGTCTCTTCTACTTTGTGTATCACGGTTAGTATGTACTACAATTCTTTGGAGTGACAACAACGGACCACCATTGGTACGACCCATATTTTTTCGCGGCCAGCAGGACGACGATTTCGGCCACGAAAAGCAGAGAAATGCAAGCTGCGGGTGATAGTATTCTCTTCCTGTCTGTATGTCTGTCTCTCATTCTTTCTCTCTCTCTCTCTCTCTCTCTCTCTCTCTGTCTCTCTTTCTCTTTCTGTCCGCCTGCTGCTTGCGGTATAACGCTAGACAGATTAAAAATCTATTAAAAAGAGAGAGAGAGAGAGAGAGAGAGAGAGAGAGAGATAAAGAGAGAGAAGGGAAGAGGAGACTTTGACAAATCGTCGAAAAATATGGGCGAAGAGGCAACATCCACCGCCAAAAGTCCTGGTGCTTTATTCGTTCTTTTCTCTTATCCTTTTTTGGCCAACCACGTAACATCGTCACAAACTCATCCTACTGCTCTTTATTCCTTCTCCATGTCTCCTCTCTCTCTCTCTCTCTCTCTCTCTCTCTCTCTCTCTCTCTCTCTCTCTCTTTTTTCTTTCTGATCTACTGCCAAACTCTACTTTCCTTCCATAACGCGTTATCGCTATATCCTTTCTATTCCGCAACATTACGGACTTGGATCGTATTCGCTGTCGGGCTTTCTTTCACGCGAGAAACTTAGAAACTTCGATCTTTCCTCTCACTCGTTACGTTAAATAATAAATTTCGATCTTCCACTGGCGGAACGATACCGTTCTCTCTCTCTCTCTCTCTCTCTCTCTCTCTCTCTCTCTCTCTCTTTTCCTCTCTTGGTGCTTTCACGATATTTCGCGTGAATAGAAAATCAAGTTCGTATCGAAGAATCGCAGAATAATTTTTAACTTTTCGAAATATCCGATCGATTTTTTTTCTTTGAATTATTTTCCTCTGATCTTTAGGATCTGTTTTCACGGGCGTGTGTGTGTTTTTTCTTCCTTTTTTATTTTTTATTTATCTTTTGTTGCATGATCGATAAAACTGTAGACGAAATAGGTATAACGTGTCAAATCCAGCAGTTTCCAACACGTCCAACCAATAACCTACTTCTCATCCCAATTCATATTTACTAGCACCTCTAACACTCACACATCTATTCCTTCACCGATATATGATCTTTCCCGAGCGTTCATTTCGTTCCCTTGTCACTACGTTATCACTTTCGATCATGGTTGGTCGATCAAAGTGTCGTTAACACGATGCAAAAAAAAAAAAGAAGGGACGATATCGTCTGTATATTTCTAAACATCGAACTTGTCTGAACGTTCCACTTAAGCGAATTTATTGATCGAGACATCCCTTGAAAAGGAAAAAGATGGATAGACGAATACATTGGGTTCGTCAAAAAGAGAAAACGTTCGATGAGTTACAAATAGAATGCGATAGTATTGTTTAAGCAGAGAAAGAGAAAGAGAGAAGAGAGAGAGAGAACGTTCAAATAACAGTATAGACAAAATAATTATTCAACTATATAAAATTCGATCTCGATTTCTCGCAATATAAGTATATTAAAGAGTTAAGTATAAATAACAAGTAAAGTATCATGTAACGATCTCAGTTTTCTTTCTCTTTTCCCTAGATCATAAAGTATAAGCATTGTAAACGAGTTTCACAGTCTCGGTGGAATTAACAAAACCATTTACTCTTTCCTAGTATTCTAACTCGTCGTCATTTCTACTGAGAAGGAAAATCGTTAAGTTCTCTTCGACGAATAATTCCTTACGTGCTACGACATACTCTCTCATTCTCTCTCTCTCTCTCTCTCTCTCTCTCTCTCTCTCTGTCTGTCTCTTTCTTTCTCTGTCTGTCTCTCTCTTTTTCTCTATCTATCTATCTATCTATCTATCTATCTATCTCTTTCTCCGTCTTTCTTTCTATCTCCTTCTATGCCACTCGCCCTCCCCTTTGCCTTCTTTTTTCCCCATCGTCTCGTCATCGTCGAGCTTTTAATTAACGATCGGCATTCTAATTAACGAGTGGATTTCCGAAGTGGTAGAGGAAAAGGATCGCGCGGCAAAAGGTGCACAGCTGGGAAATCGCTATCGATCGAGAACGAAACAACGTCGTAGAGAAAAGAACGGAGGAGGACAACGGCGAATGCACCCATCTTTTCCATGAAGCTTCTTCTTCTACTCTACCCCTCCACCTCCGTCTCCACCTCCACCTTCTCATCCAACTCCTCCTCCGTCTTTTCTTCCTTCTTCTTCTCGCAGATTGTACTTACTCTCTTTGTACTGGAGAACATTGGAGTGCTTCTCGTGAATGACGACGCAGCGGTAGCAGGATTTCCTGGAACGAAGAGAAAGACGATGTTCCTTTAGTTTAAAGTCCCGCAATGTCCTATTCCCTTCTCCTTCATCCTTCTTGAAGAAGGATCAAGGAATGGTAAGGGAAAAGAAAGAAAGAGAAAAAGAAAGAAGAAGAAGAAAAAAAAAATAAAAGGAGCACAATCACGATTATGAAATTTTTCTCGTTCATTTGCGTCGTACTTATCCACCTCACCGTATCTCGAATTCTTTTCAAGACTATTTGAAAAGTACGAGTACACTGAGTGTTATATATTTTATACCGCATGAATATACTATTAATCGTTCCGAGCATAGTCCATGAAAAAGTCATTAGGAAAATACCTCTCATAAAAAAAAAAAAATAAGAAAAAATAAAAATAAAAAAGAAGAAAGAAAAAAGAAGGAAAAACGAGAAATAATCTTGTAAGATTGACAAGAATAAAAGGTATAGAAATTCGCGAGGAACGATTAATTTAATATTATAATAAAGCGAGGACAAACGAGCCACATGGTTATATATTTTCTTTCGACCATGGCGTAACGTGAGGCCGTTTCCTTGGATTTTTTTTTATCTCGCTCGCCGGCTCGTATCGATCGAACTCGCTCTCGTGGTGAAAAAGTTAGAGAAGGGTGTAGAAGGAGAAAAAGGAGGAGGATGAGGAGGAGGAGTAGGAGAAGGAGAAGGAGGGTGAAAGCCGATAGAAATCTCCACGAAAACTTGAGGCAACTCGTGTGACACGAGCATTACGCGGAGAAACAACGTCGACTTTCTCTCTCTCTCTCTCTCTCTCTCTCTCTCTCTCTCTCTCTCCTCTCACTCTTTGTCTCTCTCCTACATACACGCAACACATACACACACATTTATACACATACACATACAGCCTTCTTCTTCTTCTTCTTCATCTACCACGTACTCACGTCTACCCCCTCCCAACTCCATCGTACTTTCCTTTCCTTACGTGTATATTGCGAGTATTAGAGAAGAACAACGTAACTCCACACGTAACACCAGCACTCTCTCCACTCTACTCCAAACCTCTCTCTCTCTCTCTCTCTCTCTCTCTCTCTCTCTCTCTCTCTCTCATCCTTTTCTTTGACGACGTATACCAAGCTCCCCCCATTCGTCCTTCTCCTTCCTTTTTCTTCCAAGCTTTTAATCCTTTCCAGACCCGAGGCCAAACTCTACGGGCAGTGCAAAACGGCACACACGAGGAGGAACGAGCCAAGCAACCGTCGGGCGAGGCGCCAGCAAGGCTGCGATATGACACGACGTGAGATCGAACCGATACGAATTGCGAAACAAACAGTACCTAGGCGAGCTCGTCATCCGACCCAACGCCGATAAATTGAAAAATAACGATATCGATATCGAAATATATCCACCCACGTTACTGTAGTTATAACTATAGTTATATACGTATGTCATTGCTAAAGCTATACTCGCAAAAAGGGACAAGATTGAACGGACGATATCGCGGACTCTAGGATTGATGAAATTTCGAAATTTGCCATCATGTTGATGCGCGTAAACTAATACGACCGAAAAGAACGGTATTCGTTTTGGATCGTTTTTTTGTTGTTTTTACTGAACTCGTTACCGTTATTATTATTATTATTATTATTATTATTATTATTATTATTATTATTATTATTATTATTATTATTGATAGATTATTCGTTCGATCGCTTTTCTTCCGTAAGAAAGATTACAAAACTCGATATGAATTCTCTTTATACGCTAAGATAACTACTACTCACATGTCGACTAGAAGAAACTTGTCCCCCTCATTGTGGAGACACCTGCCTTTACTGGAAAGCTCATTCCTGGATATTACAATCGATTGCCTCACGCCACTTTGAAACCAGGTGCCTTCCCAACGCGGTGGAAACGTACATTCTGAAACAATTTATTGAAAGAACATTAATATTTTGTCGTTATTATAAATAAATATGAATATGTTGAAAATAAATAATAATATTTTGTCATTATTCCAAATAAATATAAATATATATAAAATAAATATTAATATTTTGTTACTATTATCAATAGAACGACTTTGAAAGTTTATCGATTAAATATAAATAATATATATATATATATATATATATATATATATATATATATATATGTATGTATGTATGTATGTATGTAGATACATATGTACAGTGACTCACGAAAGTATTTGAACACTTGTCATGAAATACTTTATTAATTATAATAAGTATATTATAGAAAACTTACTGACATATTATTAACATTGGATGGAGGTATGACTCTCTACATTATATAGGTATAATTTCAAGCAAATCGAAATATATATACAATAGTTATGATTTATTTCTTACAAATATAATGATTACTGAAGCCACAAAAGTATTTGAACACATCGAATTAATGTCAAGAATTAATGTACACAAAGTTTTCCCAGTACTAATCGTAAACATTGATTGTCGTTAGTTGTTGTCTTATGTACATTTCTTAGTCACAGTCCAGTATTCGTGGTGAAATATTACGATATTTATCATGTGTCCGAAAAGATCTAAAATTTTTGAAAGTAAAGGAATATTAATTGTCAAGTGGCGCAAAGAAGGAAAGACACGGTGAAATAAGTAAATTATTAAATATAAATAGATCTACGATATATTACATTATTAAGAAATCGAAATCTGAAGGAATTATAAAAAATAAATACCGTTTAGGTCGACCAAAGGAATTAACAGAACGAGAAGAAAGAGCTTTGATCAGTGAAATAAAAAAGAATTCAAAGATTCCTGCTACAAAACTTGCAACGATAGTTAACCACAACTTCAAGAAAGATGTATATCCAGAATTATGTAAAAGGGTGCTACGTAAAAAAGATTTTCATGTCAGGGTTCCCAGAAAGAAGCCATACATTAGTGATAATAATAAGAAGAAAAGATTAAAATTTGCCGAAGAATTTATTAGCAAAGATGATTCTTTATGGAATAAAGTAATATTTTCAAATGAATCGAAATTTAACGTTTTTGGGTCAGACGGACGTAAGTTTGTTTGGAGACAAGCAAATACAGAGATGGAATTGAAAAATTATGATCTGGGGGTGTATGGCAGCAGGTGGTACCGGGTATTTGATCTTCTTAAAAGGAACAATAGATAAATACAAATATTTGAACATTTTGAAACAAAATTTAGAGGAATGTGCAAGAAAATTGGGTATTTACGTAGATTTTTACTTTCAACAAGATAATGATCCTAAACATACCGCAGGAATTGTTAAGGAATGTATTATATACAATACCCCTCACATGTTAGTCACACCACCACAAAGCCCTGATATTAACCCGATTGAACATCTATGGGCAATAATAGGAAAAGAACTACAAAAATTTAATATAAAATCAAAATCAAGTTTAAAAGACAAAATACTCGAAATATGGTGTTCCATATCACCAAGTGTTACAGAAAAATTAGTAAGGAGTATGTATAATCGCTTACAAGGTGTTATTCGTGCCAAAGGTGTTCCTACTAAATATTAAAGACTCAAAAATTACCTGTTCAAATACTTTTGTGGCTTCAGTAATCTTTATGTTCGTAAGAAATAAATCATAACTATTGTATATATATTTCGATTTGCTTGAAACTATACCTATATAATCTAGAGAGTCATACCTCTATCCAATGTTAATAATATGTCGGTAAGTATTCTATAACATACTTATTATAATTAATAAAGTATTTCATGGCAAATACTTTCGTGAGTCACTGTATATATGTATATATCGAAATATTTTCATTCTCTCTTCTTT
The DNA here is from genome assembly GCA_911387935.1 of Dolichovespula saxonica. Classification (NCBI taxonomy): domain Eukaryota; kingdom Metazoa; phylum Arthropoda; class Insecta; order Hymenoptera; family Vespidae; genus Dolichovespula; species Dolichovespula saxonica. Next base: position 10,961,673 of record OU426993.1, on the reverse strand, counting down.
GTCATTTACGTCGCGGATCTATCGAAGAACGCGAACAAATATATTCCATCTCCGAGATTCGATTATCCCTGTCACGAAGCCAAAACGGAAGCGTGTTTATATGGAGCTTTCTTGGAAGAAGACACGGAGGGGAAGAAGATAGAGATAGAGGTGACTTAGATGGAATATAAGGGGGAAGATGAGCGAAGGATCCTGTAATATCCACGATGAAGTAATTTGGGACAAATCGGTACGCGCAGCGAAGACAAAGGTTGTTGGAAGGAGAATGACTGTATATGTGTGTATGTATATGTGTTCGTGCATATGAGAGAGAGAGAGAGAGAGAGAGAGAGAGAGTCGCGGTACCGAGATGAGAATTCCCAAGGTGGAATAATCCCAAGGGTGAGGCGAATTTCCGGGAACTACCGTCGGCGTGGAAGGGATACATCCCGGCGAGTTATCGACGATAATCGAAATCCAGGGTAGTCCCTCGTGCCTCGTTCGTTTCCCTATGTTCGCGTCCACGAGTCCAAAAGACCAAAATGCGACTTGGCTAACGTGTTTCTACATGCACACGTGCACCATCTACAAAGACTTGTACGTGTATATTCGTTGTTTTATCAGATGAAGAAATGATGAGTCAAGGAATCTCAAGATTTTATTCTACGATACATCTGAACGATCTGCGATATCATTTTACGAAGTGCTTGTGAATCTATGTAAATTATTATTATCATTATATTTTTATTTGATCATTTAGAAGTATTATGAAAAATCAAAAAATAAAAAGAAAGAAAAAAAGAAACAAGAAATTAAGTGATATCGTCGTTAATTCGTCTTCGTAGTTGTTCCCTTTGTCTCTTTTTCTCCGTCTCTTTTCTTTCTTTGTCGATCGTGGGTGTAAAGTCGTATAAAAGCATAAGCGAAAATGTTTATTCGCGGAGGGCGTCCTTCGACGAGCTTAAGTGCCTCCCTTTTTCTCATAAAGACGTTTCTACAAACGAAACGGTTTGCTCATTTTTTAAACCGCGGGAATGTACTTAACGCGTAGAAAGATGTAAACGGAACAAAGTGGTCATTTACTCTGGGAAGTTTTCACGTGTAAAGTTGTGTGAGATCGTGACATGGAAAGTGGATGATTTACTGAACGAGTTGGAGGAAGATAAGATAATGAAAGAAAAAGAGAGAAAGAGAGAGAGAGAGAGAGAGAGAGAGAGAGAGAGAGAGAGAGAGAGACAGAGAGTAATGATAAAAGAATGAAGACTTAAGAACGCGTTTGCTTGTGTTACCGAATTTGGAGAGCTTTTCTCTTAAACTCGCGTTTAAATAAGCATTTTACAACCTTCATAAAAATTCAATTAAATTGTCGCATGGATGATATTATTTTTTTTTTGTATAACTTTTAACGACATCTTTTAAACGTTCAACAGGATTAAACGATCTTACGTAAATGAAAACTATTTCGAGAACCTCTTTAACCGTATGAATAAAAAATATTTGAATGGAAAAATGAAATGTATGAATGTTTCTTGAATATATATTTCTTTATTTTTCGAAAAAGATAAATGCCGTATTATTTGTCGGCATTAAAGAAGCTTTATATTTAACATGTCTTTAATGGATCGCTCTTATGTGTATATATATAAGGAAAAAATATCAAAGGCTATGTTTTCTTCTTCTTCCTTTTTCTTTTTTATTTTCCACCGGAAAAGATGTCGTCGCACCTTTTAATATTGTTACTTTTTCTTCGTTAAAGCGGATCCTCATGGATGATTGCTTACAATACTCGTGAGAAGAGCCGTTGGAGAAAGAGCTCTTGGTGTTCCTTCTCAAGAGATGCAGGAGGTTTGTTATCGTTTCTTGCGGTAAACTAACAAATAATATTGACTCGTATAATTGCCGATGGCTTTTATCTCTGCGGATTACAGCTCTCAACGTTAACGTTTCTTCGCCATTGCAAGCTAAAGCTTTTGACGTTCACCAACTGCAGTTAAAAGTAAGTCTCTTCGATTTTTTGTTCACTCGGATATTTATCAAAACAGATAATTACACCAAATTCGAGACCTTACAAAACTATTTCCTTTTCTTCTTTTTTTTTTCTTTCGCAAACATAAGTGCATACATCCGCTCAAAGCTATCTGCATTCTCCTTATCGTTTACATGCGATTTTTTAGTTACAAAAATACGAACGTAAATTTCCATAGTTTTTAATTCTAGCTTTGCTTTTACAACGATATCGATTATTAACGATAGATTCTTACGGTATAACGAAGTAACGAGATATAATGTTGCTTTAAATAGAGTTAAAATTATTTTCTCTGCTTTCATTTTTTTTCACTTTATCCTTTTTTTTCGAAGATGCATAGAACTTAGTTCGATGTATTATTGGCAGGTGACAAGGTAGTTCTCTTACATGTACGTTTTACGAATAAACGTTGTATGCCATTCTAGCATAACGAACACAGAGAAGAGAACGGGATATATTCGAAGGAAGCTATGTCGAACGCGTCGCGCGATTTATTGAACGTCGATTGGAGGATTTCTACCAGCTGCATGCAAGTACACCGAGTCCCGATTTAGTAGAACGATCTCCCGTCGACGGAGTGGGAGAGGATGGGTGTACAACATCCCTTGGTATAGAATGGTACGTTCTGTTTATCTAAGCGTTTATAATAGTACATAGACAAACATTCTGCGATTAGAATGTCTCATAATGATGTTCTGATGTTCCAAAAGATGATTAGAATTAGACGATACAAGTAAATTTTAATAAACCCTTATATATTAAATTATTATATATATATATATATATATATATATATATATATATATATATATGCCTCGTTAGACATTCTACGTTTACATAAGTTCAATTGCAAAGTGATATATATACATAGAAACAAACACAAATAAATACTTATAACAGACATAAATAATTATATGTGAAATTAATAGCGTGGACAAATGAATAAAAACTAATATTGTCATGGATCTTGTTATCTGTTAATCGACTTAAGAAAAATAATACTCTTTAATTAGAACTCGGAGGGACAACTGTCGAAAATCTCGAATGCGAAGATTCATCGTAATCCAGCGCGTTTGCCAGATCAGGTACATTTCGGAGACGGAATCAATACGACGTAGGCTCGTAGTGCTGGTACTGGAGCGAATCCACCAACAGGCACCCCCTTCCTCTAACCCCTCCGGCATCCTAGTACTACCTTTCTCTCTCTCTTTCTCTCTCTTTACCCCTTCCATCGTTGCCTCACCAATGTCGACCAGCCCCAGGGCATTTATTTATTTCCATGCGGTTCGTATATCGCGCGTTGCCTCTCCCGATTTTCGAAGCGAGGGAAAGAGAAACAGAGAGAGAGAGAGAGAGAGAGAGAGAGAGAGAGAGAGAGAGAAGGAATGAGGGAGAGAGGAGAAGGATGGGTGAGAGGACGTCGAGGGGGTGAGTCGCGATTCGTGGCGAAGTCGTAAAATCCGCGAGCGAGACTCGAAATCCGTAATCACAGTTCGCACCAGCCACCGACCGTGATGGAAGATCTCGCTCTTGAGGGAGAGGGACGAAGGAGAGGGTAGTACTGACTGTTCGTGCTAGAGGACTCCAAGTAGGGCGAGAAAAAAGGGAGAGTGAGTTCGGCACCCTCATAGAATTTCCCTACCGCTGGTGTTCGATAAAAATGTACATTTCTCTCTCTCTCTCTCTCTCTCTCTCTCTCTCTCTCTCTCTCTTTCTTTCTGTGTGTCTCTCTCTCTCCTTCTTTTTCTTCTTTTTCTTTTCCCTCTCTTTTTATTTCACTCTGATTATCCTTTTAACCCTTTGACATTGAAGCGACCGACAGGTGTGACAGGTGACGGCCCAAAGGCGGCTTTATTTTAAATCTTTTTCCTGGATCGTTCGTAGGGGACGATTTTGTTATGGGAAATTTCTCGATGTAGAATTTTAAAACTAACACGAAATATATATATGTGTATGTGTGTGTGTGTGTATATATATATATATATATATATATATATATATATATATATATATATATATATGTATATGTATATGTATATGTATATTTATATGTATATGTATATGTATACGTATATGTATATGTATATATGTATTTCCTCTTTTGGTTTTATAACGGGATAGAAACGATAGAACACACTGTGGATTTTAAATGAACTTTAAGGTTCCTCGTGTAATCATTCGTTAGCAATTGCATTTACAATTTTTGTCGATCGAATTTCAGAATTCTATATTTGAAATCGATATGCAGATGTATGACTATAAGATTGGAAAGATCGTACGTATTATGATGATTACGAGGGAAGGGGAAAATATTTCCTGATTCGAATTATACATTGAAACACGCTGACGTATAATTATAGTGTTTTTATTCTCACGGACGAGACATTATTTTCGTTGTCTTTTTATTCGTCTTCCTTTCCCACCTCTTCTCCTTTCTCTGGTAGTCTAACGACCCCCGCGAGGATATAATTCACCCCTCGAAACGGTCTACAACGTACAGCAGTCCGATAATAATAACACGAACGATAATGATAATAATAATGCGAGAGCTCGTCCCGAAGGGAAAATAAGAAGAAGCTTAGCCCGAAGTCCCTTCGAGCTTGTATGAATGCAAAGTGTACCTATGTATTAAAATAAAAAAATAAAAAATAATAAAATAAAATAAAATAAGGAAAAAAAGGGAGAATAGGAAAAAGAGAAAGAAGGAAAGAGACAGATAGAACATACTTTCGTGTCAGGAGAGATGCCTCATTCAAATCTATTGGTCCAGATTTCTTATTCTTGTTAAAATAGTAAAGAGATATAGAGACTCTTAAAATTACGACCATTTAAATCAAAAGACAGCATTTATTCATTATGAAAGTCGGCCAGGTACTAACAGGAACCTTCGAATCGGTACACGAACTTATAGTCCATCTTTCCCAAGGAATTTTCCCTTCGCGCGTTGATACTAATTGTTCTCACGGACGAGACATTATTTTTCGTAGTCTCCTTATAAAGCAGCTCTTTCGTCTCTTCCAGCTTTCTCCTCTACCTACATACTTCTCTTCCTTTCTCTAGGGGGTTAACGATCCCAAAGAGACCGTAATTCACCCCTCCGAATGGCGGGCGACATCGTACCCACCACTCCCCTTTTCCAAGTCCTCTTCTCTCTCTCTCTCTTTCTCTCTCTCTCTCTCTCTCTCTTTCTCAAATTCCCTTTAGTTGGTCGAGTTGTTTCGTGCAAGTCACGTGACCAGAGCCAAAATTTCTTGATTAAGACGATGGCACGCGATCCACGTTGATTATACGCATGTATATATAACATTTATATATATATATATATATATATATATATATATATATATATATATATATATACATATGTTTCTCTATGTCATTTCTTATCTCAGCTTTTCTTTTTTCTTTCTTTTTGTTTCTTTTACCGTTTCGTTCTTGTGTACCTCGTAATACGATCACCTTTGTTTTGGGGAAAAATGATTACACTGAAAAGAACGGAAATAGCGATAATTGTCGATATAATGCAGGAAGAATGAGAAACCTTTGGAGAACGAAAAGCGTGACATTACTATAGTTTTCTTATTCTCGTGGTGGATGCAGTAATTTAGTTGTCAGGAATATCTATAAAAGCATCGTTACTATCGGATGAGCATGACTATCGATTGAATAATCTCTTTATTCAATTTGCATGAAAATTTTTCTATCTAATTGAATAGAATTAGTCGATCAAAATTATATTCCCTTTCTTTATTATTTTATACAATATGAAGCGTTTATAGAAGTCTTAACATTTATTCATATAAATATCGTGAAATCTTCTCACTTTATCGATATAATCCTTCTTGATTATTTAGCTTTGATAGATACGCTTTGTTCGTACACGTACTATTACATATGTACGTATGTATGTGTTCGCTTTGATAGTCAATTTTCCGTGATCTGAGCGTTACAGTCGGTTACCGCAGTATTGTAGAATCTTTGACGTCATTGCAGTTATCGCTGGCTATATCGGCCTGTCGTTTCTCTATAAATTAGGCCGCACAATAGCACTCGTCGAGAGCCTCAGGGGAGGTAACTGAACGTAATGTTACGGTGTGCCAAAATGAGTCGATCTGATCAGAGAGCAACTGCTTCGTTAGACATCCTACGTTTACATAACTTTGCAACAATCGCAAAGTCATATATATATATATATATATTTATATATATATATATATATATATAAATATATATATATATATATATATATAAATATAAATATTTCTCGAAATCAAAATTGAAATCTCCGATACGTGTTATAATAACTGTAACTATGAAATTCATCATCACGTCTTTTTTATTTCCTTTTTATCATTAATTCGAAAATCCGAGCTAGCTGAAATCTTGTAAAGAGAAAAAAAAAGGAAAGTTCTCTTCAAACTGACACAAAGACGTAATACTCGTGGAATGTAGTTGACAAAAAAGCCCTTTTAAAGAATCGAAAAACAACACGACCGGAGATACGAAGTTTCAAATCCTACCCGCCAAAATACTCGCCCGACTAACTATTACCCAGCGTCACGACGCGTAGCGTCGGCACTTTTAATTCCCAGCGTTGAACCGCGCGATAGAAAAGAGAGAGATAGAGAGAGAGAGAGAGAGAGAGAGAGAGAGAGAGAGAGAGAGAGAGAGAGAGAGAAGGATAGAAAAACAAGGAAAGCGAGAGATACAACGACACCGTGTAAATCTGCTACGTTCTAGCTAGGTGTCGTATCTCTTTACCTCTTGTTCCCCTTTCCTTCCTTTCTCTCTCTCTCTCTCTCTCTCTCTCTCTCTCTCTCTCCCTCTCTTTCTCTTCTATCCACTCTATTCGTGTCGAACGATCGCTTTGAAAAGGGTTAACGAATTCGGCAATCAACGGGTATCGCTTTCGATCGCGCCTCGATGTTACACGCATTTTTCGAGGCCTTTTTTCTAGTCCCAGGTTTCACCTCTTTCACTTTTTCTCTATCCCTATCTCTTTTTCTCTATAGACCGACGTCCTTCTCATGGTGTCAAAATCACTGATTCTATCAAATTGGTCGAGAAACTACAATCGTCGCTTCGTGAATAGTAAAATACAAGAGACCGTGGGATAGAACGGGGGACGAAAGGGGGAGAGGGAGATAAGAGGACATTCGAAATTTACGAGGGATTAAATCCTCTCAGAAGCTTTTAAAGCTACTTACGACGGAAAAACACTTGTTCGCGACGCTTATGAATCGTGAAATTCGAACGTACGAAAAAGATAACACATTTCTGTGGGTACAATTCACTCGTACGTTGTTATTTACTTTTACTTTTTAATTAACTAAATGGGGATAACTGTTATGTAATTAAATATTTGTATTTCTCTAGTAAATAAAAACCAAATGAAACCGGTCGAACGTATTAAATTTTTATGGAAATGAAAATAATAATTAACAATTCATTATTAATAAGGATATAATAATAATTACAACTGGTCGATGCCAGGTAATTTAATAATTTGATACGCCGGAGCTATTACGGAAATACAATGCCATTGAAGCTTTTTATAGACGAATAAAAAGAAAGGAAAACAAAAGAGAAAAGGAACAAAAAAAAACAGAAAAAATCTATTAACCACTTTATTCGAGCGAAAGGGGTGTTCGTTCGATGTTCCATCGAATCTTGGACTGAGACAAGTGAATTATTATCAGTCGAGGCGGAGAAGAATGGCAGCGCGTATCCCTGACACTTCGACAGTCGTCAGTGCAGACGAGGCCGCGTTGGGATAAGAGGGTGATGTAGGCTAGAGAATGAGGAGAAAGAGGAAGAGTAGGAATAGGAGAAGGGAAAGGTGGGGAGGAGCTGGGAAAACCGCGACTGCTCTCGCCCATCATTGACAGCTGTCAGCCGTCGGCGCGCGGAAAGTTTTACGAGAACGAAAGTTGATATTGCTGTGCTCGCAGTTCTATCTCCCCTTTCTATTTCTCCCTATCCCTAGTACCTACCTCATGCTCTTGTCTCGCTCTAACACAAACCGAACATCCAAATGCCCGATGACCGCGAACAACCTTTCTTTATTTTCTTATTTTAGGTATACGTAAACATGTACATATTACATGTTTGGTATGTGTGTGTGTGTGTTTTAGCTGCGCATATTCGTGTTTCACCCCTCGTTTTCAATTTTTGTCTTTATTTAAACGTGCAAGCGTAACGAACAGAGAATATAGTTGATATAAGCGTTACACGATATTGACGAATCGATCGTTCCCTTCTTTATCCACGATTCTCTCTTTCCCTCTTTAATTCTCCCTTGCGAATTCGAATTCAATTAAATCCCGTCGATGTTTCGTCGGTCGGTCTTACGAAATCGATCGTCGAGAAGAAACTCATGGAAACGCGTCCCAATGAAAATTATGTCCCGCGCCTTATTCGTTCCGAATGAACAAATCGAATAAAATGGAGTATCTTTCTAATATATGCCTAAACCTATATACGTATATGTAAAGTGAGGTGAGGTAGGATGTAACGAATGGACGTAAGTTAACTGTCAAGACGTGGATCGATCGAGGCTCCTCTCTTGACTACCGTGATCGATCGTACGAACAGAAAAGTCACTTAAAATTTATTTAAAAGTAGAAGAGTGAGGATAGAAGGAACTAACCCTTGTGTATGATGCTCGAACTCTTTCAATGTAAACGAGAGATCGGGGGAACGTAGAAGAATTTGACCTTGTTGTAGAGAGAACAAGACAAAGAGACAGAGATAGAGAAAGAGAAAGAGAAAGAGAGAGAGAGAGAGAGAGAGAGAGAGAGAGAGAGAGAGCGAGAAAGTTCATTTTCGATGACGACGTCGCGGATTGAAATGGGCCGTAAAATGGGCAGTACTCCCAGGGGGGAAATATTCGAGGGTCCTTTTTCCACCGAACCAAGTCTCTCCAATTGCACTCGCTTTCTCTCTATTCTGTGTTCTTTTTTTTCTTTTCACTCTTCTCTCTCCTCTTCCTTTATTTTCTCAAATCTTTCACGAATCCCGCACACGTTTCGCACGACACACGACGCTCGTTCGTGTGCCGTGAACGAGTCTTTCGATCGCTATACATAATTGATTAACGTATCAAAGAGTTCAGAGTGAAAGACAGAGTAAAGAAGGAAAAGAGAGAGAGAGATGTGGACAGAGAGAAAAAGAGATGGACAATACCAAACGTGATTCTACATTGATACGGCACTTTGTCATCCACCGCACGCTGCCTCGATCCGTTCACGGTTCGTTCAGAAACTTTCTCACGGAAACTCTTCCCATAGATCCGGATCATCGTATCGACGGTGCGCACCAGCTGTCCCTACGAGTTTCCATTCTCAAGTGCAAAAATTGCACGATTCGTTGCGCACGATGGAACGAATCTCTCTCTCTCTCTCTCTCTCTCTGTCTCTCTCTCTCTCTCTCTCTCTCTCTGTCTCTCTCTCTCTCTCTCTCTCTCTCTGTCTCTTTGTCTCTCTATCTCTCTATCTCCATCTCTCTCTCTCTTTCTCTCACTCTCTCTTACCCTATCCCGAATACTTTCCATCGATTTTACGACTAAGCCGGGATGGAAGTCGAGGATATTCCATTAAAAGTTGAAAGTGAGATCTCGCGCTTGGTGAGAAACAAAAATTCGTAGGACGATCCAAGTCTCCCTTTTTCGTCCTCTCGCTAATTTCTTTTTCTTTCCCTTCTCTTCGAATTTTTCGTCGTTGCTCGCGAATTTTTCCGACAAATTTTCCTTTCAAGGAACGCGTAGAAGTTTCACGATAATCGAAGATGGATATTGGGGTATAAGTGATTGTAAAAGATACTGTTAACTACATTGCAAAATAATTCAGGACAAAAGAAATATCTTCTAATTTTTATGTGAAGAATTTTTACGAGGGAAATAAATCCGAGTAACGAATTTTAATCATCACCGATCAAAGAAACGAGTTGTCGTAGTTCGAGCGTAAATCCAAGAGTCTCTTTATTTTCTTCTAAAGTTTAATTCCATCATTTTTCTTCCTGCCAGTCCTTTTCTCTTTCTCTTTCCTTTGCTTTTCACCCGAGAATGTCCATGAAGCCGAAAAGCCGTTCTTTCTTCTTCCTCGAAGAAGAAGAATGTTTTCCTTTTCTCGGCACGAAAAGGCGAGGTACAATCGCTGAGAGAAGTTCGAGTCGGTGTTTCTTAGGTTTTCGCGTTTCACCAAGGTGGCGAACGCGAAATCGCAATTTACCCTTTCAGCCTTTACCTTGTCGCTGTATAGAGTATTTCATAATGTGTAGAATGTGAAATAGAAAGAGCAGGAAACAATCTTATGTAAGTACACATCCAATATATATATATATATATATATATATATATATATATATATATATATATATATATATATGAGATCTTGTTTATTACTTACAATATAATATATGTGTATTACGATAATTTTCTTTGCCAAGAAAAATAATTGAATTTATTATTATTAATTCTTTACTTTTTTGTTGTTACAGTTTACGTTATAAGGAGTAAATTTAACTCGATAAAAAACTATTACAACGAACATACGTTTCTATAATTTAAATACTTAAACGTGCGTAAGAAGTGTAACAAAATATTCTATTCTCGTCGTCATCAGACCATTCTACGAATCCCCTTTCGTTTCTAATCGGCTATCGCGGATTATCGAGAATTTTAAGTCGACGTCTACTTCCACTAGTAAGCTTTCAATCATCACCGGAACGGGACACTCGAATGGAAACCCGAACGATTTCGGGCTGAATGAATAACTCATGACTCGCAGTCTGAGTCCGGATACTCTCGGATCAAACGCGTCACTGTCGTCGCAATTAAAGCTTGGAACTCTCACTCCCGTAATGCCTCGTCAATGCGGAAGACGCGGACTCGCATAATTTTCCGTCCCATTTGACTATTCCAAGCAGTACCTCTCGTAATGGTGATTATCGTGACTATCGTTCGACGAGTTACCAACGACGTCTATTCAGTTTATCTTTCAACTTTTGACAAATTTTCTGTTTATCGATGCGGTAGAATCGATGGTATAATAAAGGGGTCGTTTGAAGAATGAAACGAAAAAAAGAGGAAAAAGAAAAAGAAAAGAACCAAGAGAAGAAAAACCAAAAAGATCAGAAAGCTCACTTTCCGCGGAGGGTATTATACGTTAGCATACATTTTATGCAAACACTCGTGAATATTCATAAGTCTATTATAGTCTCCGAACGGAGTACAAGAGAACGTTGAAGCTAAAGGTGAAAGGACTTATCTTAGGTCAAGAGTCGTAATCGAGTTGGATCCCTTTCTCAAGCTAAAAGACAATTGAAGTAGGTATGTATTGCGAAGAAAATTAGCGATTATATGTGATATATGATATATGATATATGAAATACCATATATATATATATATATACATGATAAGTACGAAAATTATCTTAACGGCGTTACGTCTCGAAATTCTCGTTTGCGAAGCGATGACACGAGAAGAATTTTCATTATGTCGTTTCGAACACAATCGGCGATGCAATCAGGCAGCTTTACCCTCGATTTAAACTCGTTTCGAGGGTCAATAAGGGTTCGCTTCTATCCCTCTTCATCTACTCTTCTCTTCTCTCTTTCTCTTTGTCTCAATTCGATAACCACAATTCCTCCTCGTGTTGAGTCTTTCATAACCTATCCAAAATTACCTTGGCGAGTCTCATTTCTCTTAGCGATCTCTCCCAGCTATATCACTTCTGTAAATCGAAGTAATAATTTCCGGAAGGGAAAGTAAATCTTCGACGATCCATATATTAAATACTCTCGTGGATCGTATTGAAATATCGTTATATTTATCTACTCTACCAGATAAGAATTTTGATAAACGACTTTAAAAGATTTGCATTTGCTTTTCTTTTTTTTTTGCGTAATAACGAAAAATTCATTCGAATAGATGTATTGATTTTCTTTGGGAAAGTAATCCGATAAATAAATAACTAGGTATTACTTTGAAAGAAACTCCGCAAAAGAGTCGTAAAGTTTTTCGCACTCGAGTGCGATATAGAGGAATGACGGCTAAGAAGATATTCCGTTATAGAATCCGAGGGAAAGCCGGCGTCGGTTTTCCCACTGTCGTATCTCCAATACACCAACATGTCCATATCGAAGAAAGAGAAACATGAAGAGAGGGAAAAAAGAAAAAAATAGAGAAAGGAAGAAGATCTAAGAAGAAGTCTTAGATAAAAGATAAGCTTTTCGAGATATTCGTTCGTTTAACGACCGATTCTTCAAAAATCTTAGATTCGACGTCTATGTGTTTCCTATTTTAAATTGAATTCACGGGACGACGAGTCGACTATTTTAGAGTTTAACTTAACGTTGAATTTACGTTAAAAAATTAATTTCGTCGAATTTGTTCGATGACTGGACATTTTCTAATAAAGTTGGATTGCGACAATTTTTTCTTATTATTCTATGATGATTTATAATAGAACATTATTCCCCCACATTGTGTCTTGATTTTTAAAGGAAGAGCAAAAGAAGATATCCATAAAATTGTTGAATACGACAAAAATGGAGAGGAGCTAATATCGCATTCATGATGTGACGATCGTCCGAAGCGTTCTGAATAAATAAATAAATATAAATAACTAACAATAAATGTAGAGTGAGAGACATATAACCCGATGTTGCATTATTGACGTGTACTTTAATGCCATATATATATGTTGTTTGCTTTATAATTTGAAATACAAATTTATAATACAATACACATAGATACATATGTACATACTACGAATTTAATGTAATCAGTTTGATTTGTGGATTCTTGTGTGAATTGTATTAAAAAAAAAAGAAAAGAAAGAAAGAAAGGAAAAGTGAAGAAAAGATGAAAAAGAAAAAAGAAGAATATTAAGAACAGCAATAGCACAAGGTTGTGAGTAAACAATTTCCCGTAGTATCTATCAATTCCCATGTATCATCTGTGCAACATTATCGAACTATATTTACATTTATGTATACGCATAACTATAGTCAGACAGAACGCATGTATATTCACAGCGTGGAAAATACAAGAAAATTGCTCGCTGTTGGAGAAGGTTGACAACGCGGAGAGCTCTTCAATTTATCTCGTCCCTTGGAGCGTCCATTCTTCCTTCTTTTCTCCTTTCTCTGCCCACCACCCACTCTACGCTTTCGTTTCATCCCTTTCTCGCGATCGTTCTTTCTTCTTACCTCTGCATCCGCTTCTTCGCTCTACTTCCGACCGCTCTTTCTATCCCTGTTTCCTCCTTTAGCCTCAGGACAATATTTATTAGATTTCTGTCACGTCGCGTCTTCGTCCGAAGAAGATAGCAACGTGTTCGAAAAGAATAGAAAAAGATAGAGATATCCGGCATATTTAAGGCGATGTATACTCACTAAACAAAAGCGAATAGAAGCGACGACGGAATTATAATATCAAGAATTGTCTTTTTCATTTTCTAAATGCAAAAACGTATTTAAGATATTCTTCAAATTTGTTATATCATTGGCAAATTATGACGCTTCTTTTTTTCTTTTCATTTTCGTTCGTTCTTGAAAATAGTTACACGTTTTAGTTATTTCTCTTTTTTTTTTTTATTCAAAATAAAATGAATGCCTTCTACGAACGGACGAAGTATTCAGGAATTGCAAGCGGATATCAAGAAATTGCTATGGGTTATGCGCAAAACATATTTTGAAAATTCGATGAAAGAAGAAAGAAAAAAGAAGAAGAAAAAGAAGCAATTCGTTACAACTCGTAGAGGGACGAACGATTTTTATAGTATTTTTCGATGCTATACAAATCGACGATGTATATACATCTGTAGAATTCACATGTCTGACATTTTTTTTTTTTTTAAATAAGGAATCAATAAAAAGAACTTGTAAAATTTATACTTCTCAATTTTTATCACAGCTCCGATACCGATCGTTATTTATGTTTTTTCTTTTATTTATTTCTTCTTTTATTTCTTTTTATTTTTCTTCTTTATTTCAACAACCTGACAAACGTTGTACAAATCTCTGCACTCTGTTTCAAATAAAATCTATTTATTTTTAAGAAAGAGCGTATTATGCGTATAATTTTGGAAGGCATTATAGGTGTTGTAATTATGAATAGACATGCGATTAATAACTTAGAATACAGTAACAAATATTATTAACGAACTACCCGCTGTAGGATTAAATGGGAACTTGGGTAAGTAGAACTCGTTTCTACTTTCCTACCGATCGACCCCTCGAACAAAAGCATCCTATACTCTCCTTCCGCGTAAAATCACTCCCTCTTTCTCTCTTTCTCTTTCTCAGTTTGGACGATGAGAGATTGAAGTAAGAGTAAAAAGGGAGGTTTGAGAGTGAATAAGGGGTGAGAGGAAACAAGGGATGGCGAACGGACTGACGTCGCTCGAGCCACAAGCTCTTCGTAAAATTCATCATGCGCCGCCCAGCCTCGAGAGCGGCCCTTTTATCCGAAATTCCGAGATAGTCGGGACTACGGATTAGTGTTGTTCAAACAGAGGTTAAGGGCACTTCGAAATGGGCGTGCACGGGCCTCTCACTCTCCCCCTCAATCCACTTCATCTCTTTATCTCTTTCTTTCTTTCGTCTTTCCCTATAATTCTCCTTCTCTTTCTCTTTGCTTCCAGCTAATAAAATACCACGACGACCGACCGGCCCTTCTCTATACTATATTGCCCTTTGCCGAACTTCGACCAAAGGAATGTTCACGTTGGGAATAGGTTCTTCTCAAGTTCCACGCATTTTTCTACTCTCTTTCTCTTTATGTTATGCGATAATAGTTCAAAGGGGATCTCAAGTAAAAGAGACTCTGCGTTCATCGATTCGATGGAAATCGATTAACAATTATGCACCTTCGAATACACTCTAAACTCTCCTTCTTCCCTTTACTCTTTCTTTTTTATACTTTTTTCTTATTTTTCCTTTTTCTTCTTCTTCAAATGAAAAATTCCTTTTATTCTGTGGATCTCTCCTTATAATTTCAATATTCGTTTTCATAATTACGATGCAATTAAATCCAACCATTTCCTCTTTCAAATATAAAGACCAACGAGGCAATATTTTTTCTTTGTAGATACATAACGTCGATTTAATGGCAAATCTTTTCATTGAAAGGTTCAATTTCTATCCTTTTCTTTACGTTCTACTATCGAACGATAGGTTCCACAGTGTTCTCGTAAATTTTACTCAACACTGGTTGTAACCGCACGTTCTCATCCTCGTCGAGAGCCACTATCTGTCTCTATTTCTATTTGTCTCCCTTTATCTACGTCCGTATAATAAAATAGCGTCGAAGTCTTTCCCTTGTTATATCGGCCATTCGTAATTCTTGAAAGGACACGTAGATCTTCGCTTCTTACGGAGGGTTAGTAAGAATTTCCTCTCGAATGTGACATAGACACGTATATATACATGTGTACGTCTTCCAACAAATACTGAATCGTAATACACGATAGACGGGACGTTAATCGTTCGTTTCGAGGCCTTAATCTTGATTTATTCGTTGGCATGTCCCCACAAACTATTTAATACCGTTATTTCTTTGTATTTATATAGGTTTACATGTACATGGAACATGCATATGTAGGTATGTAGATATAACTAGTCGGTCGACTTTGATCGTTCTTATTTTTTCTTTTTCGGTGATATATATATATATATATATATATATATATATATATATATAT
Source organism: Dolichovespula saxonica (assembly GCA_911387935.1). Classification (NCBI taxonomy): domain Eukaryota; kingdom Metazoa; phylum Arthropoda; class Insecta; order Hymenoptera; family Vespidae; genus Dolichovespula; species Dolichovespula saxonica. The sequence continues at coordinate 10,945,961 of OU426993.1, read as the reverse complement.
ATGTATATATCCATCTATCTATCTATCTATCTTTCTCTCTATTGTCTTTTTTTACCTTGGCAAAGAGGAAGAGCAGAGAGCCGGGAAATGACAGTATCGCAAACGCCCGACTACAAACGACCGAATGAGATACGAAAAGGGAAGTAAAAAGGAGACTTATGAAATATGTATTACGAATCGCTATTCGGTGATTTCGATGTAATAAAAGAAGTTTAATGTATCAATGTGAATATATCATCTCGTACGAATGCAACTCCCTTTCCTCTTTCTGACTACATTCTTCTATTTTATCCTTTATCGATCGACGATAAATCATTTGCGATCGTTGGGTAAGTTTCGATTTTACTGGCGTCGTGGCAGTCCCGATTGGTATCATCGTAAAACGAAGAAATCAAAAATAAAGGAAATAGGTAAATTGATTAACTCTATAATACCTTTTTTTCTTCTTTGAAGAAATGAGAGAAAAATAAAATTGTGTGTCCTCGGTCCTTTCTACGATGACTCGTGTCGATAAAAAAAAAAAAGAAGAAAAAGAGAGAAAAGTTGGGGCAGAGAAAATAAGAAAAACAAAAAACGGAACAACGATTCCGGAATAATTAAAGGCCTTAATGTAGATACCGATGTCGATAGGCAATTTTACGGGCTGTGAAAACGGGCTTAAAGTCTCTTTCTCTCGAAATAAAGAGAGAGGGAGAGAGAGAGAGAGATAAAGATAGAGATCGAAATAGAGAAAGAGAGAGAGAGAGAGAGAGAGAGAAAGAGAGAGAGAGAGAGAGAGATAGATAGAAATAGAGATAGAGATAGAGAGAGATAGAGAGAGAGAGAGAGAGAGAGAGAGAGAGAGAGAGAATGAGAACGGCAAGAGCTAGGCATCCTGATGCTAAAAGCTGAAAGTCAATAAGGTTTTATCTGGTCGACACACGGTTGACAAATTGCGTAGGAAAATTGGCGTTTCCACTTTTCGTATCCCTTTTCGCGAACAGTGATTTTTGTCAGTCCGTCGACCTTGACTAAATGTTCGGTCAATTTTGAAAGCATACATATCGTATTTGATCAAGAACGGAAAGCAGTTTTTTTCAAATAACTTTCATCTGTCCCCCTCCGTCTCTCTGTTTTCATTTCCACCGACATTCGAAATGAAAAGAATCGAAAAACGATGGAGGAAGATTTGGTATTAAAAAAAAAAAAAAAGAAAGAAACAATGGTTCCAATTTCCAGAACGATTTGGATATCATCTTTGCTCCTCTTTTCTCATTTCTTTCTTTCTTTCTCTTCTTCCTTTCACGCCGTTCTTCGTCTTTGTAATTAGTCGCGACGCTCGTTCCAATTACGAGACGCGATATCGGCCCTAATGAGGCACTTGTAAGTAAGCTGGTGAGGGCTTTGACTAATTAAGTCCCAGCAGGGCTCGCCATCGGCAATACCCGTCCTTCCACCGCTTTTTTCCTCTCTCTCTCTCTCTCTCTCTCTCTCTCTCTCCTTTCTCTTCGAGCCTCCTGCTGGCCTACTCTACCCTATCCTCTTTGGACCACCACCTCTTCGTTCATACACCAGTTCTAAAACTTTTGTTCACGATCTTCGCAACAAGCAGAGTATATCGATATATCGATCGGCCGAAGAAGCTAGAGGCACGCATTGTTTTATGATATAATGGTTGGAGCGTGCAGCGTCAGCAAATAAAAGACGACATCGATCAATAATGTCAACGATCTCAACGTCGGACCGGAAAAGACGTTGCGCGAAGTGAATCGCAACGATCGACTACGATAGTAAAGCGCGTATCTCGAGAGATAGAATGATCGAGTTCGCCGCGTTTGCTTCGTTTGCACGAACTTGCACGATTATTGGATTTCCTTGGTACGTGTGTAGTGCGCATGTATATATGAATGGATCTATGTATATATACAAGCAGCATTATAGTGCTTTTGTTATCGGATAATATAGAGAGATAGGCGTCGATTGTTCACGAATACACGATTCGTGATTGTTCCGCAATAGGTATGTGAGTTGGTACACGTTCCCTGTTTGTAATGAATTAATTAGTTCACGATAGAACGTAATGGCTCAACATACTGGATCTATAAAAATTCTGAGACGTTTCATTATCAGGTGTATATTTCTTGACACTGTACCTACACAGCAAATTTAATCTTCACTTTCAGGATTATATATTTTTTTCTTTTTTTTTTTTTTTAAATCAATGACAAATATTGATTCGATACTTGCAATCATATGATAGAAAATATGCTAATAAAACATCAAACACGTCACATTCATAGCCAAATTATATTTGTAAGAGTGTCGAGTGATGACTCGTAATAACGTATATACTCGAGTCTGATCTCTGATACCGACGAAGAGCACAGGAAATATTCGAATCCGGTGAAGGTACTTTTCCGTATTCTTTCGATCACCCTATCTCCCTTTTGGCCACCGGAATTTTCCCATAGGAGTTCGTAGACGGTTTCCTAGAACCGATAGAGCGAAACGCGAAAGTCGGCTTAGTGCCCGATATAATCTCATTTCGATCCTTCCGTAATCCTCATCCTCTCTCCACCACCTTCTTCATTCTCCTTCTCCTTCTTCTCTTTCTTCTCTCCGTCTGAAGGCTCCATATATACTCATACATATAATCTCAGAACGATTCGGTAAAAGGGTGACAGTATAGTCGAACGACGAGATCACACGAATCCCTGATAGCCTCTTTTTTCGTTTTGCATACCGAACTTCTCTTTTCCCTTTTCCCCTTTGCGTATTCTCCTCCTTTTCTACAGAGAAGCTCTCAATTTCTTCGAATTCGCTTACTCGAAATCCTTTTGTAGTTTTCATACAATGATACCAGACATTTCGACTTTCGGTCGATGTACTAAATTTTCTTAGGTACTGTCGAAAAGGAGATAAGAATCTTTGGATGGTTGGCAGCCATCGCGGAGATGCGTTTAGAAAAGTAGAAAGTTGAAAACTAGAAAACTTTTTCTTTAACTTCGAATCAAATCCAATGTTTTTTATCAATGGAACACCAACAGAGAACGCGTAGCTAATACAAGAGAGAGAGAGAGAGAGAGAGAGAGAGAGAGAGAGAGAGAGAGAGAGAGAGAGAGAGAGAGAGAGAGAGAGAGAGAGAGATCTAGAGAGAGATTTTATGTTGTATCATATCATTGCTTTTGACGGAGAGAGAGAGAGAGAGAAAAGTATTTTATATTTGTATAAATTCAGAAGAGCCGATGAAAACATAGTAGGAAACATCGCGAGTGAGTATACACGATAAAATACCCCTTTTTTGGATTAATTTAGCCGCGAAACATTTTGCCATTATCGTTTTTTTTTCTTATATATATATATATATATATATATATATATATATATATGTATGTATGTATGTATGTATGTATGTATGTATGTATGTATGTATGTATGTATGTATGTATGTATGTATGTATGTATGTATGTATGTATGTATGTATGTATGTATGTATGTATGTATGTATGTATGTATGTATGTATGTATGTATGTATGTATGTATGTATGTATGTATGTATGTATGTATGTATGTATGTATGTATGTATGTATGTATGTATGTATGTATGTATGTATGTATGTATGTATGTATGTATGTATGTATGTATGTATGTATGTATGTATGTATGTATGTATGTATGTATGTATGTATGTATGTATGTATGTATGTATGTATGTATGTATGTATGTATGTATGTATGTATGTATGTATGTATGTATGTATGTATGTATGTATGTATGTATGTATGTATGTATGTATGTATGTATGTATGTATGTATGTATGTATGTATGTATGTATGTATGTATGTATGTATGTATGTATGTATGTATGTATGTATGTATGTATGTATGTATGTATGTATGTATGTATGTATGTATGTATGTATGTATGTATGTATGTATGTATGTATGTATGTATGTATGTATGTATGTATGTATGTATGTATGTATGTATGTATGTATGTATGTATGTATGTATGTATGTATGTATGTATGTATGTATGTATGTATGTATGTATGTATGTATGTATGTATGTATGTATGTATGTATGTATGTATGTATGTATGTATGTATGTATGTATGTATGTATGTATGTATGTATGTATGTATGTATGTATGTATGTATGTATGTATGTATGTATGTATGTATGTATGTATGTATGTATGTATGTATGTATGTATGTATGTATGTATGTATGTATGTATGTATGTATGTATGTATGTATGTATGTATGTATGTATGTATGTATGTATGTATGTATGTATGTATGTATGTATGTATGTATGTATGTATGTGTATGTATGTATGTATGTATGCATGTATGTATGTATACTTTCCTCTAATTCAACGCGCAACGTATTGTCCATATAAAATTCTCTGTATTCTCGATACCGAACTTTCTCAACATTTGTTGCATGGTTTATCATATGTACGCGAACTCTCGTTGCTTTTCAGTTATTGTTTGAACGTTTAGTTTATATATGTATCTATCTATTCGTTAATACACGACAGATTGAAAATCTACATTTATTTAAATTTTAATAAGACGACGAAGGATTTCGAAATTTTCAAATTAAATTGCCGAGGACTTTTGTCACGTGGTTTTTGTTTTTTCTCAAAAATTTAATTCTCTGGAACACGACGAGAGTCCCGTTTTCGAGCTCGATGAACGACCGTAAATTAACAGCTATCGCAAAGAGATTTTAGGATTATAAAGAGTCGTCGAAACAATACGAATAAATTTTAATTACCAAACATATTATCCGTTTAAAGAGACACTCGAATAAATTGTGACAAATAATCCCGATTTCGTCGTTCTCCCGTCGTTCCGACATTTATTCGACCGTTATGGAACATCCATTTGTTCATCGCGAGGGTCATTTTTTGTATTTTTTTTTTTTACACTCTGGACAATATTTCGACGACATTACAACAGCAAACGTAATGACACGTCGCTCCAAACAAATTGCTTTCATCGTATTCCACTAAATTTCATTAATCACGAATGGTCATTTTTTTCGAGGGTGGTTCTCGTTACCGAATCCTATCCCTTCGAGTTTTCCATCTCCCTTTTATTTTCCTGCTCTCGAAGGAGAATACAAATGTAAAGAGATATCGTCCTCTTTTACGTCGAATCGGTCGCGCAATTTGACGAATGTCGTTATCGTAGAACTAAGAGATGCCGTGAACGTGTAGAGAGAACTGTTCAACCAACATGACAAGCGTCCTCGACGAATTTCAGTTGAAAATAAAAATCGCCGAGGTACGACGCGTACGAAGGACGATGTCGTTATCTAAAAAAGGGCCCCAAGTTATACCCGCCGAGAGAACATTCGAAAGTGCCGAAAGAGAGAAGGAGAGAGAAAGAAGAAGAGGGATAGATAGAGAAAAATAGAGTAGGACAGAGAGGAGAAAGGAGGGACTCGGTTGGTTATGGAAACAAATCACGTTGCTCTTGGAAAGAAATGCAAATACTATGCAGGAGAGGGCGAAGGATTCTAGGATGAGATAGAATGAGAAGGAGTAAGAGAAAGAGAACGAAAGATAGAGAAAGAAAAAGAAAGAGAGGAGAGAGAGAGAGAGAGAGAGAGAGAGAGATAGCAAAGGGAAGCAAAGCGAATTCCAGAGTGGAATTTCTCCTTGTCTCTCTTTCGTTGGAAACTCGTAAACTGCGGAAACTGACCTCCGGTCAGGGAAGACGACCCTTTCGCTCTCTCCCTCTTTCCTCTCTCTTTCTCTCTCCAGTACAGGAGTATCGTTTTCTCTGTCTGTCTGCCTCTCTCTCTCTCTCTCTCTCTCTCTCTCTCTCTCTCTCTCTCTCTCAACAAGCTCGCCGCAGCGGCTTGCACCACGACTCGAGCATCACGCTCCGAAACTGCAGCCACTTTCGGAGTTATTCGTATGCGCCGAGAGCAAATTCGCGTTTTGGCATTTCCGCGCTTTCCCTCTGCGACGTGCTGCCATGCGATTCTCCGCATGGCTGAACAACCTCTCTCTTTCTCTCTCTCTCTCTCTCTCTTTATCTCTCTCTATCTCTATCTCTTATTCTCTATACTTCTCTTTCTCAATGCTATCCTCTTGGAAAGCGCATATATATAGACGCGCGTGGAAAGGGATATGCAAGTGGCGCCTTCATTTCCAAAGTGCGCGGCGACATCGAGCACGCGGAGAATCGCCCTCGAGATATCGCGTAGTTTCACCTTATTCCACTATAAAGCGCTACTTCGCGGACAGAGAATGACCCTCCACTTTCTTTATCTTCCTTTCTCTCTCTCTCTCTCTTCCTCTTTCTATCTATCACTTGTTCGTTCAATTCTCGAGAATGACGTTGACCTCCTTCTCGAAGCGTTTTGATATTCCTGAAATTTCTTCCTCGACATTTACGATATTCATGTACGTAAATAGGTATGTATGTACATACATACATACATACATACATACATACATACATACATACATACATACATACATACATACATACATACATACATACATACATACATACATACATACATACATACATACATATATATATATATATATATATATATATATATATATATATATATCACGTTCCTGTTTCCTTTTGTCGTTTTGACGTGAATTTATTTACGACGAATATTTTCATCGAACAATGATGTTGCCTCTCCATAAGGAAAGAAAATTTATATATTTCTTTTACTTTTCTTTCCCTCACTTCTTTATTCTATTTTCAATCGATAATTTTTAATTGTGCTAAATGGATTTCCTTTAATTTGTAGATAAAAGAGAGAGATTAAAGAACGAATGAATAATCTATATTGCATAATTTATATAAAATTCGATTTATATTCTTCGAAGATCTATTATTTTTCGAAAACTGTCAGTTATGACATTATCGTCAAAATGACGTATCCTTCGATTACGGAAGCAAGAATATAGAAAATAATGTTTTTAGCTCGATGTTGGTTTGCTTGATTTTTCTAGAAATTCGCTGGATCAGCATAAGACAAAGGTGAAAAATTCGGAAAACGATGATAAGAGGGAGGTAGAAAGAGAAGAGGGAGAAGAGAAAAAAAGGTTCCTTCGAGAAGCAAAAAGAGAAAACGAGATAAAGAGAGGGCATGAACAAAGAGATAGATAGATAGAGATAGAGAGAGAGAGAGAGAGAGAGAGAGAGAGAGAGAGAGAGACGAACGGACGTGAGGTAGGAAGGAGGAAAATCGGAGATAGAGAGCGCATTGCGGAATCGGTTTTTGTTTCGTGGCTTAAAAGCAGGGAAAAATGGAAAGCGCTGCGTCGACAATGCGCGAAAGGACGACCGCCGAGCTCCCTCGGGGTACGTCAACTGGCACGTGTGTGGACTTAATCGGACTGGAGAGAAAGAGTGAGGTAGGAGAGGTGGGTTGGGGAAAATGGGGAAGGATCGACCTTGCCTATAGCCCTTTTGAACGGTCTACGGATGTGGGCGGACGATAATCGATATCGCGTGTAACGCCACTTTTCAATCAATGCTGGATATAGTCGTCGTTCGGCGAAAGAAAATAAAAAAGGAAAAAAAGAGAGAAAGAGATATAGATACATAGATAGATAGAGATAGAAATAGAGAGAGAGATAGATAGATAGATAGATAGAGAGAGAGAGAGAGAGAGAGAGAGAGAGAGAGAGAGAGAGAGAGAGAGAGAGAGAGCAATATTATCTTTTCAAGAGGATCTTATGGTTTTTTGGCTTTCTCTCCTTTATTTTTGAATCTAATAATTTTTTCGTCTTTCTCCTGAATTCGTAAAAACAAAAAGAAAGGAGGAACGAAGAATTTGTGAAGATTATAGTCGATTATTTCGTTAATAGCGAAATAAGTAAAAATCGATAGAAATTCTCAATAAATAAACTGGTTGGCGTATCTCTTCGTATTCCATCCCTTTATTTATCTTTCTTTCTCTCTTTCAATTTTTAAACAGAACACATACCATACATACATCTATCCCGGATCGACCCGACTCTATTCTACTTTGTAATTCGTCCGATATCATGGAGACGCGCTCAGGGGGATAACGATATCGAAGCTTGAAAGATATGGTCTATCTGAATACATATATATCTGAATACATAATACATATATATATATTATATATATATATATATATATATATATATATATATATATATATATATATATATATACATACGTCAATGCGTAAAGTAAGAGATAGCCATTTCCGACAGCACGTAAAAGAGAATTCCTATGGTTTGAAGATGAAATTTGTTCGTAGAAATTGACGGAACTCACGAATTCGGACGTTCCTCTTTAAAGCGTTTGTTGCGTGTATCTGCGCGTGTATCTCAATGTCGGCTATCCAACCGATAGGGAGAGTCTGCGCATTCACACACGACGAAAGCAACCATCCAGTCAGCCAGCCAGCCAGCCAGCCAGCCAGCCAGGCAGCAGTCTACGAGCGAATATGGCTGCACTGATAGGTCTTTGACTATTTGGAATTAATTATGCAGAGCTCGTACGATCGTACCAATAACGTCGCGTTATTGCCGCTTTTAGCGAAAGCTACAGAAGGGGAAAGGAAGAGAGAGAGAGAGAGAGAGAGAGAGAGAGAGAGAGAGAGAGAGAGAGAAGAGAAGAGAAGGAGAGAGCGAGAGAGCGAGAGAGAGAGAGAGAGAGAGAAGGAGAGAAGGAGAGAAGAAGAGAAGGAGAGAAAGAGAGAGAGAGAGAGAGAGAGAGAGAGAGAGACAGAGAGAGAGAGAGAGAGAGAGAGAGAAAGAGCGAGAAAGAGAGAAGGAGAGAGAAATGTTCGTTCGACGAAATCGATTCTACTCTCGGATTTCGTTTCTCCACGTCCCTTCTTCTCCCCTTTTTCTCTCATTAATACCGAGCTTAACGAGAGCATCGTCGTCGTTGAAGGCTTCGATTAAGAAAAAGAGAAGCAACTACGTTGAAAAACGGATGCGAACTAACGCTAACGCTCTACGTTAATTAACGCGAGTTAACACGTGATTTTTAATCGAACAAATTAGTGACTTACAGGGGACTGAAAACGATCGACGTTATTACATTTCGTAATCAGGTGTGCAACAAAAAATTGATAAGCATGAATTACTTTAATAGGAAAGTGTTAATAATTAAACAATTCTTATTCCTAGTAGTTCAAACAAGAAAGAGTCGATATATTTATCATTTTTTTGATTACAAGTCAAACGATATACGCGCTTAATCAATTCGATATGTAATACGAGGATGGCAATAATATAAATGACAAAATTTTTGTCGCGTTTATAAACTCAATCGATTATCCAGGAATAATTCTATCTCAGAAAGACAAAGAAACTCGAAACACATTCACGAAATTACATTCAGATCGATGCTCTTTTGTCTTTTTTCCTTTTATCCTCCTTCCTCCAGCCTTCCCAACGAGCGATTCGCAAGTTGAATCGAAATTGGCTCCCTCCTGGCTGTACACGTTGATTGAGTCATTAGTACCCTTGCGAGTTTTAGTCCGTTCTACCAATGCGGTGCGGCATGGTGCGGTGCGATGCGATGCGGTGCGGTGAGGTGCGGTACGTTGCGACACGCCGCGTACGCAGGGATATAACGGTAATTTTAGCCGGCACGTACCGCCTGCAGCACCGCCATTCCACTTACAACACGACACGCTTCGAGAGGGTCGTCGGATGGGTGGTGGTGTTGGAGGTGAGGCGGGGAGAAGGATGCCAGGGGAGATGCCAGGGGCTGATTATTATCGTGATTATCATAATTACGATAATTACGTTACTTTTGCGTTCGCAATATAGACTCGAGTGCTGGGAGTGGAAACTGGCATGGATTGTATCGGCGGTGGGGTGTCACGTGCCATAGAGAGGAAAGCTATGAGTGGGGATAGAAAAGAGGGACGCATTGTCTCCGCACATAACGCAACCCACCCACCATGTCTTTCCTATTTTCTACGTTCTACTTATGCTTTATCTCCCATAGGCGACGACTTCCCATAAATCCAAGACGTGAGCGAACTACGGATGGTGTGCGCGCCTGTCGAGAAAATAGAATAAAATTCTATAATGTACCCGTTGGTAACTCGTTCGCCGTTACTTCGTTATACCGAAGCACGAAAAATGCACTCTACTCGAGAGGCCGAATAAGAAAGAGAGACAGAATTGGAATGCGTTGTGCCTCTTTCTTCGCGAATATTATATTCTTCTTTTTCTATTCGAACTGTTCGAAGAGAGAGAGGGAGAGAGAGAGAGAGAGAAGAGAAAGACAGAGGGGGGGGAGAAAGAGTTTATCGTATGAAAAATAATATATTTAACAAGTTTTTCTAAAATTACGAATTATAAAGTTATCACTCCCATAAATTTCAGGCAACAAATTTCCAATTGACTTTTCAAAATACATTATCTCAGAACGAGATTTCTAAAGGGGACAGAATCGCGATATGAAATCGAAAAGTTGCATCGTTAACGGAAACGACAATAGAGTTGCTGCAAATATTCGCTGGTAGTGAAGACATTAAGAAAAGCTCTATGCGTATTTTGCGCGTATGGGGTTGGATTTAATCTGTATCCTCGGATCATCGTATGTAGTTAGATACATAAACACGTACACATACATATAAAGTTATTTTCGCAGGTGTGGCATAGAAAGAAGGAATGGAAAGAGGGTCGAATACCTATCTACTAACTCGAGGGTAACGCTCGGAGGCAACGTACTCGATTCGGCTAACGAGCGTCCAGATAAAACTACGAAAACGTCGTCAGGATTAATTAAATAATTAAAGCGCGTAATTATCTCTGAGTGCACGGCCAGCCGAACCGCCTACGTGGCCGGACGTCAAATCGTAGGAAGCTAGGAATGTATGGGCGCGCATATAACGCCCGCTAGATTAGATGCTTTCGTAAAATTTAGTGCACGCGTTATTTTGGAGCACCGTATTCCACGGGAAAATGGGTTGTGTATCCTCGAGCAACACGGATATAATCGCCTTCCTCTTTGCTCGTATTATTAAAAACAGAGAAGAGATATAATAATTCGAAATTAATTTTCCTCTTCTAAATGTACGGCCGCTCACCGAAAAGTAATTCGCTGTTGTATCTCTCTCTCTCTCTCTCTCTCTCTCTCTCTCTCTCTCTTTCTCCCTTTCTCTCTTTTTCTCTCTCTCACGCATAGGTTGCTACCCAATTCTCTCACCATCGTCGGAAAATAATAATAACTTTTTATCCGGCGATCTGTATTTTACGAAAATAAATCGGACGTCGTCGGTTGCGCGCGAAATTCGTTAATTTCGACCATTCGAATTATTTTCCTCGGTACATACTACCTACTACCTACCTATATTCTGATTAAAGCGCAGGAATTACACGGGCGTCGCGTACGATTTTCCGCGTACGCGTTGATTAATCGGAAAATAAACGATCGTTTTTAACGATTTAACGCGAAAGGATTTTGGTCGTCTTTCGTAGAGGTGACAATTGTCGATCTCGTGTTACATCAGAAAAAAAAGAATACTGTACTACTTAATGCTGTACTACTTAAATATACTACTATATATAAAAAAAATATATAATAAACCTTTTTGCTTGATTAGCGATTTAATTAAAGATTGTAATGAGCATCCAACAACCAAGCCAGATTTATCACGCACATGAATATGGAACCATTACAGCTTATTATTCTCTCCCTCTCTCTCTCTCTCTCTCTCTCTCTCTATCTCTTTCTCTCATACTTCTCTCGTACTAACCTATTATACATGTACAGCTTAAATAAGATTCAAGTCGTTTTCCTTGAAACGCGAAGCGAACCCACTTAGCATCAAATTTAATGCGGCTACCTCATTTTGAATTACAAAGCGCGCGCTGCGCAGACCTCCGTCGTAATTTTAAATTCGTACTTACATTAATCGGAACGAATAAAAATCGCGTCCTCACGGAGAACGTTTTCGCACTGGTAATAGTTTCTAGTCTCTGTAAAAGTAAGTTTTTTTGTCGTGAACTCGAAAAAGGGAATGGAAACGTTTTTATTAGTCGTACTTCGTCTCTTTTCTTCTTTGAGACATCCAACGGAATGGTATAACGTTGATAAGGATCCAACGAGTTTCTTCAACGAATCCATTTTCTCCTTTATCTGTAATCATCTCTTATGACAAAAAAAAAGGGAAAAGAAAAAGAAAAATAAAGAAAGAAATAGTGAGTGTAATCGATACGAGTAATAATCTCATTATCGTTCATCCAGTCTCGACGGTCGTTTCTTCTCTGGCTTGTCCCTTTTCACTTACCGACTCTCGACTTCCGAATCCCGAGAGGCTAAAGAGAGAAATGGCGAAGGCTGCTAGTTAACGTTCATAGGGGATTGATATATTTAAGTGGGAAGAAGACAGAAAGGAGAAGGAAGGACGTGCGTTCCAGAAAGCGTCCTGCATCCTTTACCCCATGGGACATTGTCGTGACTGCTTTTTACTCTGGATATCAAGAAAGATTGAGAGAGAGAGAGAGAGAGAGAGAGAGAGAGAGAGAGAGAGAGAAATGGAAGATAGAGAATAAAAATTCCCTTCGTGCGCAGTCACTACAATCACGAGCCATATATCGATTTTCAACGATGAGGAATGAGGGAGGGTGGATACTAAAGAGAAAGGAGAAGTAGAAATTGAAAGACGAAGGAAAAAGGGTGGCAGGGCTATAAGAGCAGGAAAAGGGAGAACGTCCAGATTGTGAAAGTCTCAAGGGAACAGAAAGGGATCGACGTGTGGTGAGGTGCTACGCGCTAAGTGATAGATCTTGACGACTAACGCGACTTTCTTCGTTTCGATCTCCATATCTCGATCACCTCCCTTGATCTATCGACCTTTCGAAAACACTCTATCGAAGAGAAAGAGAGAGAGAGAGAGAGAGAGGGGGGAAGGATAAACTAAGACACATCGCTTCCTAGCAAGACATGTGCGTTCCTTTAAACTTCTACCTTCTATCCACCGTATTTCTATGTTTTCGAAGTTGTTTTTATTTTATAGTTGGTTGCCTTCGTTTCTTTTACTGATATCGAATCGATCTTGAAGGGGCCAATCTCTCTTTCTTTCCTTTTTCACGTGCGATCGAGTGTACGTACGAAGCCAAATCGAGAGTTAGAGAGCTCGAAAGTAGCTATCGATTTTACTACCAATCGTAAATAAATATGAGAAGATTGTTCTAGACAAAAAGTAGTGTCTTTATCACGAGTTTTGTTATTTTTTCGCATGTGTTTTGCTGATATTCATGATGATTATACTGCGATCCTAATAGTAAAATAATTCAATGATATAAAAACTGATTTTATATATATAACTGTACGTTTCGATTACTCTACAAGATATCGACAAAATTGATCTTATTATACCGATAGTATTTAATGAAATAAATAAAAAGAGGACATTTTTTCCTTTAAAATGGTTTCTATTGGATGTCTCTACGACTTTCAGTTGCCGAGATATCATCAATGTAATATTGCCATTCATAATTCATATACAAAGCTATTCGTAGTGAATGTAGTAAACGTAGTAATAGTAACGAAGAAGCTATTCTTATTGGTCAGCTAAGTAGGTCACGTAAATTTTTAGAATTTATGTAGGTCAGTTTGTCAATACACTTCATTCGAGAGATTATCTAGGTCAATGTCCTATACCAATCAAATATAAAATGCTTTTACGAGAACATCTCTGAAATTAAAAATCGTAGGCTTCGAACAAAAACCATTTTAAAGAGTAAAATTTTCTCCTTCTTTTTACAATATTATTAACAATTATATCGCAATTTGTTATAAACAAATTGTTAAAAATAATTTCAATGACAATTTCTTATACGAATAAAACACAATATAAACTTAATCCGTGCACATAGATAAACATATATGCATTTAAAAATTTGTTATAAACAATTTGTCATAAATAATTTTTATTAAAAAAAAAATTTTTTTTTTTAATACTATCTAGGCTGTGCATATGTATATATAAATATATGCAATTGCAGTTTATTATAAATAATTTGTTATAAACAATTTATTATAAATAATTTTTGTCACGTTATTTTTAAATTAATATCACATAAGCCAGGCTTATAAATATACATATATGCGATTACAATTTGTTATAAACAATTTGTTATAAATATTTTGATATGAATAATTTTACAAAAATTTGTTTTAGCCAATATCGCATAGGCCTTGTTATAAAAAATTTGTTTTAAACAATTTGTTATAAACAATTTGTTATAAAAAAATTTGTTAAAATTGTATATAATTTGTTCCTTTTTTTAATGAAATCCATAGAAATACAGATACAACACTCATTGATGCAATTTGACTCTCGAATGATGAGTGATCTCTCGATCGTGCAATAGATGAACGTTTTATAAGTAAAAGTACAACACTAGGGGTTGAGACTAAGTGAAGAACGAGCTTAGGGTGCCCTCGACCCTCACCAAACCCATGGGTTTATTTTCACTCGAGAGTTTCCTTAAATAATTTACGATACGGTGAAGGTGTATCGCCACCTAATTGCCCTGAAATATTGAGGAGGAGGTCGGGCGCCCGTTTGGGCGGAGCTTAACGAAATTTAACGTGAATTTAAGGTCTGTATAGAAAAGCAGTTGGAGGTTTAGAGATAGGGTGAGGAGGGGAAGGATGAGAGGTGATAAATCTTCGGAAAAATGCCGCTAATAGCGTTTCTAATGAAAGACTCTGCTACTATATGCACAACTTCAATTATATGCACAAATATAACATGCACACACATAGATGTGAACTAGAGATAATTAATAACTATTGTTATATGAAATAACTTTTTGTTTATATGTTTTCAGAGAGTTTTAAAATGCAGGCAAATATTAAATTACATGGAAAACTTGTGCTAATAGTATATACGAACAAAAAGATACTTTAGAAATAAACAATTTTATATCTTAAAAATTAATTAAACGTGAAAATTATTTCCGATTATTTTGTACCAATGAGACACAACGCGTTCTTCTACTTCTTCTTTTAAAAGAATTAACTATGTACATTGACTATAATTGGTTCTAAGTAACGGCCATTTAAGAGAGAACAATATAAAGTGACGGTCGAACTCGTTGAAATGTTTATGAAGTTGAATGGTAATTATGTATGAATATCCACTTAAAAAAAAAAGAGAGAGACAGAAAAAAGCATAGAATCTTTTCATTAAAATATTTATTTGTAGAGAAAAATGAAATGAACGGAAAAGAACGTTGAAATGGCTAATAAAGTTTCGAAAATGCTTGAAGAAGCTTTTAGATTTCTTTTGATGTCTACTCCCCGTGGAAAAGCTGAAAAAGCGTTTTAAGATTCACGAGTTTGTAGAACGTCGTCATTTTATCCGAGGATATTCGATTGGCTTCGAGAGTGAAATCTACTTAATGTTAATATTTTTAAAATGTTCCAACGGGTTTAGAAATCTTCCGTCAAAAAGATAATACTCGTGTGCCTGTAAACCGATTAATAAGGCGATTGGAACAGAAATATAAATAAATAAATAATTACACCGGAGCTGTCGTCTTCTGATAAATCGTAATGGGTCTTTCAACCGTCAAAAAGATTAAAAAGGAAAAACGTCGAGTTAATAATAAAAATTTACCAAAAAGAAAAAGAAATAACAAGCGAGTCCATTTCCTTTCATATTTCCGTTCGAAATTTCTTAAAGACTTTAACAGTTTCAGAACGTTTTCCTGTTTCATAGAACTTTATAGTCCTCCTGGGTCCTGTAGTGGTTTCGTAATACTTGAACGCGCAACGCTCTTAATGTTAACATCAACGATAAAAGTGATTTACTCCTATGTATCCTTGACTGCGTACTTTGGAGTAACAAGAAAGAAAAGAGAAAAGAGAAAGAGAGAGAGAGAGAGAGAGAGAGAGAAAGAGAAAGAGAGAGGACGAAAGCTTATTAAAACTCTTAAAAACTTGAGGCATTTTCAACGAAATTTTATGCGGAGGATATATATATATATATATATATATATATATATATATGATGCACCATGTAACGTATAATCGTTATTACTCATTGTACGATTTTTAATAATTTTAAATTAAAAAAAAAACCAATTAACCTTGGAACATATTGTATAAATTGATGATATTAGACGATTCATCAAGAAAAGATTTTTCAGATATTTTTACAATATAAGTTCTACGATTTTTCTATTGTGAGAGATTTCGTAATTAATCTTGATAAATCGTATAGGAAGCCTTTACCGTTCCTTATACAGCGATATACGTGGGAATGTTATTATTACTACTTTCCCACTACAGCGGTAATGTCAAAAGCGCGAGTGAAACCTTTGACTACTTTAGATGATTACGGTTGTTCTTAGTTTCTAAAGCGCCGCATAACCACGCAAATTTTTCTACGCTCCTACACAGGTCCTACCTATGTTTGTAGATACGCATACATATACATTATAACATAGCGAGTGACAGAGCAAAGTGGAACTGTGGAAAAATGGGGGAGGGGAGGGGAGGGGAGTGAGGGTAGTATGCGTTGTAACGAATCATCACGCAGCGGCTTTTTCTGCAAAATCAAAGGAACGAGAAGTTTTCCAATATTTTAGAGACAGACGGCGTTGCGAACCTCACAGTTCTTCGTATTCAATCCGGCTGGAGGATACTAGAGTGCCGTGATTAACATTCATATTTCGTTTGCTAGGGAAATTTAAAAAACCACCAACGTATCCATTTTCAGCTTACTTTTCTGCATCCATTTTTTACTGGCTCGTACGTTAGCAGACTATGTGGACACACAATATTTATTATTAGAATATTTTTGTTTTTTATTTTCTAACCTTTGTAAAATACATCTGAATCTCATTAATGTTGATAATAATATCTACCTCAATATTGTAATATAATCCAAAAACACCGATATGAGTACCTATATTAGAAATTATTAATAAAAGATATTATATGACAATATTTTTGTAATATATCCTTATCTGTCCAACGAAACCATTTGACTTTCATCGCAATGGATAAGCATGAAAAACTCATTGGAATGATAATTTCGTGCTCGAGAATGAGTAGGAGTGGTCTCTAGCTATGTCAAATATTTTTCATTAATCTGATTATTTATCATACGTCGGATTCGTTTCTTTGTGTTGTAGAAACGTATCTTCTCGTAGAAACGAATGAAGAGAGGGTGAAAGGAGAACAAGGGAAGTGAACGTGGGTGTGAGCGAGAGAAGTCACGATGAACATAGAGAAGAAAATGAAAGTAAGGGAGAAAGAAAAAGATGGAAAACGAAAGGGGAGGCGAATTTATTCGGCCAAGCTCGGTTAAATGCATCTTCTTCGTGAATCTCTGTGTATATGTATGCGTATGCATATGTATGTTTGTATTTATGTATGTTTGTATTTATGTATGTATGTATATATGTATGTTCCCCCAACGCATTTCTGGGTGGTCGTAATAAATTTCAACGGAAAGGAGATGCGAACGGTGAAATACAGTTGCGGAATTCGTAAATCATGACGCGATAATGCCGGATGTCAAGCACGCCGTTGCGTTTACGATGGGCGACATTTAAAACGCACGGCACCCTCTCGCTTGTTGTTTACACGTGCTTCTCGCCTACCATCGAATGCCCCTTTATAAGTGCCACTCCTTTCTACTTCTCCTTCCTATTCCTACAAAGACTAGATTATTTTGGTGGTATTTATCGTGGCTCCCCTTTGTGATCTCGTAAACGTCTCACTCGTTTTTGCACGACAAAGATAGTCGGAGAAATTCCCCGTCTCCGTGCTCGTAGAAAGATATTTCAAAGGAAAACCTTTCATTCTAAGTGTATTTCATTGTACGTAAGAAAGAGAGAGCGAGAGAGAGAGAGAGAGAGAGAGAGAGAAAGAAAGAGAGAAAGAGAGATGGTTCGATTCCTCGTATTATTTCATATAAAAAAAAAGTTATAAATATAAGATCGATATCATTTAATTTAAATTGGATATACAAAAGAAGTGTGTCTATGATATGGAGTTTAAATTTATTACAAATATCTACTTAGAAACTATTATCGTACACGTTATATTCTGATATATAATGGGTAGTTGCGTTTCCTATGCTTCGCTAACGAACACGAACGCGAGAAAGCCACGGAATTACTGTAATCCGTGAAAGATTTCGATGATGAATCGCCGTAGGGAGGAAGAACAAGAGTAAGGATAGTATAGAAGAGAGAGAGAGAGAGAGAGAGAGAGAGAGAGAGAGACAAAGATGAAGATAGTAGAAGAGAAGAAGAGGACTTCGATGTGAACGCTCGCGCGAACCAAGATTTAGTGCGGATATCTGGATTCCGTGGTGCCGCCGTTGGGGATTAATAATTACCGTGTTTTGTCGAACGAGATTCGGTCACGTCGGGAGAGCGAAATACGTAGAACTAATTGCACTACGTGAGATATTGTAGTCCGGCTTCGGTCTCACCTCTGCGTTATCATCTTTGCTCCAGCCTTTACCCTACAAAACATAGAACCTCGAAAACGATGAACACGCATGTAGATGATGGTGGTGGTGGTGGTGATGACACATATAAGACCCATAAAATTTGTCTGCCAAATGTATCGACTTATTGATCCTTTAATCGTTTTAAGGAATTTATGTGACCACGATAAAAATATATTTTTACTACGTACTGTTGCATCCTTCTTACTTTTTGCATGTTTATGTTTATAATAGAGAGATATGAGTAGATATAGATATAAATCATGTATGTACATATTTTAATAAACTCTTTCGGTAATACCATAAATCTCAATGTGATTACTCCGGGAGTACTCCCTATAGTTCATCGTTATTGTCTACGTGTAATATCGGTACGTTTAGAACACACGATAATTAGGTGTGTTGAGAAATTTCAGAGAATTTTCCAAGGCGCCATACACATAGAGTCTCCTCCAGGAAGCTGTACGCCAATTCTGCTACGTGCGCTTTCATGAAAGCGTCAAGAACTTTAATATCACGAGTGGACTACTTCAAATGTTTGAACTGTTTTCTAGAGAGGGGCAGACAGAGAAAGAGAGTGAGTGAAAGAGAGAGAAAGAGAGAGAGAGAGAGAGAGAGAGAGAGAGAGAGAGAGAGAGAGCGCGCGACGGAAATTTTCAACGACACAGATTGCCAAGCTATATTCAGAAAAGAGGCGTGTGCGCTCGTGTTACTTTCGAGAAGCTCCTGACTCTATAAAGCTTTGATTGAAACTACCTTAAAGGATGAGTCTCATTAAGGATTATCGTGAATGATCTTAACGCTCTTCGTCCTTCTTATCGTGACACGAATATGTCTGAGAAACACAGAGCTTCTCGTTCTAATTAATGAACTACCTGGATATTAACAGAATTATTTGCAGAGAAAAAAGGATAAGTAAGATTTTTTGGATGTTTCGAAAAGAAACAAAACAGAAAGACATATAAACGTAAAAAAAGTTTGGATCAACGTACTCGAGCGATAACGAAAAATAATGATGACGGGAGGAGAAAGAAGGAAAGAGAAAAAAAGATGACGATGAAAAGGCAAAGCATCGCTTTAAAATAAGAAAGGAAGAAACTTCAGAAGAAAAAAGGATGTTTCCTATCCACCTTTCTTTATTTTTTTTCCTTTTTCTTTTCTTTTTTGTTTGTTTGTTTAATCTCCGTTTCCTCCTTCCCATTTCCTGGCCGTTGCTGGCACCACAAGATTGCTTCGATTCCAGAAATTCACGCAACCGTGGCGTTTCCATTTTTACATTTTATTTTCAGACTCACACTTCTATTTATCCTCCTCCCCCTCTTCTTTTTATATTTAATCTTCTTTTTCTTACCCATCTTCTTTTTCTTCTTCTTCGTCTTTTTTTATATCATCTCTGATTCTTTCTTTATAGTAACCAGCGCATGCGCGACTATTCTCTTACACGCACACACACACACACACACACACCAAGGATAGTCTTTCTTACAATTAATCGTAGAATTCCACGAGCAGCGTAATAGAGTCATGAACTTTCTTGAAAGCGAGTTTATTTTCATTTCGCGCGACAAGAAAGTGAGCTCGGCGCAAGTACCTTTAATTTCTTCAAAATTAAAACTTTGATTTTACTGCGGAAGGTAGAAAGAAAGGAAGGGGGAGAGGGAAAGGGGGATATAAAAGGGAGGTAGTCGCCCTTAACTCTCTCAACGAAACTTCTCTCTCTCTCTCTCTCTCTCTCTCTCTCTCTCTCTCTCTCTCTCTCTCTTTCATCGGTGGCGTCGCCGTAGAGTTGAAACAAAAGAGCCTCGCGATTATTTCACCGTCCTAAGGATTAAAATAAATATCGAAGTCGAAGCGAGAGATTCACAATGGTAATCCTCCCTCTCTCCCTCCCTCGTCTGTTAGAATCGTTGACCGATTCGTTATTCGACCATTACAGTAGGGAAAAAGGGCAGACAAGTCGCCGCAAAATTTATTTCCCTATGACCGGAGGAGGAAACTGTGTGAGCCGATTTATCGATCCGAACGCGCCGGAAAAAGCAACGCGCGCGATAAATTTCACGTCTCTCCTCGATGTGTCGTCCATTTCTGAAATAAAAAAAATAAATAAAAAAAGCAACGAAAAATAAAAAAGAAAGAAGAACAAGAACGAAAAGAAAAGGAAAGCTCGAGAACGTGCGGAGAAGTCGCGTACTAAAAGAAAAGAATAGGAGACGAAGAGAGAGAATAGAGGGAGAGAGAAACAGAGAGAGAGAGAGAGAGAGAGAGAGAGAGAGAGAGAGAGAGAGAGAGACAGAGACAGAGACAGACAACAGACAGACAGACAGAGACAGAGAAAAAGAAGGAGAAAGAAAAGAAAAAAATCTCTCCTTCTTCTCATAACATATGGTCTATTAGGACTAATAATAGAGGTTCGTGGCACGCACAGTGTCTTTTATGTTTTATGTGTGAGTGCGAACGCTTTATATATATATATATATATATATATATATATATATATATATATATATATTTCTATCCTTCTCGTTTTTGCGTGTCACGACTTCGTTTAAAAGAGACCACCGTGAAAAACAACGAGAAATTCTCTCTGTCTCTTCTCCATCTCTATCTTTCTCTCTCACTTTCTTCATTCTCCCTTTTGTCGCATCTTCAATATATATTTCGCAAGCTTTCGAGTTGACAACGGTGATGCTGGACACGAAGAAAGGCGCCATGAAAATACCTCTCCCATTCCTTCTCCTTTTTCTCTTCTTACTTTGTGCGTTGTCTAGAATGTATAGTCGAGTTAGAATGTCTAATGCCTAATATATCCTGGATTTTTAATTTTTCTCAAGGCTTAGAAGCTTTTAAGATTTCATATTGTTAAACTAAGAATATCCTGAATTACAGTATTCACTTTGAAGTAGAGAGTTTGAGATATTATATTACTACATGATTTTATAATAATCGATATATATATATATATATATATATTCTTCTCTTTGAAACGTTGTCCTTCTATTGTATAATTATTCATTAATTTATGAAAAGTCGACAACGATATTATATATAAAGGGGCTTGAAATATTTCGATTTCGTTTTGTTCTTGCTCATTAAGCGAAATCCCTGTCAATCATAACGAACAACATAAGCGTAGACGCGTGCACCGATATCGTAAACAAGCAGCAGGGACGTATCAAAATTAGTTGGATTGCTAATGCAAGCAATGCGGCGCCTATATTAAACTGTCATAATGCAATTCGATTTTACGCGACGGTTCGGGCATACGCACATATACACTCCAAAGCAATATTAACCATTATTATGAGTGTCTGTATACGCGAGCGAATTACTTGTTCCTAAATAAACATCAGCGTGCGTAATGAGTGTAATGTGATTTGTTATAACTAGAAACATATTACGAATGATTATAATGTATTAATCGTTCGGATAATAAATGATGTAGATATATATACGTATACGTACCTACGGCGAATAATCAACGCGCAATTCATCATCGTACAACGCATAGCAACGAGCTTTAATTATAAGATGTCATTTAATTACAAATACGTACGTATGTGAATACATCCGTAGGTATAACTATGAAAATGAAGGATGACGGTCGAAATCGGTAGTCGATAATAATAATCCTAGAAATCGTTCGTTACCTTGCTGATATGAATTTACAAAATTTTGAAAATTAATCCTTGATATGTTGTAATATTCTTTCAATATAAAAATCTTTAATTCATCCTGTCATTGTTGAAAACGAATATAAAGCAGTTAAAGATCGTAACGATACGATATAATATGTATGTATATGTATACAAATTTATATTCCGTTGTTCCCTCTCATCTGGATATCCTTGATTGTGTCTTCTTCGTAACGGTGAAAGAGCGCAAGGATGGGACTAACGAGCGAGCAGAGCGTTTAGGTGTTCACGTGGCCAACAAAGCGAAAAAGACGTCGTCAGGAGAGAGACGGAATGAGAGGAAGAAAAAGAGAAGAGGAAAAGCTACGTCTGGGAATCTAAAACAAGGTACAACGTCTCTCGCCGAGTCGACGTCGTTATTGTTACTGCCTGCCAAAAATATACCGGGTGTCAGTGTTAAAATGCGACGTGTCTCGTCGTTACGACGAGACCACGTTGACGAGAGGATGCGTAGAGTCTAAGTGAAAAAATAAAATGAGAGATGGAAGAGATGGAGTAGAGATTTGGTTCAACTTTCGTCGTTGGTTCGCTCTTTGAAATTTAGTCGAAGCAGATAGGACACGTTCCCTCTTCCTTCCTTCTTTCATGGTGTACGAAGCGAGGAAACAAAATTAATCGCATATCAACGGTGTTTACTCGAGCCATCGAGCAGACGCTTTCTATAAAAAAAAATATCACCCCTCGACGGGGTTTGCTTAATATCGAATCCTCTTGCTCTCGTCGGTGAACTCGATTTAATCCGATGGTTGTTTCGCTCCTTCCTCTCTCTCTCTCTCTTTCTCTCCTTCCCTCATCTTTTTCAAGCTTCTTTACGCTGCTCATCGTATTTTCCACCTTCCCTTCTCCCACTTCACTCTATTCCTCTCCTCCTTACTATCGTTTTTAATTTAAGAGTAATACCGAACATTATGATTCTTCCTCTTCATTTTATTCTCTCTCTCTCTCTCTCTCTCTCTCTCTCTCTCTCTCTCTCTCTCGCTGTCTCTATTTATCTATCTCTATCTTACTTTGTTTCGCTATAAAAAGAACTTATCTATAATAAGTAAACAATAAACAAGTTATTTCGCTATATAGTTATATTAATCAAAATTGAAGTTTATTGAATCTTTATTTATAATTCTGCATTTTATCAAGAGTTATATAGTTTATAAAAATATATATAGCCACTCCTATTTTGGTAATCTCATTTTAAACATTCAGACAGAGAAGCAGCTTGCGAATAGACAAAAAAGGTAAAGATAGACACGCTCGACGGTGGTCGAGATATTTTCCTCTTCTCTCTCTCTCTCTCTCTCTCTCTCTCTTTCTCTCTTTTTTTATAGTTATATGTTTTTGAATATTCTGGTAGAAAATGAAGTGAACACATGGACGAGATATTTCTCGAAGTATCTTATGCTCACATTATGCATATCATCCATTCATTTCATACGATCCTGCGAAACACGAAGAACTATTATAATACTGTAACGTAATTCTACCATATGTGGTAATAAAAGAATTTCTATTACAATTTTATGAAATTCTGCAAAGTATATTTTCCACCAACCAGTGCTTTCTTTCCTTCACTCTCTCTCTCTCTCTCTCTCTCTCTCTCTCTCTCTCTCTCTCTCTCTCTCTCTCTCTCTCTTTCAGAATTATATAAAATTTTCTACGTTTAAAACAGATGGTAAAATTTGAAATTTTTGATTAGTTAGAATGCGAGAAGAACGACGTTATGAGATAGAAAGATAGTCTAAATCAAAGAGAATAAAAAAGATAGAAAAAGGAATAATGGGGATGGAGGAAGAACGAAAAAAGAAAAATAAAATAAATGGAAAGAAAAAAGAACGAGTACATAAATTCCACGTTAAGCACGTCGGCAAAGTTTTAAGTGCTATTTCATCGAAATTTTCACGGAAATACCGAAAAGCGTGAGCTTTACTTTCGGCTTGGGTTCAAAGGGCGATGGTAAAACCGCGGTGCTATTTCTTTCTTTCCTCCTTTCTTTTTTACTACCTTTTTACCCTTTTCTCTCTGTTTTCTTCTGCTTCTTTTTTTTTTCGAAACGCTTCGAAGCAGAAAGAGTTAGCTCGCGGCTTCTGGACGATTCGTATCCGTTCGAACACCCGGTATAGACGAAGCTCACGTTAGCACGAGGGAGTTGAAAAAGGAAACAGCGTTATTACTCGAGCGAAGCATTGGGCTTTTCTTCGAACCCTCGTTTCGTTGCGCTTCGTTTCCCTGCCCTTTCTTCCACCGTTTTCCTCTTAGTTTTTCTTGCCTTTGTACGCCTTTCCCGTTGCCGTTTATTGACCGAAAAGTCACTCTTCTCTCTCTCTCTCTCTCTCTCTCCTCTCCCTTTATCTCTGTTTCTCTTCTCTACTTGCTTCTCTTTATATAAAAGGACCACGGCTTTACACATGTGACAAGACATCGGAGGGAAGATCGCGAGTGATCAACGATCAAAGTAAATATAGCTGGCTATATAAGAATGCACGATATGTTAACGGCGTAAAAGCAGCTATACGCTTGGCTTTAACCAAAGAATTACTTGAGGTAACAAGCAACCCTCCGACAATGTTATTTGCCCCCCGTATCCTCGCGAGGATGAACCTGCATCGAACGTCAACTCGTCGATTATCGTGTTAAATAAAACGATGCACGGTGGGTGAACGTTAAAAAAAGAAAAAAAAAAATAAACAAGGAGAGGAAATAATTATGACCGTACAACTTTACATACATATATATATATACACATATACCAATCTGTTCTACAGGATTAAACAGTAGATGACGTTGTAATTAGAATATAAAATGAAATTATATGATCTTTTCATTCTATTCCATCGTATAATTGTAGGAAGTTATATATTTGTATAATGTGACAGCAAACGCCACAGCAAGGCTCGTTGCTTGTCACGAATATTTCGATGATTCTACCAATTCAGCGAGCTGTACGCTATCTCATCGTGAAAATTGGTTGACGAAAGAATCCGTGTGTTATTAACCGCATTATAAACACGTTATTAACTCGGCCGCCGATTATTTCTGCGATTATAATTCTCGTCAACGTAGCCAGGTCATAACGATGAATCATTTATCTTCATTTATTATACCAAATTAATTATTCGTCCGGTCTCTCGTTGGAACAGGTAAAAAAATTCTTTTTGTTCGAACGGACGAGATTCGATAAAACGAAATTAAAACGAAATAAAGAGTAAATTAGCGAGAATGAGATGCGACGAAACGAAACGAAACGAAAAGAGGGGAAAAATCGGTCGATTCAAGAACGATTGGAAATAGATAAACGCGATTCGTGCTCTATTCGAACAAGATTGAACGGATAATTAACGCCGTAACGCGGAAAGCACAAATCCGAGGGATGATTTTGTTTCTATGGAATCTATTTGCAGGAAATTAGAATCGTGAATGACGTATCTCATCGAGTGAAATACGGTTTGAATAACGAAATCGATGTCCGGTGTAAGGCGAAACTCATATATCGCATTGCGATAAGGATCTTCATTCGATTTTCCAAGACTTTTTATATGTTTCAATGAAAATGTATATTCATTTGTGAAATAGAACTATAGAAGAAATATATATATATATAATATATATAATATATATAATATATATAAACGTATTTTATAAAATTTATTTGTCGTAAACGTATATTATATGGACTTGTTACGCTGAGATAGCAACGATTATAAAGAATCATATTTTTACAATTATATTTGTTCAAAGAGTGAGAGGGATGGGTCAAAATCGTGAAACGATCTCAACCCGACCTAATAAACCGGAAACCTAATGCGTTTAACCTAATAAAGCGGAATTACCCATATTAGGTGACGGATCGATCGGTATATTGCGCCCAGCTTCTCGGCAATAATGCGAATTTGAATTGATCTAAGCGTTGCTGGCGTTACCGAGCTTCGCGCCATGAATGTTCGATCCAATGGTTATCTGATAGAGACATCAACCAGGGAAAAGCTGGAAAGAGAAGTAGAAAGAAACAGAGAGATATCGCCTAAATCGTAATAACGCTGACAGAGACGAACGACAACGATAGAGCGTACATATGTATGTACATACATACATACATACGTGCGTAGAGTGGACAAAAATTTATTAGTACAGATAAACCTACAATGATAACAAATGCACTCAATTGCATACAAAATAAATGCACGAAAAAAGCTTGTACCACGAGTAAGCACTAAACTTAGAAATTAATAGGAACATTTAAAATAATTATACCGTTTATTCGTCTTCTCTCTTCCTTTTTTTTATTTTTTTATTTATTTATGTCTTTTTTTCTATCATCGTTGCTCGCATCTTATCCTATGCAAATTTCTAAAGAGAGAAAAAGAGAGAGGGAGAGAGAAAGAGAGAGAGAAAAGGAGAAAGAGAAACGTGCTGTGTCCAGCAGTTTTTCTTTTTTCTCCATACACGACTATCGATATATCGTATTTTCCATCCATATTATTACATCGTTTTCCAACGTTAATTTAACGAAGAAGCGCTTTCCAGAGTTTTATCGAGCGATTCGTTGTACGCGAATCGCCCGGTTATCACAAGCGAGCATCGAAGTCCAGAGTTTTCCATTGGGAAACAACAAAAAATGAGAGAGAGAGAGAGAGAGAGAGAGAGAGAGAGAGAGAGAAAGAGAAAGAGAGGGAGAGAAATACAGAGAGGCCAGCAGCAGCTCCATTGTACGTACGATCGAACGTAACAGATACGTACCATGGCAACATCGTTTTGAAATACGGCGGCCCTTTTAATCCTCGCGAAGCCGGACACACGATAATAAAACAATGAGAAGTACGAATATTAATGACTTTGTATCCATTATTCAACGCGGATGAAACCGCATTTTTCTCGGGGAAACTTTTGCTCGCGAAAGCGTCAAGGGAGAGTTGTAGATGGAGCTACGAACTTGGAATAGAGAAAAGAGAAAGATGAGTTTGATATCGCATCGGCACTTTAAAACATAACGAATCATTTAACAAAACCATTGGGCTTAATCCTTACGATAGTGTCGATATAACGTACGCTTGAATTATTCGAATAAATTGAGACATCGATTTAACTTCATTCCCCCCTCCCCCTATTCATTAATATCCTTTTTTTATAAACCAATTTCTTTAGAGAGAAAGGAGTAAACAAGACGATAAATCAGAATAAGTCAAAGTACAAACAATCATTTGTTCTTTCAGTCTCTTAACAAGTTAATCCATACTGGGGTATGGACCAACATTCATTTCGCGAACCAAACGTTTATTTTCGCGCGATACAAGACGAATAAAGAACGAAAAGAACAAAGATAGGAAATCGAATGTTACGAAGTTGTATGCATGCATATGTGGGTATGTATATGTGTGTGTGTGTGTGTGTGTGTGTGTGTGTGTGTGTGTGTGTGTGTGTGTGTATGCTGCATACCTTCTCACGAAGTGTCGTTGCATGCTTGGATGGCAAAATAATCGAGAACTGCCTGTCGCATCGACAAACAAAAGAGATATTTCACCATCCCGACAAATTTCCTCGTTAAATGGCCGCGCGCGTGCAAAAATAAGAGAGAAAAAAGCAAGAGGAGTGGTGGAAGTTGGGTGGTGGAGAGGAGAGAGAGAGAGAGAGAGAGAGAGAGAAAGGAACAAAAACAACAAACGCGTCACGGGTTTCCAACTCTAGCAACCCCTCTTTTGCACCACTTTCTTTCACTCTATCCTCTCACCCCATTTTCTCTTTCTCTCTCTTTTTCTATCTCTCGCTTCGTGTCCGATCGACGAATCGAAGCGGCCGGATTAAAATCTCATATCGGTCGTTCCAAATGGCGCGGTAAATATAATAATAATTAATACGCCGTGCTTGGTCCCTTCCGTCGCGCCACCGAGTTCCGATTAATTGCGACTAATTATCGCTCTCTTTTCGATCCCGACGTGAAAGAAGCCAGTTTCGTTGGGCACAATACGTTTTGCCTTCTCCTCCTACTCCTCCTCCTCCTCTCTTTTCATACCTTTCAGTTCCATTTGTGTACGCTCTTCTCTCAATTTGAATTCCATTATGATAAAGAAAAAGAGTCACGATAATGCCGATATGATTATTTCCATATGCAAATAATATGCGAGAATCATCATCGTTACTGTCGGTGTTATTAAATTGCAACGAATTTCACGGATATTATTCAATCGTAATGACTAATGAGTGACGAGAGTGACAATGACAGGACGAAACGTTAAAGGTAGTTGACCGATTGCCTGAAATTAATGACAATGATAATAGTAATAATTACGATATGTTTTCAAAGTTTCGTCTAGCGAAGATTAACTGTGATTCTTGAACGAATGAATTTCGACGAGACAATAATAATAACTGGTGAATAGACAGCCCTTATCCGACGTGCGATTATATTCTATTATCATGATGTCAATCATAAAGTTTAGCGTTTCGCCAAACATCTATTAGAAATTAGGTTTCTATATATACATATAAATGATAATGCTATATATACATATGATAATAATGCTATATTCCATAAAGATTTAACGTGTAATCGATAAAATTATAATAATAATAATAATAATAATAATAATAATAATAATAATAATAATAATAATAATAATAATAATAATAATAATAATTAATGACAACAAACGAAATAAAGAAAATTCAAATCGAAAAGGATCTTCAATATTTCGTCTTTGTTTCTTTATTCTCTTTAAATGTCGATATTTAAAGAGGAATCCTAAAGAATTTCGTGATATACTATTTCGAATTTCGATTTAAAGAGGAACGACGGCCTTCCAAATTTATGGGACTTATCGGTTTATTGACGTTTACGGTTGGTCGTATCAACGATAATTAATACGACGAGCAAACCGTTGAACGTGGAACAAGATACCCCTCTAATTACGAGGCCCCTTTTCGAAAGAAATGAAACGCGTCTACGAGATAAAGCTATATACTTTATCGTGCCTCGATGTCGTTCCTCGTGATCGTGAAGACGACGAGCAAGGAACGAGCAGTCCGGATCGTCTTATCTTGATGCGCTTTCATTGGCGGTCGACACGACAGGTCTTCGATGTCGAGAAAAGAAGAGGAAAAAAAGACAAGAGAAAAAAAGAAAAGAAAAAAAAAAAGAAGAAGGAAGAGGAATCTAATCTCGACAGAAGGAACGATTAGTCAGGGTTTCGATTTCTTCTCTTTTCTGGAATTTTTTTTTCTATTGTTTTCCTTTTTTACACCATCTAGTTTCTAAGGAACGAATAAAGAAGAAAAAGAAGGTCTGAGAAAACGATCGATCTCGAAAAATCTCGAAAGAACCCACCGATTTCTCGGTTATTACGACGGCATGATTTGTTAGGTCCCTTTTTTTGTTTTTCTTTCTTTTTCCTTTAATAGTTGGAAATATACCGAACAGGAGGAAGAAAAGAAGCAGAACTATGAAACTAGTAATTTCCGAATGAGGAACCAAGCCAGGATTAGTCCATGACTCTCGGTCTCGTTTTCTCCTCCTCTTATCTTCTTCGGTTTTTCTTCTCTCTCTCTCTCTCTCTCTCTCTCTCTTCGGGTTGCCACGGACGATGGGAAAACTTGATATTGACTGTTCCAACTTCGTCCCGGCGTTAATTTTAAAAGTCCCGAACGAGGTGTAACTTTTTCGAACGAAATGACTCGATCGAATGTGCGACACGATGTGACTCATTATTCGTTTGGTATTTCGCTTCCCAAGAGAGAAAGCGATAGATAAATTCATATAACGCATATAGGCGAGCGAGCGCACGTAGTTACGTTACTTGATAGAAACAATTTCAATAAACAATTTACGATAATAATATACGAGGTATACTATATATATATATATATATATATATATATAGAGAGAGAGAGAGAGAGAGAGAAATATTTTCCGAAAATCTACCAAATAGTATAACCATACTGCAAATTTATTTACAAAGATAGGAAAGTATGTTCTGTAATTTGTTATAACCAAATACAATCGAATATTTCCATTGTTCTTATTCGACGATCATAAAGAGATTAAATTTTAGAATTAGGCATGGGAAGAGGGACGAACGTATACCGATCAATCTTCGTGAAAAGGAAAGTATCAAATTTCGTAGTCAAAGAAACGACGAAAAGAAAGAGGGAGAACGGGAATAAGGGTAAAGGGACATAGAGAAGAGGAAGAGAGAAATAAAGGGCCACGACGACGTTTCTGGACTCTACGGAATGCAAACGCGTTCGTCGAGAGAGAAACTGGCGCCTGATGCTCACGTGTACGCGTGAGTACACGCTCTGCTTCGTCTCAACTTCTTCTTCTTCTTCCTTATTTCCTCCTTCTCCTCCCCCTTTTCCTCTTCCTCCACCTTCTCCTTCTTCTTCTTCTTCTTCTTCTTCGGACTGTGCGCGTGGTACTTTGTCACAGTCAAGTGCTCACTAAGTATGCCAGACCATTTGTCTCCGATCTTCTATTCTAGCACAGCCATCATTCCATGCTCGCCGCAAACAGAATTAAATGTTTCTGCCTTCTACTCCTCCCAATTTCTTCATCTTTTTTAAATTTAAATACAATACTGAGAGAGAGAAAGAGAGAGAGAAGTTTTCGTCAAGCCAAAATAATAATTCTCGAGATTAATTAATACCTAATGTGATAAATCGATTTTAAATTGTATGATACGATAAGAGCAAAGTTCCGCTTTCGTTGATTAACAATGGATAGATTTTAAAATGACAAAATATCAGTTAAATTATTAACGACGTAAAATCTTTTTTGGCGACCAATATCAACGATTTTTAACACGATTTTCACACGGCATTCCAGAGTCGGAATAAATTTCTTCTCTCGCGTGGATATTTATTTCATGGACGTAGAGGAAAGAGAAGCTTGGTTATCTTTTATCCCGGCTGATCCTTCGTGAGCATGTAAATCAAATGGGCGCACGGAATTTCGCTGGAAAGTTTGACTTCGAAATGCATTAGCTTTTAAGGAATTAAATCCATCCCCGATAAGTTCTTCCTCCTTTCCTTCCACTCCCCTCTGTCCATCCTTCGCTATTCCCTCCCCTCTTTCCTACTTCGAAATTTCCCCCTTCTCTCATCTTTACCATTTCACCGGTAAACGCCTGCGAATGGCCAACACACGTCATTATTTTACTGCGAGATACTAATCCCATCCAACCTTATACCTTTGATACATCTCAAAGCAACCAATGGGGGCTAAGCTCGAAAATGAACGTGGAGAGTGAAAACGAGCGTGTACGCTCGTCGAACTTCTGAAAGGGAATACTCTATTAACATTTTCCCGAGACTGCTCGTTTAAATTACGTCTCGATCCTGAAAGAGCAGTCTATAATCTCATAATACGTGTTTTTAATGTCTCTTTACGTAAAACGAGTACCCTTGTATTTCTTTCGAATATAGGTGGATACTTATATATCTTTGTAAATTGTGTACGAAAATATATAAATATTTAATATCTAATCCTGTTGTGTATAATTTTTTACATCTTCACGAACAAGTAGAGAAAAACAAATATAAATGTTTACTATAGAATTCTATGCATAATCGGATAATATCGTATAGACGTGATCGTAAAGAAATATTATATTTTCAATTGTATTATACTCATCGAATTTTCAAGTTTCGATAAAGTTTCCTTGAAGAAAAAAAAGCAAAAGAAAAGAAAGAAAGAAAAAATGGTTGAAGTAATGCAAAAGTCGAAACGAGCGGAAGAAAGGACTCGCCTTGGATAAAAGAAAATTCGGGTCTCTCGATCGAGAAAAGACGCGTTCCTCGAGGCTTTTTTCCGCTTGAAAATTCCTACGGGCTCGTTTCTCATCGTCCTTACGGTTACGCGAACTTGCCGCGCCTAGGGACTTTAGTAGCGACGAGTTTTATCTACCGACCACTTTCGTGAATGCGAGAAAGTCGAAATAGGTAAGTAAGACTGTTATAGTAGTAGGGGAAAGACGTTCGTGGAAAGAAGGGAGAGAGTAAAGTTCGACGAAAGAGCGAAGTCAACTATGCGCGAACTCGAGTTTCTCTGACATCTCCCTCCTATCACGTTTCTCACTCTATTTTCCTACATCTTCGACCATTGATAAATGATACTTTTTTATACACTTGTTATGAGAAACACGCATCATTTTTATTTAAGCTTTATACGCGAAAATGTAAAAGGAATAGAGGTGCGATTAGAAAATCGCGAAGATATTATCTTTCATTCGTATCGGATATTCACTTTATGTTAACCGAATAAACATATTAAAGATTTATATAATACATTTTTCAAATACCCACTTATTTATACAGGATTGCATGTATATATTGGATGTTGCAAATATATATATATATATATATATATATATATATATATATATATATATACGTGTATTTATCATCCATCATATAAAGTATTCTAGGAAAACAAAGAAACATAAGAAAAGTATCGAAAAAAAACAAATTTTGCTCTCTGGCGAATCGAAATCCGTCTTTCTTCTTTCTTGAAACTGAGAGACTAGCTAGCTATTCGGTAGAACGAATTCATGAGCGTTTTTATTCCGGAAATAAAAATCTCTGACACACTTGGCACTCTTTCATCTTCCGATGGGCGCGACCAATCGTGAATATTGCTGTGGAATCGAATTTTTTTTCAAGCTCTACTCCGTGAGAGGAATTAATGGGGCTGACCTATAGATAGTCCAACTTATACGACTCCTCTCGAGGATATGAGATTAACGTAAGAAATCGGCTCGGCGGAGAGAGAAATGCTCCTTTCTGATTGGATACTCTTTTACTAAGGGCGGCAGCCATTTTACGAGTCCGTTCACTGGAAGAAATAACCTCGACTCGATTTCGAGAATCGTACTTTGGTAATTGCCCTTCGCAAATAGTACCTATCTATGCTACAGCACACGTTTTCTTCGGCAAAGTAAAACTCATTTAAATCCACGTGCGAGCTAAAACATTCGAATTAACGAGAAAGATCTATATTTTATTTCGACGCAAATATCGAATGTTTCGTAGTCATAATGTAATATTGATTCTTTCGTTCATTGCGAATTTTAATGAGAACTCAAAAGAGAGAATATATTCTTTCTTACTTTCGTGTACAGAATTTTAATCCCTGTAATTAAACATTACGCGTATAGACATTTGACCCTTTTAATTAAATAACTCCTCCTTGAATTTTCTTTTTTCGTAGCGACATACAAAAGAAAATGTATTCAATATTTTTACAAATATTGACAAATAAAATTTATTGAATATCTCGGTAATAAATATCAGAGATATCTAAACAAGTCAATACATCATAATCGTCATTAAGAACACGAACACAGAGAAAATAGATGTTAAAAATTTTTCGTTTGCTCTCGCCGAGCATTGGCCGACAAAATTCTATGAGACGAGACTCCCTTACCAAAGATATTCTACCCTCACGTTCATTCGTTCTCAGTACGAACGAGTATTTCTCCGTGTCTCTTCGTCCCTCTTCTATACCGTTACACTTAAATTCCCTTTTCTCTTTTTCCTTCTTTTTTTTCTTTCTTTCTTTCTTTTCCATCTGTATCTTCGCCATGCTTGCGGCGAAAGAACGACTCTAGGCACGTTCTACTCGCTCGCACGTAAAAAAAGGGCGACACGAGCCAGCAAAAGAGACCAGAGCAATCACGTACTTGTGTTTGGAAAAGAGGAAGAAAGAGAAAAAGAGAGGAAGAGAAAGAGAAAGAGAAAGAGAAAGAGAAAGAGAGAGAGAGAGAGAGAGAGAGAGAGAGAGAGAGAGAGAATTTCTGGTCGTTCGTTAAGACGCCGACGTAAGAAACGCGGACGACCGGACGACAACGAAGTGACAGTAACGTTCCGAACGATCGTAAAGCTAGCTTAATTAGCGAGACCCACTTAAACGTTTAGCTTCTGACAAAGAATACGAATCAATGGCATGAATCATAGATATATATGCTCGTAAGTCCCTAATTTGAATATAATAGGTTCTAACCTTGTCAATTTTATTATTCCTACGATTACAACGGTAATTATTTCTAATATATGAAGATTCGATTATACGAAATTATTAAATCACGTATACGTTTTTATTGTTATAATTTACTTCGAGTAAAATCGTGTTTATTGATTTATTGAGATTCGGGTCACATTTTCGATCGTGATAAGGATAAGGATGAATATTTTAAAAATATATAAAACATATTACAAGAATAAATTATAGCGTTCAATCTTTGCACGGAAATGTTCTTTCAGAATATAAAAGAAATCGTAGAATCTACACGTACCTTGTATTCGACTGTAAAATACGCTCATATTCTCTCTCTCTCTCTCTCTCTCTCTCTCTCTCTCTCTCTCTCTCTCTCTCTCTTACTCAAAATAACTGATACTGTACATATATACATGAACGTGATAAAGAAACCTAAAGAAGAGATAGAGAAATAGAAAGAAAGGGATGGGTAAAAAATGAAGAACGAAACAAGAGTTTAATGCGATAAGGAGTCAGTAAGCGTTACAATGAGAGCCTCGTCGTCGTCCAAGCGAGTCCGAGATAACTAGGACAGCATGTTTATATGCTGTAAATTCGTTGTTCCGAGATTACCTTCGCTCGTCGTCACTATAGCCAAGCTTGCCTGGCCCAGCCAGACACGCACGCACCGACGAAACACATACATATTTACGACCGCCTTTAACTCAGCTACCATTAAGAATATAAAGCGAGAACAAATGAGCGAGAAAGAGAGACGGACGAGTTAAAATAGGGGAGGCTGGTAGTTCGTCACAGATCGTAGGAGGGGTCACGCGAGGTCACCATTAAAATTCGATCAGATAATCTTATTTGCCATGCGATTAGAGCGACCTTTCTTCTTCGACGATGTTTCCCACCCACCAACTTCCCGTCATCGGTTTCAACGTCACTTCTGAAATGAAGTTCACCAACAAATTTCTTCTCTCACTTTTGCCTCCACCCTCTTTCACCACCCCTCCTGCCGGACATAAATTTTGCGCTAATCAAGCTCTATAACACGGTACCCAACACCGAAAAGGATATCTTTACTCCTAATTCGTAATCGTAGGAGGTACCATCAGGCGACTTTAATTTCGAAGGAGGTCACACTGATCTCATGTATCTGTACATTTTTAAAGTTCAGATTTTTAAAAATTTGTCCACCGGAGAGCTAACTCCCTCAAAAACCTTCGGACTAATTTATCTCGACAGATTCAGTTGATGTTATTTCATTCTATCATAAACTTTGTTCCCCCGAGTTTCGAGACCAATTTATGATTTTTAGCAATAACGATACTCGTCAAAAGTCCGGCAATTAACGTAGAATGTACCACGCTAACAATGCCACACTGTTCGATTTGTTTTAATGAAATGTACGATCGAATTTCAAGTAGAAACCTCCCTCGTTTGACTTTCAAATTTTCCTTCTCGGGTCAAAATTATTCCACGATATTTACGTGTATCTATATTTATGTACTTATATGATTAATTTGTTTTTAAACGCGCCTTTAAGTAGATATTAAAATGCCTCCCTATCGAATAATTTCTTAAAAAGAAAAGAAAAAATTCTTTATGTCGTCTATTTCCTCAATTATGCTACGTAGAATGTCTTCTTAGCCTTATCGCGAGATGCAGGGACCTAAAACGACCGTCCGATTCTCGTACTCCCTCAAATTGTAATAAATTTGTCTAAGTTTTCTGCTAAAAATACGAGAAAAAAGAGAGATGAAACTATAAGAGTCCGCGAGACGCGTGGTTCTTGGTCCGAGTGTAACTGTACTTAACTTTAAAGTGGTTGCGCTTAGAGTCATTACTAAATCTCGTAAATCTTCGAACAATTTATCCGG
The DNA here is from genome assembly GCA_911387935.1 of Dolichovespula saxonica. Taxonomy (NCBI): domain Eukaryota; kingdom Metazoa; phylum Arthropoda; class Insecta; order Hymenoptera; family Vespidae; genus Dolichovespula; species Dolichovespula saxonica. The sequence continues at coordinate 10,909,964 of OU426993.1, read as the reverse complement.
CGCATTCCGAAATTCTCGAGAGTGCACTATCTCTCGAACACGATGTCCGTAACGCGTAACAGTTTTCCTGAAGCGTATACAGGAAGTTTTGCCCTTCGTACTCTGAGACTCTATTGCGCTCGCTCTCTCTCTCTCTCTCTCTCTCTCTCTCTCTCTCTTCTCACTCACTCTCTCTCTCTTTCTCTCTCTCTGTTTCTCTCTCTTTCTCTTTCGTCTTTTCCATCTTACAACTATCTGCTTTTCAGGTGACCTTAATCTAGGAAATGGCCACTAAGAGCTACTCTCTACAAAAGCGACTCTCGTCTAGAGATAGAAGAAGACACAGGGGTAGAGAGAGAGAGGGGGAGAGGTGGAAATGTAGGAACTGCTAACACCAGAAAGTACCTAGAAACCTTGGAAACACCTCTCACGTATTCGCGTTTTCTTCGGAGAACATCGAAACGTCTGTATGTTCTATGTTCGTTTGAAGTACCAACATCGTGCCCTTCATTTTAGCTTTGTCTTAGAAAATTTCCCGTGATCTTAAATAAAAAAAATTGTTATTATTTGCGTTTATATTTCTCTACTGCTGAATAGATATTTACTTTGAAACAACAAATTAATGAAAGTCAAGATGAAATAGAGAAAGATAAAGAGATTGAGAAAGCGAAAGAGAGAAAGAGAGAGAGAGAGAAAAACAGGTAAATCGCGTTAAGTAGTTTGAACATAGTGAGTAAATATTGTGTAGTTCCTTATTGTATATTTTTTTGGAAGAAAGTAAAAGATCACGGAGGTAAAATTGTTGGAAGATCGCGAACGCTTCGAGCGCGGTTCTGTTCATCGATGTTTTCCTCCGGTAAATATCTACCTCACATTCTTCGATGCGTCATTATCATTTCATCCCATCATACCAACCTGCTTCCCTCCCCAGCCTCGCCCCGCCCTCTTGTTTTTATTCTCGTCATTGTCGTGATCCTCCTCGTCTTCGTCGTCGTCATCGTCGTCGTCGTCGTAGTCATCGTCGTCGTCGTCGTCGTCGTCGTCGTCGTCGTAGTTTCTTTTCCCGGCAAAGCATCCTACATCATCTAAATCTTCGTCGTGAAAGCTCGAAGCTTCTTACCTCCTTGTCGCGAGTTGAAGGCACCGATGCTTCCTGCGAAGATTAGAAGCAGCACCGGGCTTAATAAGGCTCTCGAGGATGGCGGCATCTTTCTTGTGCTCCTACCGGCGCTTGCGCGACAGGGTCTTCCTTCTAGCCTGCTTCCCTCATCACAGCCCTCTCTGTAACATCGAAAAAACAGAAAGGAAAAAGAATGAGTACCGGGCTGCTGTTGCTCTGACAATGAGAAGAAAAAAGAAAATGGGAAAAGAAGGAGAAGAAAAAGTAGTAGATGGTACGTTGAGCAACGTTTATAAAGTTAATCGAGGGCCTTCTCATTTCTCGCAAAATGGAATATAGCGAGACAGTTCCCTTGAAAATCGAGAGTCCTCACTTTTCGATTATCGCCTTTTATTACATTATAAATATGGTTCTTTTAACGTGTCCCGATATATAGATGAATATAATAGCTAAGTATATTTTTTCTTGATGATCAATTAATATTTTCCTTGGATTATTATCGTAATATTATACGACACGATCGTTTATTTTTTATTATAAAAGTCCTATAGTTAGTTTCTTTTTTTCGAAACAAATAAATATAATAAATGAAAAGGGAAAATTCATACGATACGATCAATATTTGATACCTTTCATATTTTGATAATTCTTACGGTTAACAATATTCGTGCTTGCCTATACAAATGCTTTACCCATTCTTACGATCGTCGACTGCTATTAGCGTATCGCCGAAGATGGCAATTAAGCCTTTGTTCCACTAGCTGATTGCAATTACCGTTGCGGAAAGCGATTATCCGCGTAATTTTTGCCTTTGTAATTTCACTCGAGGTAGAGGCTCGGTGATTAACTCGTTTTCCGTTTTCTATTTTTCTTTTTCTTTTTCTTTTCTCTTTCCTCTCTCTCTCTCTCTCTCTCTCTTTTTTCTTTTTATCTCTGTTTTTCCCCCTGCCAATCCGGTCAAGCTCACACAGCAATTTGATTCCAAGTTTCCAGAAGCGTATAATTTAAAATGTAGGTGTGCAAGAAGTGAGAAAAAGGATAAGAGAGAAAGAAAGAAATAGAGAGATAGATGGATAGATAGATAGATAGATAGAAAGGGAGAGAGAGAGAAAGAGAGAGAGAGAGAGAGAGAGAGAGAGAGAAAGAGAGAGAGAGAGACAAAGACAGGAAGGAGCAGACGAGGGTGGGAGGAGGGGTAAACGTATAAATGTAATTATCATGATGGAACGAGTGTGTCATTGTGGTGTGTATAGAAACGGTCACCATTAAGCCATGCTCCTCTTCTCATGTTCCAATCCCAAAAGTGGAATTTTCATTTTTCTGAAAGCTTCTTCATTACCCCGCTCTTTGCGAATTCGTTAAATTTTAAATCGATTTTAAATATGGCCTGCCTGAATTAGCAAGCACGGGACATGAAGTTAAACGAATACCTCCACAGTCGGCCAAATAGTGATCAACATATGATTATCTATCTTCGGTAACGTAATGGAAAGAATTATTAATTATTAAAATACTGTAATGTCTAATTCGTCAAAATAAAAGATTTCCTTGGAAATATCATATCGAATAAAATTTTCTAATTTACTCCAGGATTCAACCATTATAACAAGATCCTTTATAATTCATACAATTTCATACCAATGATCGACTACACTGTACTACCATAAGTAAATCGGTTTGATCGTCGGAGAAACGCGAATCCTTAGAGATTTAAAGTTCGTAGGGAGCGTTTGTAGGGCGATTAGAGTAGTGGGGTAGGAAGGGGGCGGTCATCGGCTACGATTCGATGTCCGAGGAGACCAAGACATGGTCTTCTAGTTGTCCAGTATCACGAGAGGAAGTGCGAGAGATGGTTGATACCGTCGTATAGGAGGATGGTAGGTGCGGTTGTCGTTGTCGTCGTCGCCGTCGTCGTCGTCACCGTAGAAGGAGGTGGTGGGAAAAGAGGGAGTAGCAGGAGGAAACCGACGGTGGCCCCGGGGAGCGTTGGGTTTCCATTATGCTAAACCGCAAATGGAGTCCTGCGATCGAGTGTCTCTCTGTACCACCCCCGCAGGCGCGCACAATGGCGCTCAGAATAAGGCTCCTAAGGTGTAATGTTACCCAGAAATTAAATTCGCTCGTTCGCTCAGACCGACACGGCGGTGGTGCTAGCGGCGGTGGAGGAGACATTGCGCCGCCTTCGTTTCTCATTTCGCTTTTACTTCTTTCCTTGTTTCCCTCTCTTTCTCTCTCTCTCTCTCTCTCTCTCTCTCTTTCTCTATCTATCTATCTATCTCTATTTCTATCTCTTTCTCTCTCTCCTTCTCGTTTTCTCACTTCTTCTCCCTCCCACATCTTCCTCTTCCACACTTCCTTGTCACCTGGCACAAATGAACTTCGCCGCAGCGTATCGCTGCTGTTACGGTCGTATATTCTCAAGTATACCCATATTTGTGTATGCACCATATACGTGTATGTGTGTAAGCGAGAAACAACACACACGTGAACACTACTCGGAAAAGGACTCCCGTGACATTTGATCTTTTTATGGTAGAATATTCTCTCTCTCTCTCTCTCTCTCTCTCTCTCTCTCTCTCTCTCTCTCTTTCTTTTTCTCTTTCTTTCTCTTTCCTTCCCAATGACGATTTTTCAGCTTCCGACGTAAAGACCCTTCTTTAAGACATCCGTTCGATAAAGAGACTTAATACCGTGGTAGGACTTAAATGGAGGATTTCTTGAGAAATTTTTTTGGACTTTTATTTTTTTGAGATTGATCGAGAATTGAAGTTATTTGATATGCGGCAAGTATAGACATCCAGTTTTTTGAACCGACTCTTGTAATACTAATGTAAATGAGGTTAATCCGTTCGAGGATTGTGAGCTTTCTATGTAAAATGACGAATCTCCTCTACGAGAAGACTCTTTCGTTATATTCGAAAGTTCATTCTCTTTTCCTTTCGACAATTTCGATCCTCAAGTGCAAAGACCAAGTTACACAGCCTTTATTGCGATCCTGCTAGCGCGGCGAGAACGAGATTAGAAACGATTCGGGGGCGTATCGCCTTTCGAATTAGTACGAAGCTCATCGTGTGGTCCGTTTCTGTGAGAGGAAAGAAAGGATGTGTGTGTGTGTGTGTGTGAGAAGGAGGGAGGGAGAGGGAGAGAGAGAGAGAGAGAGAGAGAGAGATAAAGAGACACAGCGAAATTGAGGGAGTCCTGAAAGATGAATTCAGACGTAAGGCGAGAGAAAGGAATAAGGAAAAAAAAAATACAGAAATCGAGTTTGATGTAGAAAGATCTAGTAGTTTCTCTTTGTGAAATATCCATGATGATTTTCTTTCTGTCTCTCCATCTCCCTATTTACGAACAATACTCTCATCTTCAATATAGACGACTCTTTTCGAACAAGATCAAAGATTTATGTCGTTCTAGTCGGTTCGGTATTAAACGCAGAAACGTAGGAAACAAAAGAAAAGAGAGATTCGATGAGAAAGAAGGAAAGGAAAAAAAAGGTTGGACACAAACAAGAAAGGATATTTCAAGAAAGAAATGAACGAGGCATCGTCATCACGAGGAGAACGTCCGCGGTTTCTTTCAGTAATTAAACTATAATTAAGCTCGAATCCTTTGTTCTCATGTCGCCAGTCGATAACGCTTTCGGGTTGCTATTGAAATAATGTCTGCTATTTTTTCTTTCTTTTACTTTTTCGATTAAGGCACAGCGTAAGAAAATCTAATTAAAGCGGATATTATTGAAATTGATCTAATTATTATAAAACAACAGGATGTACGATAGAGAGAATTTAAGGATTTTTGTGGAAAGTAAAATATAATGAAAAGATATCTTTTACTTAACATTAATTTTTTTTTTGGCATGCACATTTCTATCTTACGAAACAAGGATGGTAACGAATTAATTCGTAAAGGCAAAAACTAATTGTACTACATACTACGTTAAGAGAAACTACGGGTGGAGAATGAAGGAGAGAGAGGAGGAGGAGAAGCAAACTCCTCTCTAAATCATCTAACAGTTTCACGAGATTAAAAGGTTAAGTAAGAAGAAGAGAAAGGAAGTGAGGGAAAGACCGGATGAAAATCTCTGAACCGAAGAGAGGAAATAAGCGAGGAGCTAGTAGTAGTTAAGGGAAAAAGCACAGCGAAAAGGCAGAGAATATTCGGTAGTAGGTTCGCTGCTTGATTTGCAACTCGCGTTCGTTCTCGCGATTTCGTAAGTTACGATGCACTACGAAAGAGCGTTCTCTTGTCCTCTTTGCTATTTACTAGATAAACTGAAAGAATTATACAGTTGGACGTTCGTCTCGACGTTGTTTCGGAGAGAACTGAGAAAGAAGAGGAAAAAGCTAAGAAAATTCATGTCCTCTTTTCCTCTCGAAATACATTAAACCGATATACGGAGCATTATACGAAAAATTACGGAGCGATATACGAAATGCATTAACCGATATAAGTCTGAAAGAAATTTCGTCCCGATTTAGCTTATCTATTTTGATATTAAGATATAGCAGATAATTTTTAAATTTATAGACATAAATGGAACGAATTACGAACGACAGTAACTCGTTAAGAATTTAATCAAATTTTTCAAGACTTTTATCGGCTTTGTTTCTTTTCCTTTTTTTTTTTTTTCTTTCTCGACAAAAGACGAAAAGAGTTTAATGGCCTGTTTAGACAAATTTTCCAACTTATCATTAGATCCGACTCATTCTGTACAAAAATAATATGTAAATTTGTCGAACTTAAGTACTTCTGATAATTAACAAAGACGAAGTTCTTGGTTAAAGCGAATAAACGGAGGAAGAAAAAAGGTAAGGCAAACGAGAGAGAAAAAGAGCATAAGAAGGAGTTTTCGCAGTTGGCGCGGAAAAAAAAGGACAACGGTGTCTTATCCACCGGGAAATTTCCACACTTTTGCAGGTTGAAACGCGCCGGGCCTCGATCCGAGTTCTTTCATTCTAACCCCTTCGTTTCACCCCTCAAACTCAGTCCGTTCTTTCTCGGCGCTATCTTTCGTTTTTCCGCAGCTTCTTGGGCCAACGGCTGGCAATCTAGCGTCGCGTCTAGAGATCGGCCATTTGCCAGACGAGATTGAAGATTCGCAGCGTTGATTCGTCGGTTATTATGGTCGACGCGTATGGAGGACGGCATGGGCAAGGGGGTGGCAAAAGGAGGTGGAAGGCGTGGTCGATGAGGTCGAAAGAAGGAGAAAAAAAAATATAAGGGAGAAAGAAGACAGCGGAGGGAGAGTAAAAAGTAATGAAAAGAATAAAAGAAAGAATGGGAGGACGAGTTTTCTTTTCTTTGTTCGTCCTTTTTTTCGCGCGAGTAAGCGAGCGAGAAAGAAAATAAAAAGAAAGAGGGGAGAAAAAAGCACGATGAGAAAGAGAAAAAGAATAGAGAGAAAGAGAGAGAGAGAGAGAGAGAGAGAGAGAGAGAGAGAAAAGAAGAAGAAGAAAGAAAAAAGCGTGGAAAGACTCCGCGACGTAGAAAGCAAACTCGTTCAGAACTTTGATGAACGATAGCGAGGAGTCGGCCGCGATTGCGAAAGATTTGCTCGCATCTTCCAGATCGACTTTTCCCTTCTCGAAATACGATCGCACGAAGTTTGTTGGCGCGGAGACCTTCGAAATCGGCGCGAGTGTTTCTTTTAAGGATTTCATAGAACACTCGCCCGTTCGTTCGACCGATTCCGATTTTCGATCGATTCGCGAGAAGCGAAGAAGGTAAAACTTGGAAAATCGCTTGCAAGAAATCGCTTTTCCTTTATTTTCCCTCTTCCGCTCCTTTCCCTACTCATCCTTCTCGGTCATTGACCTCGCAAGAACCAAGGTGTATCGTTTATCTCTCCCTCCCCTTCTTCTTTATTTATTGAACGATCCATCGCGTAAATAACTTGGAAAACGAAGACGTTAGAGGCGAAATAGACGATGACGATATAATGATGATTGACGTGCGCCATGGACGAATCGTCGAATACATATATTTATGCTAACATAACACTATTTGAAATTAATACTATACTTCGTATCGATTTCTTCCGTAACAAATCAATATCGAGTTGATTACACGAAAAACGATTAAATTATCTATCGATTGACAAATAACTTAACGTGTAACTATTATATACATGGGTATATAAATAATCCTTATTATGAACGTCCTTTATCGTATATAAGAGGAATATATAAGAACCGTCTTTCTGAAATATTGTCTTTGATGACTACCCTTTCATTCCCGTTCAAGGAAACGAACATTACCGCAAAAACGCGATTTACATACCAAGAAAATTAATATGACGGGGAACGCTAGCGACGCTTTGTCCATTACGTTCTATCGCAGTTCTCGTACGATTGTCATTGGACCTCCTACGATGTGGGGGATGCCTTTTGCTACCCTCTTGGAGCCTTTAACTGGTAGTTAGCTTTGGATCTTCCCATTTTCCCCCCTTTCTCTCTTTCGCTCTCTCCCTCCTATTACACATTACTCGAATTCGGAGACATTTTCGACGATTTGCTACACGCGCAGAGTTTCTAAGTCCCTCCTCTTCCCTTTCCTCTTCTTCTTCTTCCACCTCCCCTTTCTCTCTCTCTCTTTCTCTGTACAGAGTGTAACAACGAGCAATGCCATCCACGTCTCTCTCTTCCTTTCTCGTCTCGCCGCGGGGAATGCGATTCTCCGTGCCGCGTGGAGCCAATTACTACGTAAGAAACGTTAACTTAGTTTGTCAAGCAGTTAACAGGAAGCGACCCTCTTCCCTCCTTTCCCACCCACTCTCTCTCTCTCTCTGTCTTCTGGCCTTCCTGTACGAAGGATAAGGTGATAGTGGGTGCCACGGGAGGAAGAGATATCGAGTTATAGTTGTAACCGTCCTCCTTTCCCCCCCTCTCTCTCTCTCTTCCTTCCTCTATCCATCTATCTGTCTCTTACTTTCTCTCCTTCTCCCATATTCTCTCATTCCCTCTTTCGTTCGTTCCGCAAACACGCTCTTGTACAACGATGCAACGATATACGAACATAACGCAAGAGAGACTACCCTCCCACTGTAGAGTTCGCAAGCAACCTGAAATTCCAGGATCGACTGTTCAAGTTCCGACAGTTCGGCGCGAAACTAACCTTAACCGTTCACGTCGCGCACGCGTACCTATATATATATATATATATATAGATATATATATATATATATATATATATATATATATATATATATGGTACGTAGCTATGTATGTATGTGCGTGTGCCACAGCTCTCAGTAATTTCGAAGCAAAAGAGAGAGGGTGGTTTGAGGAGAGAGAGAGAGAGAGAGAGAGAGAGAGAGAGAGAGAGAGAGAGAGAGAGAGAGAGAGAGAGCAAGGAAACTCGTAACCACGCCGACCACCGCTCGTTTCGCTGGCATCGATCGTCGTGAATCATGCTCGATATTATGCGCCAGAAGGATCGGAAGTCACGCCATTTCTTGAGAGCTCCATGTACCCCTTCGAACGACGTGCAATCGAAGAAAAGGAGGTTTTAGCATTGTATACGTGAATGGCAACATCGATTTTCGATTGAGAAAAGTAGAAGAGAAAGAAAAATTCTTGGTTCTTCATGTCTTCTTCGATTTTTTCATATATGTCACGAATTTTTAATAATTTTTCTAAGTATAATATTCATAGAGAGAAAGAGAGAGAGAGAGAGAGAGAAAGAAAGAAAGAGAGTGCTATATACAAGGAAGTAATATACCTATCCATCAAACAGGAAAGTTTGTTATAATTTTGCTTAACGTCAATGCGTTAAATCACAATGTTCGACGGAAAATTATTTCGAGTAAGTTTGACGCTTTCATAAGGTTTCCCCAGGATTCGGTAAGATCGACGAATAGTTGGGCAACTTCGAAGTTCGTTAATGGACAAACTATTTTAATAACATCGTATTAAACTTGGAGATCTCGAAGTGAAGCCTCGTGAGATTCTCGACGAATTTGCGCCTGGCTATATATTTCTTTTTTCTTTTCTCTCTTTATTTCCCTTCGAAATATTATCATCGAATTATTATCTCGTATGTAAGAACCGTGCATGGATTAAGACGTAAAACGACATAGTTTTTTTTTTTTTTCTTTTGTTCTTCTATAACCGAGACATATCACGAGAGTTTCCCAACGAAAAATAAATCATGCAGCGCGTCAGCTTGTGCGCTTTCATTAAAGAGATTTGAAAGATACGAGCGCTCGTATTTAAAGCTAAACTACGTACTAACGAAGTATCGCGTGCGAGACTGCTGGAAGTACTGGATGGAATAACGTGTGCGAGTCGCCTGGATAATCGAAATCGGCTTGCCGAGAATTTCTCTCTCCCGCCCTCCCTCTCTCTTTTTCTCCCTTTACCTCTGTCTTCCTTCAATCAAGTTACGAGGTGTCGTTTGAAGTGTATGTTGTTCGATCTAACACGAACTAACCAACGAAAGCTATCTATCCTCTTCGTAAGCTCAGTAGCCAATTACGTCTCGTATAACGTGTAGCATTGTTGTACCGGCGAATTACGAGACCCTCTAGGATATATTGACAGAGAAAAGGAAAAGAAGAAAGATACTAGCTGGGTTGCAAACTCATTCGAGTTATAACGATTGCTGGTCAACATCTAGAAGCAGAGTACTTTTACGAGAGATCTTCCACTTAGCCTCTTTGTTACCGTTGTCTCTCTCTCTCTCTCTTTCTCTCTCTCTCTGTCTTTCTGTCTGTCTCTATCTCTCTCTCTCTCTCTCTCTTTCTCTCTCTCTCTGTCTTTCTGTCTGTCTCTATCTCTCTCTCTCTCTCTCTCTCTCTCTCTCTCTCTGTTCACTCTTGTGAAATGTTATAATTATCAGCACCTAAGTGAGTTTTTTTTTTCAATAGCGAAACGTTCGATGATCTTGGATGTCGCAATGGTTACAACGTAATTTTTGTCGAAGATATTGGAGAAAATATTCTACAACATATTACAAGTATAATTTTATATTTCATATTTGAGTATTTTATGATACATTTATTTGATATCCTATCAAAGCAGTTGATTCGCTATAAACTGAAAAGATCTCTTTGTTTTTTTCTTTTTTTCTTCAAATAGTATCAGTTAACTAAAAGTTCAATGGATAATGCGTAACCGCTGCTTTACTTTGCAAGTTACAAGCAGTAACGCACGATCCGGGTAGGAACATAAGAGCTTGCCGCGTAAACTTGCGCGATGAAGCTGCACGTGCACCTGTATAATCTTACACGAACGTATAATTATGCAGCAACGGACTTTGCGCGGCCTGAATCGCGGAAGCGCGTAATGTAAAATCGGTTCTACGGAGGAGCCAAGCGGCCGGCTTTGAATTTTAATACGCTCCGCTAGTCCGCGTTGCTACGTAATAAGGCTTTTCCTCCGTTATGTCGGAAAATACTACCATTTACTACAAAACATAACTTAACGTTTCATGCAGTATGATCGAAGTTAAATCGGCAATGCACGTATGAGTTGTTATCCGAAGAAAAAAGAAAAAAAAAAAAAGAAATTACATACAAAATCAAATTGCCGAAAATAATTTTTACTTTGTTCCCAATAATTAAGCAATAATATTTGATCGAATACCGTTTATGACGTATTATCAGAAAATATATTATCGATAAATTTCATATAACGTTGATAGAATTTTAATATAGTTTACAAGTTTATTTAAGATCTTTTGAAACGTTCCAAACTCTTAAACGAGACCATTAAAATCATCGTATTTAGTTTCTCTTGAAACGAGGAGACAATTAAGAGATTAAACGTTTTATTGTAAATCTTTTCTATTTTACTTGGAAAATTCGAAATACGTAGACTCGTTTGTTTCTTTTCTTTTCTAATCTCCTTTACGGAAGATCCGAAGAAGAATGTTGGCCCGACGAGAGAAACGAAGAAAATTTATCTTGAGCTCGTTACGCGTCCCGGACGCTAATTTGGACATTTGCGTTTAGCTTGCATTTAACTCCGACGTTGGAACGAACGCGCTGTTTTCGTAATGCCGGAGAAGAAAATAGATGGAATTATTAGTCGGCTACGCCTATACATATGCATATATATATATACATATATATATATATATATATATATACACACACGCGCGCGCACACACACACACACAATATACATTCGTATTCGGGCAGCAGCTATTAGCGTTAACCGTAACAATGACTAATGACATGCTCAGATCATTCGCAGGACGCACAGGAAGGGTCCCTCGCGTCATAATCTTCGTTTTCTTTTTTTGTATTATTTTTTCGGAAGCTGCTCGAACCAATGGCCAAAGATGGCTATGGTTTTTGTGTATGTGTAGATTTGTATATGTATATAGGTAAGGGTGTTAAGAAAATGATGGATAATGTTGCACTTCCAAAGCAATCCGGCAGAATTGGCTGAAAGCCGTTTGTGGCTGAAGCGGTGGCAAATCCTAACCGGATTATTTCCATAACGTTACTTGCCTTATATATATTTTTTTCTCTCTCTCTTTCTACCTCGAAAGCAAACTAATTGTGCTAACTACATTAGCGCAGTAACTACACTCCCCGAGAATATATATATATATATATATATATATATATATATATATATATATATATATATGTGCATATATCGCCAGACCATATATCGTAGATATATCATATTTTGAAGCCACGGTAGTTTCTCGCTAACTTACAATCCGTTCGCTTACCTTCCTCCTACTACTACTTCTCGCGTTGCAAGTAGAAAATTCTTGAAAATTCTCTCCCTTTTGGTAAAGTAAATTTTCCCAACGTCGAGAGACCTTACGTAAAATTTTTGAGTTTATCTTACGAGAATCGTGGAAGTTTCGACGAATGTTGCATCTTAAAGTTGCGTAACGACCGATCGGAATCTGATACTATGTCAATTTTAACGTATTGCACATTTAACGACACAATAATCACATGTAATCATCGTAATAATTTATAACTACTTGACGTTTGTAAATCATCGATACCTTTCTACCAGGAAACGTGGCAACGCACAATGGCTTTTTTACGACAATAGAATAACGTAAAAACATATATAGATAGTGGAAAGAGAATTTCGTGAAAATAGAAGGGGTATTCTCACATGTACTATTATTGCTTCTCACTATACATGCCGTCCGTTCAACGGAGGCAACCAGACTGCCCGAAGAAATTTAATGCTTAATCCGCACTGGAAGTAGAATGTGTGTGTGGCTTCAAGTTGTTTTGAAACTCGAAGAACGTGCGTTGTGTACGTGGCCGTTGTTCCTGGAGAATGTGTACGGATACGCAGATTTACGCGAAATAACACGTACGCTTCTGAAACCAGTAGGATCGTTGGCAAGGGAGAAGAGGGAATAATGAAAACAGAGGGAAGGAGAGCTAGATACGAGGAGCTAAGGCAAAGTCTTACGGGGGTAGCCAGCTAGGTCGTGAAAGGGGATGAAAGGGGTGTAGAGGGGATTTGAAGGAAGTCGTGCTAAGCAACTTAGATTAGTTCAATCGACTGGTCTTCTCTGGCGAACCGCCAGGCCAAATTGTCAAGAGAATTGCTCTCCGGTTCTTGCTATATCACTACCACCACCACTTTCTACATACTTTGCTAACGTTTCGCATCCTTTTCTTTCGTTATTCTCCTTGGACACGACCTTCTTGAATACGCGAAATAACATTACCCATCATACTGAAAAAGGTATATTAGATAAAAGTCAATCATGGTTAGTTATGATCATGTAGATGTCTATTAATAACGTTGAAAGAGTTCGTAACCGAGCTAGCTAGCTCTTTTCTGTTTCTCTCTATCTTTCACATATTCATAAGATCGACTATTCATTCTCTCTCTCTCTCTCTCTCTCTCTCTCTCTCTCTCTCTCTCTCTCTCTCTTTCTCTTTCCTTCTCCCTTACGTAATACGAAATATTAACTTAACGAAAGTTTCTCGACGTCTCCTCTCGACTGCCGTGACTGTATTTCATTTTCTCCATAAAGTAAAGAAGAAGATTTGGTAACGTCGCAACGTGTCCACGAATAACGAATCGGAACGAAGATTAATCGACTCGGACTGTGAATATCCAAGAGTTACGCTTCTGAGCTAGTAATGACTCGAAATCAACTATTATTCGAATAAGTTTCCAAAGTTATTTGAGTCAAGACGAATGATTTTATCCTGATGGTGTATATATATATATATATATATATATATATATATATATATCCCTTTTTTCTATTTCTACCATATACATATACCTACTCTTTCTCTACTTGAGCGTCTACGCGATCGACGTTATAAAGGTATGATACCGCGTGCTCTCTCGTTTTATTGGATTCCATGTAAGGGCGGTGTCGTTTTTCCAGGTTAGCGGCCGGCGAAGAACCCCAGCCGCGTCCTCATCTATCATCCGCCTCTACCGTGTGCCGAGTCATTTAGCAAACGTCTCCTTGAGATTCCATCTTGCTGCACCTGCGCGCTCTTGCTTCCTTCCCCTTTTCATTCGAATGATTCTCTCGTAATCGTGCTTCTTTCCTTCAGCCGCGACTCTCTCCTCAACTTTACCTTACTCTTTTTCTTTTCTTCTTTCTTTTTGTTCCTCTTCTTTTCCTCTCTTCTCCGTCCTATTCTCTCTCTCTCTCTCTCTCTTTCTAGTACCATGTAAAGATGGATTCTTTTCCTGAGAATCTTACGTTTTATTTTACAATAAAGTCGATTCGCTGATTTCACGATTATAGAATTTGTTATATTATTTAAGTTAAAGAACTCATTCGAATTTATATACTTTTATATCTTAGATAAAGAAATGCGTAATCAAAGATTTTTCTTGTAATTGACGAACGTGCGAACAAATTGAGGAAATTAATAATTCGATCGGATATTCAATTAAAATATGCATTTTTATTAATCTCGAAGTAAGAGAGATCATATCAAGGAAATAATTTTCTACCGTAAAAGGACAATAACGCGAAGTCATATTTAAAATCCTATAAGGAAAAGGGATGGACATTTTTAAAGTAAGAAAGAAATAGAAAGAGGGAGAATGAAGTTTTCCGGACCGTAGCTCGGTTAGGTCAAATCCCTGAACGAATAACCGATGTGAGAGCTTCCTAGTCTTAATCCGGTTCCTTCGAGCACGATTCCAGTTTCTTCTTTGAACGATCGATGCTAAGATCCGCTCCACTGGCTGTTAGTCCAAAGGACTTCTCTCTCTCTCTCTCTCTCTCTCTCTCTCTCTCTCTCTCTCTCTCTCTCTCTCTCTCTCTCTCTCTCTCTCTCTCTCTCTTCATATCTCCTTTGCTCGCTAACGAATCCTGACCTCCTTTTGTTCTCTACGATTCTACATCCTCGTAATACATTGTCCTACGATGTCGGTATTGTCTCGCAGACTTTGCCACGAAACGGACGACGTACCTCTTGCCATTTCTCTCTTCCTCTTCTCCATACCAACGAGTCAATTCCTTCTACGGATGATAGGAGATCGAGCAAGTGTATGAGAGAGAGAGAGAGAGAGAGAGAGAGAGAGAGAAGGAAGACTCGGTACGGACCAGTGTAAACTCGGTTTACTTCCCATCTTCGTGCTCTCTCTCTCTCTCTCTCTCTCTCTCTCTCCGTCTCTCTGTCTCTCTGTCTATACACCCTATTCAGTCTAGTCTATATATATTTACAGATATCGATCAAGAAACGCGAAAGCGTCACTGCTGCTCTTCCTTGAGAAATTTTGTTATCTTTGCGATATTGATGAAAAAAAAAGAGACAGATAGAGAGAGAAAGAGAGAAAAATAGATAGGTAGATAGATAGATAGATAGATATATATATATATAGATAGATAGACAAAGAAAAAGAGAGAGAAAGAGAGCTCACGAAGTGGCTTCTTGGTTTTACGTTTATTATAGATAAAGAAAACGATGCAAGGATCTTTGGAAATATTTTCTGATCGAACGAGCTTTATCCGTAATTGCTTTTAATTTCAAACTTCACATGAGTTAAACTTTATTAAATGTATGATGTATCGAGAAACATTTATTTATGAAAGTGTACGGAAAGAAATCACTTCATTTCGCTACCATAATCAGTTATTTTTATCTCTCCGTGCACCCTTATTATTAGTTGACGATCTTTTATGATCCTATCGAAGACACAAAAGATCAAACAGAAGGGGAGCAAAGACTGGACGTTGTCTTGAAAAATGAGAAATAGAGAGGGACAGAGAGAGAGAGAGAGAGAGAGAGAGAGAGAGAGGAGAGAGAGAGAGTGAGAGAAAGGAGAAAGATAGAAAGAAAGAGAAAGAGGAAGGCAGAGACAGAGAATGAGTGAGAGAGTTAGGAAGAAAGTGATAGGACTGTAGTAACAACCAGAGAGAAAATGAACGTAGGGCCAACATAGGGCATCCTGTAACTTCATCGCTAGTCGAAATCCTTATCTGTCCGGAGGGTTAATCTTAGAGAATCCCTTTCGCTTGGTGTTATCTTCTTTAGGTCGAAAACCCCCGCAGTATCTCCGACACGAAGAAGACTACGTAGCGAAGACGACCCCGGTTGCTCACAAACGCACCAACACGAACGACGACAACTTTGACGCCACAGCCGCCGCCGGCAACTTTTCAACTCTTCTCAATAAATCTCGCTGCTCTGCCTTTCCGCGACTCTTCTTCCTTTTCTTTTACTTCTTAGTTCCTTTCTCGTTCTCGCTTTCTCACTCGTCTTCCCAAATAGTCTCTTCTCTTTTCAACGGTTTTTCTGATCTTTACTTTCTTCTATTTCTTCTTTCTTGTCTCTCATTGTCTTTGAAGAGTCGAAAGAGTAATTCTAAGAATAGAGTATTCTATATAATAAATTACCTATATACTGTATCTCCGGTAATTTTTGTAATTAAAATTAAAATAATTAATAAGAATATTGTTAATAAAATGATATTTAGATTTATTTGTGGGTTAAAAAGTTGATTAATGTTAATTTATGAATATACAAATTTTATTGATCTAAATGATGAATTAGAAAAAATTAATCGTAAAAATAATATAAATAAAATTATTAATCTATCAATTATTATTAAGAAAATAATGAATGAATAAAGTAATAGTGAAGAAAAATTTGTTATAAATAAACATGTGATAATTATTAAACCGGATGTATATAAGCCGAACATAATTTGTAAAATGTCTTATTTTAATGAATCCGCACAAATTTATTAATTAAATGTATTAATGTTTAATTATTAAGTGATATAAATCTATAAATTTCTTTGACGTTTAACAAAATATTCTTTCGAAAACTTTTTCAATAATTTCGACAATGACATTTATGTGAATCGATTAGTATGAAACCATCCTAACTACGCTAACATACATATACATATACGAAAATACGTATTTTGCAAATATACGACTACTGTCCGTGACCACAATTTCTTTTAACTTTTTTCCCATTCCCTTTCTTCTCCTCTCCTTTTCCTCTTGTCCTTCTTTCGTTTCATGGACCAACGTGCCCGACTATTTTACTTCTCCTCTCTTCTCTCTTCTCTTTTCTGGATCCTTCTTATTTTGTCCTGTTATAGCATGCTGTACGATGACTGCAGCACTGCACTCTCAACCTAGTTTCCAATGTCTCTTTCCTTCTCTCTCTCTCTCTCTCTCTCTCTCTCTCTCTCTTATTCTTTGTACTTTGCAGGAAAGTATATACATATCCTCTTCTTTCTACGAGCACGATAGAGTTAGATGTTTTATAAGTGGCTCAACCAAGAGTGTCGACCGCGATCATGCGGTCTCTCATACACCGACGACACGGACTTTTCTCTACTTTATTCTTAACGTTAACGCGATGCCCGCTAAGTAACTATTTTTAAAAAATTAACATTTTTGTTTGAGAAACGAGATCGAGAAACGGGGATAATTCCGCAGTGAGATATTTACTTTTAACACGGCCTTCTAAAATATACCCGATTATGTCGAAACTTTTATAACTGGGGACAAACTGGAGGTTTATCTCGATGATGGAAAAAAATAAAAGTAAAAAAGAAATTTAAATAAATAAAATTTTATTTCACAAGGACTTACATGGTACACCACAATAAAATTTGGAGTTAATCGTTTGATTAAAAATCAAGGAAAAGCTTTATCGTATATTTTAGACTCGTTATTATTAATAAAACGAGATTGATTAAATAAAGATAGGAATCTTTTCCCTTCAAGTGTGTTATTTCATCTTGGAAAAATGCACTTTTACTGACTTTATGTCGTTTATATAATTACAAGAGAAGCTAGGTGAATATCGCACATATCCGTTTTCCGTATCTAATCTTGTAACAACCGAATATTAAAGAACGGAATAATGCGACGACCGTTCTCCCGTTCGGTACTTTACTCTAACTCCTTTCTTCTCCATTACTTTCCTTATCGCGATCCAGCTATGTCTCTCTCTCTCTTTCTCTCTCTCTCTCTCTCTCTCTGTCTACTCTCTCGAATATTTTTTTTCTTTTTTGCTACTTTCAAGCCTTCTTATATTTCTTCTTTGCTTGGTGCGACTGTGTCGTTCTCCATATATCCTCGTTTGAATGAGAACAATAAGAAGGAAGATTTTATGAAGAAAAAGAGAGAGAAAGAGAAGTAGAGAGAGAGAGAGAGAGAACGAAAAGAGACGAAAGGAAAAGAGATCAGACACACGAGATTTGCTCACCGAAATGGAAAACTTATGAATTTTGTAATGTCTATTAGAATGCATAGGAACTTGTGCGAAATACGCCGCTTTGAAGTTAGTTTCATAGAAACGTCAAAGTTATTAAATCGATGTTAATATCTGGGGACGTTGTTGTATCAAGTAAGAATTTCACCGATACCATAGAAGAAAATAGAGGAAGAATAGGAAGAGTACAATGCGTCGCTGGGTTATCGTCGTCGGAACGGAATTGTTAGAGTAATCGTTGCGACAACATTTTCGTACGTTCCAACGTATAACGCACCTTTATTATTTACAGTAAACGTCGATTTCTTGCGAACGTTTAAAAGACTGTGCAAATTTATCGACCGTAAATTTATCGATCGGGAGTTAGCTTAAGGATGAGCATACATTGAATATATTTAGGATTCTACCTTTGGCAGAAAAGTGGAATGTTGGAAAAATCATTTCCAAAATGCATTATTCACGGAGTCTTATAGATTTAGATAGGTATATACATTTATAGTAGAACCTACAGACTTTGAAATGTGAATCGGATGTGGTAATATATGGTATAATACGTTCTCTTCGTATAAGGTGAGATAACGCGTGCGAAAAAGAGATGCAGTGAGTACGAGAGAATATGTATGGGCGTATATATATGTGTGTGTGCGTGCGTGTACATGTGTGCGAGAGAAAGAGAGAGAGAGAGAAAGCTCGATTAAAGGGTGAGTGGAGAACTACCTGACGCTCTCGCGCTTTCCGCAAAGTCCAATTTGTTGGGACGGACGTAAGCTGATTTCGAGGTGGTCAGAATGAGTGAGTGAGAGAGAAAGAGAGAGAGAGAGAGAGAGAGAGAGAGAGAGAGTCTCGTGGCGATCTCCGTGCGGCACACGATTGCCGCTCGTATTTCGACGGATTGGAATACGTTTCGGTGGCGGTAACACGTCCGGTATGGAGTTACGATCGGCAAGCGCAGTCCGACACGCTCCAGGGAGTACCGTTCCTCCTCGTAAACTCAAATCGGCGGCTCTATCGATCCACGGCCGGGCATGGATCTTTTCCCCGTAAATTCGTAGAGAAACGCAAGGTCGAAGAATTTTTTGTCGAAGAAAAGAAAATTCTTACCGAAGGCAGTTCCTGTTCGCGGTGAATGTATTAACGACTTCGACTGTATTCATTTCGTCGTCGATGTCATCGTTCCTCTCTCTCTCTCTCTCTCTCTCTCTCTCTCTTTCACTCTCTTTCGTGAATTTTCCTCTTGCCTTTCCCTTCCTGTCTTCAGTACGTCGCCCCGAGGCTCGAAAGAGAATCAACGCGCTGACTTAATTAGGCGTCGAAGTGGAATTAGGAGTCAACAATGGAAGCTCCATTTCCCTCTCACCATCCCTCAACTCTCCTCCGTCACCCTCTATATCCCCCTCACTCATCCCTCCTCGCTTTCTTCTCGGTTTTCCTTCGCCGGCTTTTCCTGGCGCAAACTTTGTCCGCTTTCCATCGATCCTCCACCATTACTATTACTCCTACTACTACTACCACCACTACTACTACTACTACTACTAGTAATATTACTACTGATACTACTACTACTACTACTATTATCGTTGCTACTACTATTACTATTACCAGCACCATTTCTATTCCTATTCCACGAGAAATCATTCTCAAACTATCCATCTCTTCTTCTCCATTCTCTTTTATCGAAACTATCTGACACACAGAGAACGAACACTGCATGTCCATCCTCATTCACCTTCCTCGTTTCTCTCGAAATTGCGGTTATGAGACACTCCGTACGTACAAACATAAAGATACTACTCGCAAAATCACGAACAGACGTCGTCGTTGCTGCTTTTGTTCTATCTCTGTCTCATTCTCTCTCTCTCTCTCTCTCTCTCTCTCTCTCTCTCTCTCTCTTGTTTTCTCCCTCCTTCTCTGTCTTCTAGGTTGGAAGAGGAAGCTGTCGAAAGTGCCGAGGTAAGCCGATTTCATGATGGACCAGGATTCTCTTCTCGTTGTTCGTTCCTGAACTACAAGAGACGGGCGAGATTTACTTCACGTAACGAAGTACAAATTCTGAAGTCTTGAATTTATAAAGGGAGAAACAGAGAGAGAGAGAGAGAGAGAGAGATAAAAAGGTACAGAGAGAAAGAGAAAAATTGAAGTCCACAAATTCTCGATCTCTCATTCTCTCTTTCTCTCGGAATAAAAATCATCGAGACGAGAGTGTTTTCGCATCGAGAAACGAACGGAATAAATTTCACGGGACGGCTCAACGTTATCCATCTCTCTCTCTCTCTCTCTCTCTCTCTCTCTCTCTCTCTCTCTCTCTCTCTTTTTTCTCGTTGTACGGGATTCGAGGGAATTTTATAGGTGGGCGTAAAAAATCATTGAAATTCTAGTCTCTCTCTTTTTACGAGACGGCGCAGCGCGTCGAGACCGTGACGGTCTCTCGTTGCGATCGCTCGGTCAAGCTTCCTGCTCGCTGCCTGCTCCGTGCTTGCGTGTTTCCCTCCCACCACCTCTTTCTCTTTCTCACTGCGGCTATGCATGTATAGGTGTATACGTGCACGCGCGCGCTGCTTTTTTCCCAGAGCCATCGACCGCGTTGCCACTGTTTTATAAAGCGAAACCCCAGGACTTTGACCCAACCCTTTACTCGCGTCCGGAGGGAACAAGGTGAGCTTGGAACGATGCAGCCGACGAGTGAGGGTAGTCCAAGAGAAATAGAAAGAGAAATGGAGAGAGAGAGAGAGAAAGAGAGAGAGAGAGAGAGAGAGAGAGAGAGAAAGAAAGAGAGAGAAAGAATGAGGAGCGCTAAAGGGGACCGCTAGTGGGCGGTCTGTATCGAAGTAAGCCGATTTTATAGCATTTTCTCGTGGGGAATACCTACTTCGCTTTCGAACCGCATCACGAGCCGCTGACTCCGTAAGAAAAGTG